>JANKOD010000005.1:13623090-13638496 GCA_026284645.1 Erythroxylum acuminatum | reverse complement strand
AATATTTATTTTAAATATATTTTAATTATTAAATCAAATTTTATTTGAAATATATATATTTTGAAGATGATTTAAATTTAATTATATTTATTTACAAAAATTAAATTAAATTATTAATTAAATTAAACTATTAATAATTCATATTAAAAATTAGTTTTATTTAATTAAATATACAATTTTAAATTAAATTATTTATAGTTCTTATTAATAATTAATATATTAAATAATTAAAAAATATATTTAATTGATAAAAAATAAAATTATGAAACAAAATAAAAATAAAAATAAAAACTATTTTTTATAATTTTCATTAAAAGTCGGAAGACACTAAACTAAAAACAAAAACAAAAAAACTCTAACAATTTTTTTAACTGAATTTTAAAAAACTAAAATTGATAACAAGTCAACAACAAACCCTTTGTTGTACTAAAACTGGTAAATTTCTATGGAAGTAATTTTCTTTCCGTTTCTGCTTTACTTTGTTTTGGGGATTACATAAAGTTTTAGACCTTACTTTTTGTCTGAGAAGACCATCATGCTTTAAGAAAGAAGATAGGGAAACATAATTTGAAAGCTTTAATCAGATAATATAGGCCCATGCCCATCAGCAACAACAGCTCATAAACGAAAGAAAATGGTGCCTGCAATGCATCAAACTAGGTGAAATTTTACGACACGACACAACCAGATTCTACAAGACCAGAGTTCCACTGTTACTAGTCAGAAAATATGTCATTAACACGAGCCTTCCAAACACAAGCTTTCTTGCACCTCTTCACAAATCGTTGATATTCCTGAGACAACTGAGGATCAAGTTAAACTATTTTACATCACTTTGTTGTAGCATCGCATACAGGATGTGCCCTAGCCAAAATCAAGAAATAGTACATCTAATACGTACAACCACCTACATCTTATGGTCCAATTAGAAAGGAAAGTATGGGAAGAAACGGCGGGCTATCATCAATCTAAATCCTATACAGCTTGGTAAAAACCCCCAGTAAACCCCAGTATGTTCACTTATCAAAGTACAGAATGTGTACAACATGATAACATAATTGTGTCCCGATTCCCTGGAAAATAACAGATTGACTGATAACCTTGCGTCATACAGGCAACTTGACCACGTTCACGACATCCAACCGAAAAGGGTTCCAACATTCCTCGGTTATGAAATCATTGCCCAGATGAGCGATGTACCCTTTTACATGGCCTGCATTGATGACTTACTAAACTCGAGTTTCTGCATAACAGTTATATAACAGTTTACCGAATAATCAAAAGACAAATCAAATAAAATAAGCTTACATATAAGCGTCATTTGAACTTCCAGATGGTTCCTTTGTTGTGCATGATGTTCCGGTGGCCTGTCGTGTTCAATTGCTTAGTTAAGAACAAAAAACACCGCAAAGCTACTATATGGTTTGGAGAAATTTCAAAAAGGTGACGGACACATGGATGGGCACGCAGTTATGCATAATGGTTCTAGCCATTCATATACAACCATTACTAAGCACTTCTTTCCATCAATTTTATCATAAACTGTGTGCTTGATGCTGTAGCAGGAGAACCGTTAAGCAAAATAGCACTACTAGAGCAACATACAGATACTAGGGCCTCTGCAAACGGACGACCATGAATATTAAATGGATCCATATTTCTTACATGGAACAGAGATAAGAGAAAAATAGTGGACGTAAGGACAACATCATCCTCACGTTTATCACGTAGTATTTACGCACACTACCATATAGAAATCAATAGTACACTCCATTGACAAAGCTTTTGCCATCATATGGCTTTTAAATCATGCAGCATGAAATGATCATGTCATCTAGTAGAGCCAAAAAGAAACATCAGTTTCAATGATAAATTACCCCTTGACAACCTTTTTTCTCTTTTTTGGAAAATCCCAACAACCTGTTTTAATAAAAAGTATGCCCTATAACTTATCATGCTTATACATAAACATGAAAGAATATTTGACTTTTACCCAAAATTATACGTCAATGCTCATGTTATCTTGATATTTGGAACAGCGGCAACAATTAGTGGTGAACCCAGAATGTGAAGGCAGAGGATGCAGCCATCCTGTAAGGGTAGTTTGGACTATTTCCATCCAAACTGATAACCTTCCACGTTCTAAAAGCATTTAGTTTTCAAGTTACAATAGTCGTTGCTTATTCTACTCAAAACAAAATAGTGGCTTTTTTGGTACAAAATGTGATTATATGACAAAAATAGAAAATGGTGAATTAGGCCGTAGGCAAAAGTGGCAACCTCAAAGACAAACCCAGGGATTTCCTACATATTTAGTTATCAGTGTAATTGTTCAACTAAAACCGTAATTACCAATGACCATGGATGGAGTCATATAGCGGGGACCATGGCTCCATGCACGGCAAGAATCCTTAACTATACAGCTCATGCAAGTAGAGATATTAATGATTAGTAACAGTCATAAATTAGAAAGATGCCATATGCTCAAAGTAATGCCAAATTAAAAAGTCGAAGAAAAACAAAAAAAAAGGAATTTCTCAACAAAATTATCAAGCAATCCATAAGAATAAATTACATATAGAAAATACCAAATGGTTTTCAAACACACCATTAGGATATCAAGAAATTGACACAATTATCCTTATTTACTAGAATCTGAATTAATTGTAGAATATGATATTATTCTATAAATCAAGAGATAGTATTACCTAATACATACACCATTCCTTCCTATAATTATTTATAAGAAATATGTAACCTTTTTGTTGTTATATATGTGTAAGAAGATCTTTCGGTCGAACCACCTAAATCCTATATTCAAGTTCCTCTATAAATGGTTCTTTATTTTTCACATTTCAACATGGTACTAGAACCATTGCTAATTCAATAACAGATCTTCCCATACAAGTCCAGTCCTATGAGTAACAGCAAATATCCAATCCCACAAACTTCACACACTAAAAGTTGATTTCCAGGAGTCAGGGGGTGTATTAAGTGTAAAAATGCTCACATCCACTAGAGGCAATAATTATGGACAGTATGCATATAATAAATGCAATTCTTAAAGTTTCAAATCGAAATGTAGCACTCCCCTTGTATATGAACCACGCATCCTCTACAATGAAGATTTTTAAAAAATCAACTTTTTATCAGAAAGTTAAGCAAATAAAAAGACTTGCTGCCACATTCTTTTTTACGGACATTTCCAATCATCTTCTCTTTCCCTCTGGAGTTCTCTTGGTGCCACCGTCTCCTTCTTTGTTAGTTTATTCTCTGCTGATTTTTCATTGCTGGGCTTTGCATTCTTCTCTCCTGCCAGTGGTTTCATCACTAAGGATTCTTCTCTACTGAATGCTGGTTTCCTCTCTATCAGGCTTTTGTTTCTATTTCTCTTAGGTTTGCTTTCTTCTTTTTCTACCACTAGTTCTTTGTTGTTTTTTATTCTATTTATTGTTGGTTCAATGAGTCTCTTCTCAAGGGAGAAGAAAGGAGTCTTTTATTGTTGGTTCAGTGGATCTGTTTCCAAATGAGAAGTCTTTTTTTTTCTTCTTTTGTTGGTTCAATGAATCTCTTCCTAAGGGAGAAGAATGTTGTTGGCTCGATAAGGCAATTCTCAAAAGAGAAAAATTTTATGTTAATGATTTCTTTTTGTTTGTAACAAGTTAAGAGTTAGAATATTTAACAATTGAATGCAATCATGGTTGATTTACTAGAGCTCGAATTAGTTGTAGAATTTGATATTTTACATGTAAATCAATAGATCTTCTTACTTAATAATATACATCATTAATATTTATAAATAGGACTTTCTGTACTATGTAATGGGCATACAATATCACTAACAAATATATAACCTTTTAGTTGTTATATCTATAGTTAAAGATACATCTCCACTTAAAATTTTCATAAAAATTGAGATAAGTCGCTAATGTTTTAACATTTATCAGTTAAATCTTAATGTTAACATCTACTAGTAAAACAATCCTTATTTGGAAATAACTACATAATGCACTAGAATTACTTTTGACTTGTCTATACTGCAATAAAAATCTTAGCGATGCATTACTAATTCTTAAACATGATTAAGGGATATATTATCAAGTTTTAATATGTTAAGAGTTAATTTGTGAGTATCTAGTAACAATCAAGTCCGATATGTATATTTTGCCTCATGTCCATAAAAGAAAGTCTTTACAACTGAACCACATAAATCCTATGTCCATTTTCCTTTCCCTAATTTTTCATATTTCAATAAATACTAATACAAAGAATAATTATTAAAAAAAATCCTTTTGATCCATGTATTCCAAGGTACTATTTAATCTTCTGCAGATACTATAAAGCATCTATAGGTTATACTCACAGGGAGGTTCGATCTGTTGACACATCGGCTGTGGACTTCCAGGTACTCTTCATATGTCTGCAATAACAGATGAGTAAGGATATATATGAGCATGAAAGATACAATTATCAGTCATGAATCAGTGATCCTGGTCATGTGCACTGATGAATAGCCATCTAGAAAACTTTAATGTACATAGTAACAACCCTAAGAACATGATAGAAATAAAGCATCAGGTAACAGCCAATATCTGGTCAAGAATGAAAATGCTTAAACGTGTCAACATAGCAGCATTACGCTTTCCTGACAAAAAGCAACGTGCTTTGTTTAAGATAATAACACTGGATTTGCACAATAATTTCTCAATAAACAATAAAGAAGAATAATTTGGAACTTATTAACTGTCTCGTCCATTCCAAAAAAAGACAACTATATTCCCTCTTATGTTGTAAAAAGAAATCAAACTAATAAAATATAAAATACAAAGTAAAATATTAGGATGATTCTAGATACCAAAAAGCCCAAAATATGTCCATTGAGCATGTACCCCAAGATTCTCCTCAACCAATTTTTAACCATAAATAAAGGTCTCAATTTCACCAAACTTGATAAAGTAACCGGAGGATCTTCCCAAAATTCCCCTACTTTCATAAAACTATATCATATCAAACAAAACTAACCAAGAAAATGTTTTAAAAATGTCAATGCAAACAATTATCCATAAATTCAATCACATTCCATGGAAAAGGTTCACTAGACTTTCAAAGAACAAATGTCCAGCTTCTGTATTATCTCATCTAAATCTCATACGGTTACAAGTAAACATCCAGTAACAAAAAAATTTCAGATGTTAAATATGCTAACTTAATAATCACACCTAATTGGAATGAGAAACCCAGAAAGGAACTGTTTACCATATCAAGAAAATCATCATCTGTTAGGGTACTAGCAAGAGGGCTTTCTGTTGACAAACCCCAAACATCTGCTCGAGAAGGAACATCACCCTGCACTTGGTGAGCCAAGTTTCTGTTTGTACAAGAATCTGTCGTTCTCACAATCCCTCCGGAAGTAAAAGATAAGTTTCTCGGAAAAGTAACCCCATTAGATCCCTGTTGTGCTAAATGATGTCTATTTGATTGAGAATGATGCTGGTGAAAGAAAGTTGAGTAAGGTATGGGCGTCCTGGCCCATGGCATTTGCAGAGAAGGTAAGTTATATTCGCCGTCTCCTAGTGAGAAAGGAGGCCCTATACGAGACCTTTTTGAAGGAATATCATCTCCATGAAAGCTGTTAAAAGTATGAAGTCATACGGCTATCAGCTAATTGTCTAAACTTGTGACGTTCCAGGTTGAAGGCAATTATACCTTTTCAGCATGCCATCAGCATCACCATCCCCACTGATGAGCTCACAAAGAGCTTCTCCTACATCCTCAGGTAATTCCTGCAGTACATACTGTCATATACTTTACAATGAAGGGCTACATAATGAATTAGCACACAGTAAATAAATTGATACCTGACAATCCCTGCTAATTTTGACAGGTTTGTAGTCGTTCAGAGGGTTCTTGAGATGAAGTGTCTTCTGGAAAGGCAAGTCATTTAAGCATAGCCATTTAACCTTAAAACTGCAACCCCAAGGATTATTTTTACCACCTCCTTGACTCCAGAAATTATCATGCCTCCAACCAACATTAGAAATCATCTGGGCATACCCTTGGAAGAAACCACTCATGTTGACACTGAATATTAAAATCACTCTACCAGAATCCTGCAAGACAAGAACATAAATCTCTATAAAGCAACATGATAGAAAGCAGAAAATACCTAAATACACAGGTATCTTACACGAAAAGCTTCCTCCAATATTGGTTCATTCATAACTTGAGTAGCCCATATTCCTTTCTCAACTGATAGTTGGATATTATGATGGTTCAAACTCTTAATGATGAAATATCTTGTATGACACAGTTTACCCTTTCTTCTTACAGATGCATTTTCTGACCGATCACGACCTATCCTTTCAGCCTCAAAAGGGTAACCATCCTGATTACTTCTGTAGCTTGGGCTCTCTGACAAGGAAAACCAATCATATATAAAACTTTCGTTTAACTTTTGATATTCGCTACCACTTCTCTTCTTTGGTAAAGTGATACACACCAAAAGCAAAACAATAAAGGGAGAGAAATAGGAAAATCTATTCTTCGGTAAAGTGATACACACAGAAAGCAAAATAATAAAGAGAGAGAGAAATACGAAAACCTGTAGGATGAAAGAAATGAGAAATACACAATCCTTTAATCTCTAAAATATATCCCCTTATCTTCCAACAATTTTAACATGATAAAGATACCCTTAAGAATCTGCATACTAGAGATCTTTTATTATACTAAATGAACATTATAGAATTACAACATGCCTCCATGTGGTAGAAATTTAGTCAAAATAACCCGCATCAAAATAGAATTCAATCTTATTTATCATATCTTTGTGTACAATCCTAAATAAAGAGGCTCCTAGTGGTTTTCCCTTTTTCAGGATTCAACAAAATCTCTATTTGTCCCACTGGCAAGTAAAGAAATGCTGGCATTGTTTAAAGATGCCATCATCATTTAACAAATATAGAAAACCACTCCATCTGTGACATGTGTAATGGTTCTACACTATGCAAACCAGAATAATAACTTTGACCTCTTTTTGTATTCAGAAAAATTAATTGCCTTGTGCAGAAATTCTGAATAGTTGTATATTATTCTCACATTGATCAATACACAGGTACAAGTATATATAGAAATAGAGAAGGCTATTCTAGGAAACTAATATCTCTACATAATATCCTAACTGATCTGATTTGCTAACTTTTAGGAGTCAATAATATCTAGGAGATATCCAGCTGGATATTTCCCAACAATCAAAAGATTGGTAAGTTAAAGGGGATGAGGCAGTTGATAAGGCGGGCAGCTTGATATATCTCTTGCACACTAGATTAGACATGCAGTGGGTGTAATGAGTTAGTTTAAACATTTAAGGAAAAGAACATATGCAAGCAATTTAGAGTGTTCTATAATATTTGATGTCCCCTCTTGAGTTGTAATTATTTTCAAATGATATTAGTAGATATCTAACAAATGGTATACAGGTGGATTATGAAGAATGCCTAGTAAATTGAGAATCCACAACTTGATATTATATTTTTCTTGGTGACAACTCGAGATATGGATGAGCGAGATATAAGATGTAGCAGCAAGGTCAAGTGTAGAAGCAGATTTTTGAGCAATAACACTTGGAATTTGTTAGCTACAATGAATAAAGATCATACTTGATTTAAAAATTCAAAGTAGCTGAACAAGACTATATTGCAATAAAAATTCTGTGTTTGCACCGGACACAGCCCAGAACAACATGACTAAAAATGTAGAAATTGACCGCCATTTCATAAAGGAGAAACTCAAGCAGGAGAAATTAAGAAAAAGTGTTACGAATAATGTAGGGTTTAGCATTAAATTAGAGATCTTATTCAATTGTGTGCTTAGCTAGTTTCCTTGCACTTAATTGTTTGCAGCTGTAGTTTCATGGTAGGTATATTGTATATTAGCTAGGGTTTTCACATAATTCCTAATAGTTTTTCAATAACCTACATTCATGACACTTTAAGAGTAATGGAATAGAAACCATTTTATTTTATCATTTGAAGAAATATTTCTTTCAATTAACAGAAACTATAGGCTATATCTACTCGTATGCATCACTCATCAATTATTGGGCTTTTCAAATGTTTGGGATGACTCGCTTTTTTGTCAAATTTCAGCAATTAAAAAGTTATTTGGTAAGCATAATCAAAATACTGCTAGAAAAGGCTTTTTTTTCCTAAAGTATTAAGTAGTTATCTTCTGGTATTCGCACATACTCTATCTCCTTCCAGTATGGGGCTTCTCAAGTTTCTTAATTGTTGCTTGAAGATAAAACATTTAAATATGGTCATTCTCTGCAACTGGCATGCTACCAACCGCATGCTCTCTCTCATCGATGTGTTAATATTCCATTTGCTTCCTTGGATTATTCCTACTTTCTTTTCCCATTTACAATTCTCTTCTAACTAATTTGCAAAAAGCTCATACAATTTGGTACAACTCTGGTACCCCAATAAATGTATCAAAACTATAATGCATCATATTGCAGTACTCTCCATCTATTTTTCACTTTACATGCAATTCCCAAAATGCATAAAAATAAATAAGCAAAAAGTTACCTTGCTTAGAAAATCAAACTACCACTACAAATCATCAAGAGCAAGGAACTAAACATTGAAGGCCTAAACAATTTGGATACATAACAAGGGACGAGGGGGAATGAATACCTCTGAGCCTGTCCCAGCAAATCTTTTGCTATAGCATCTCTTATAAATGGCCCTAGCTTCATTGACATGACCTAACTCAATTTCCATTGCTATGTAACCTTGCCAGGCTTCCAACATTGTACCACTGGAAAGAAAGAAAATAAATTAGTAAAAGATTAAAAGTTGCAAAAAGTTTCAAAGTGATATCAACCAAAACAAAAGTAAAAAAGGGAGATGTGTCAAAACCTGATTTTAAGCAACCTCTCCCACACACCACGAGCTGCAACTAGATCTTTACCTAAATTATTCTCTAAGCGGGCCCAATAGGCGTGCAGACGCAGCAATCCTTCTGAATTCTTTATGTGTGGCGACAGGTAATCAGATGCATACTACCATGTTACAATAAACAGTTAGAAACTGAAATAAACACAGTTACATGCTTGTGTAGCATTCTTGGCACGTATACAAGCCAGGCTGAACTTTCTAAGAAGCATACAATAAATGGCCATGGGTATGCCATCCATTTGAACAAAAGAGCTTACAGAAGAACATTTATCTACTTTATCATTCAAATTAAGCCATAGACAAGATCACACAATAAAGTACCTCTGATATGAGCAACATATGAATATCCCAGAGAAATACAGCTCATATTCTTTTGATCATTAAATTAGGCTAAATACTAGATCAAGGCTTTGAAAAATCCCATTTTCCAGTTTTTCCACATCAATGTCTTGCTGAAAAATCCACTAGATTTATTTTTCAAAAAAAATCCACTAAATTGGCGAACTAACGTCAGCACATCCAACATTAATACATGCAGTTCAAGACACCAACATAAGCATATTTGCGGTGAACTATAGTTCATCATATTCCTCTTTGTGTCAAACCAAGTATGTACATCAGTAGCACAGTTAACAGAAATATCTACACCTTCCACCAAAAACTATTAGGAGAAGATAAAGTATTGCAGATAAAAGTCTTACTCTTAACAAACCATGTCAACAATAGTCAAAGTTCATGAACTAGTAACACAACGATACACACCTGGAATGTTCCCCTAATTAAAGAATAATCCAACACATCCTCTGCTTCAAAACCAGATAAAATTCTTCGCCTCAAACCATCTACTCGTGTCAGAAACAGCTCCAGGTACTGTAATAAACAAAATCTAGTTAAAAAGCAGAGATATTTACTTCAAAGACAATACCCAGTGGCTAATGTTAGAAAACACAGCCAGAGTCACATGCAAAATGAATGTGTATAGTACCTCCTCAAATGTTGAGAAGGTGCAAGTCAGGGACTTTTCAAAAACCTGAAACCAATAAACAAAATTTAATCCATAATCCTAATGAAAATAACATATTGCCAATATGTGATGGTTAAAAGTCTATTTGGCATATTCACAAATATTTTATGTTAAATAACCATTCACAGAGGAAAAGACAATTGGTTAATGAATGGTTTTCTTGAAAGATGACAAAAAGATAGTTAATTTCTCACTCTAGTAGTAGAAAAAAGATATTGCCAGAATAGATAGATCTTCAAGTTTCACTTGTACCACAAAGCAACTTGATCGCTTTGTAATTTAAAACAAAGCTCTCTTTGGAGGCAACGGAAAAGTCCATGTTATCATAGACAATCACACTAGGAGCATTAATTTTGGACTTAGCAGGTGTTTCTTTGATGCTCTGATTAATTTCTACTGTTAGTATTTCTGTTAAGATTATCTGCTTAACAATATAGTAATAATAGATGTTCTAAATCGTAGTTTCAACACCATATTCCTAGCCGCTGCATTGCAAAGAAAAATAGTTAGGTTGTTAGACCTAGTTACAACTATTTTTGTAGGATTGCCAATGAACACTACGGGTTCCATTTAAAATCATTTTTCAGGAACAAATTCTAACACAAGGTAGTCATTGCCCAAACAGCACAGTCAAAGGGAATAACCAATTTCGAATAGAGCTGTCCTGAACCAGAATTCATTCACCAAAGCAAATACTTTGAAGAAGTGATAACCAATAAACATACATGAGATATCATTTTTTCAGGGGCACGTCCACGTTCCAACGAGAGCAAATACCTAACCCAGAGTTCTCCAACCCAGGGACAACTTTTTGTGGCCCTTGCATAAACATCCCTTATAACATTTCCTACCTGAAATAGAATAAAAAGTAGAATAATTTATAAGTAATGCAAGTTAGAAGTTAGACAAGCTCCTGAAAACAAAAATAGAGGGACAACCTTCAAAGTTCTGTCCAAATATTGAGTATAATCAAGCCACAAATCAGTTGACACAGGAAACTCAGTAATTGCACGCTCATATAGAACTTGAACCCGCGTTGGGTCACCTACAGACTTTTCAAATTTCAAGTAGTTCTGCAACAAAATCAAAATCCATTAACAGAAGATTAGACCAAAAAGGAAAAAAGAAGGAAGACAAGGAGACAAGGAGACAAGTTTCCCACGTTTTTAGAACACATGTAACAAACCAGCAAAGTATAGAAAGTACAAAAAGCAGCTAAACGCAAATGGCAACCAGCCATTGAAAGCATTTTTAATGGGGAGTGGAAATTAGTTGAGCCATTATTTCCTTTAATAGGTAGCTCTAATGAATTCCTTTACTTGTGAATTTCCCTTATTAGAATCTAAATTGGAATAGGTTTATTTGGAGTCCTTATGAGGTCAGGGTTTGATATCTATCAAGGTACAATGAGTTAGAATCATTGTCTTAGTAGGATTTAATCATCTGGATTTTATCTAAGTTTAATATTTCACTTGTGAAGGGAAGAAAATTTTTTGGAATTTGCAGCACGGAAATGTTATGCTTTCTTTCTAAGTGGGATACTAGATTTAAGAGTGATTTTGAAAACCATAGAAGTGATTTCTTGGACCTATTGTTGTGGTGCTAACAGATTATATTTATTCCAAATTCTAGAAGTGATGCTTAGTTTGTAAACTTTGACAATGATTTTTAGACCTATTGTTTCTGTTAACTCCCTAGTAACAAATTCCGCAACCCTAAGTTTTGAAACCTGTTTGTTTCCATCAAGCATTTAAATTCTCTGTAGTGTCCTACATCTATTCAAAAGGTCAATAGAGCATTGAATAAGCAGTCAGTGGCCATAACTTACATAAGAGATAATAGCAGCACTTCAGTGTCATCATGATGAAAAAGAAAAGAGCATTAGGTTCTGTGTACCATGAAATTTTGAAATTTTTCTATGTCAGACGCATCACTCCTGGAAACCTGCTCCTCATGCTGAACACGGGCACTATACATTTCCAAGGCCTTTTGGTATGCTGAAGCAACATTAGGGGATATCCCATCCACATCACTCGACTCAGTATCAAGAACATTCCCCTGTTCTACTTCCCAAGCCTTATATGCAAGAAGTGTGGACCTCAAGTCAAGAAGTGGGATAGATAATTGGCGGTGGAATATATTTTGAATGCGTTGGATCTGTGATTCCTTCACCTACAAGAGATAAAGCAATGCAACTTAATGCATACCTATTATCATTTTTTTTTTTGGGTTAAAAAGAAATTCATCAAAAACCTTCACAGACAAAAGAAAAGATGGAACTTCCAACGGTCTAGGCAAAAAGGTAATTTGTAGCAGAGGAGCCGTTGAATAGAAATTAACCAAATGAGAGCAATACACATGAAGAACGTAAAAGCAGACAGTAGCAATTCAAAACAAAAATTTCACCTTTAAATCTGTTTCATCAATGGTAAGCAAAACAGCCCGCTCAAATTCCCTATACGCATCCCATATTTTATTTCCCTCAGCAACATGTAAACCAACAGCAGTCAGAGCTTGCTCAAAAAGGTTCCTGGCCTTTGAAATGCCATCAATAGAGCATCCACGCACTGAAGGATCACATTCTTGTATGTAATTTAAGTAGTCACACCAAAGAGGGACAGACTGCATTCAGAAGCAAGATTACATTGAAGGAGATAGAATGAAATTTTGTGATAGAATGAAATTTTGTACAAAGGAAATGAAAAAAATAATCACGTTAAGTACCTAAGTTTGTTCAAACTTCAACTTACAACCACAAATCTTTTAACAGCTAGAGAAAAGTTCTTATTATTTTTAATATTGTAAATGTATTCATTCTAAATTTCCAGTTTCAAGCTTTTCCTATTTTCTTTACCTACACCTTTTTATGTCACATATCAAACTCCTGATTTTCTGTAAAATGTTCTATCTTATCCAATTTGACAGGAATTGGCGTTTAATTCCAATAAGCTGCCAACATGGTTCCAAGTAAGCAAGCACAGGCAAACGTAACATATGACATGTGACGTCTAAATATTTTTCTCACACAAGGAAGTTTGTCATCTTAAACAAGTTGAAGGTCATATAGTCAAGTTTGTTGTTGATCAAACCATAGACATTGATTGATGATGGGATATCAAAGAGCCAAGCATTAGAGACCAGTCTAAAGAATAATGTGCGCCATCACCATGATCCACAGCCCCATGCTCCTACAAACCTCTATAATGTCATCAAACAAGCAATCACCCTTGAGTATATAACATTTATCGTAATCAAATGGCTAATTGTATCATTTTTTCTCAAATACAAAAAGAGAAGAAAAATAATTCTACTTCTTGTTTCTCTTTTCTTTGATGGGTCTCCTTAATTACTAGGCTAATGCTCCAAATATTAAAGGGTTACATGGGCTTCAATGCATCTATCAAAGGCACAACTTGTTGTATAACAATTCCCACTGATGTCTTTGTCCACATATGATCTTTCTTTCCAACAATAAAATCTAGCTACAAACCTAGGCATAATCAATGGATCAGAAGCAAATCCAACTTGGCACCAATACCTCCTTCAAACTTGTCTTCATTCTTAACAAATGAACCTGAGCAGGTGAAACCTTTTGCCAAGTAAATCTCTAGAACAATCACAAAGATGACAGAAAATCATGAAATGTAATTATTGAAAAGGTGTTGACTTTGATTCACTAGGAACAGTAAATTCTCAATGTGTATGCTTGATTAAATGGGACAGAGATTATAAAATGAAAAATGGAAGAGGCAAGACAGCTTCTTCCTTTAGGGACGAGAGAAGATTGTGGTTCTAAGAGTACCAAGCAAATAACTAAAATGAAGCAGGGGTGGATGGTTAATACCAGTATTGCTACTCATACGGTTTTCAGGTTCCATGAATTTTATCAAACTGACCAACTTGCGAACCAAAAGAGTAAAACCATTATTCTATAACCCATTCAATATATAACAACATCAGATGTTTACAGCAAAGTTAGTTGGGGACTGACAATGAATAAGTCCATTTTCAAGAACAAAAATACTCCACAAAAACCATGTCAACATTATAAATTCCATGAAACAAACCACCATGTGTTTATCAAACTGAGATGTCATGTAGCACCATTTCTACTTTCGCTACCTAGTACAGTCCCTGACATATGTGAGTTAGCAAAAGAATTGGCTAATGACCTTCAACTTGAATAAGAATAAAGTTCATATGTTGCAAGAATCTCTCTAGATAAATATTAAAGTCTCACAAGAATAAAGGCCCAATGTTGGATAAGAACAAAGTTTATATCTAACACAAATATTAACTATAGTCCCAACTATGGGTCCACTATTGATAGAACTGAGAGACCAATTAAACTGCAGGATATTAGAATATGGTTACATTATATCCAATGTTCTCGCTTTTCCTATCCATCATCCCAAAAGTCATCATTTGAAACCAATAATTATACGCCACAATAAAATGAGCCAAGTCCAAAGACACCAATTGTAGTTGAAATCTGAAATGATTATACAATACACATGCGTATGGAAGGCGAAGTGAAGTGAATATGAATATGAACATACCACATAGTCGTGAACTCCTTGCTCATAAAGTTTCTCAATTGCGGACAAAGCCTCAGGCCTGAATATTGGTTGAGAAATTAAAAAAAAGGTAACAGTTCAAAAAATTAAAAAGCAACGGCAAAACATACGGGAGTCATAGGTCCAAAGACAAGGAGGTATAAGAAATTTTAAAGGTTAAGAAATACCCAGAATGAAGAGAAGCTTCATCAAGAGCCCATTGTTGCCACATGGCAGGGGTCAAAGGGAACATGGCACTCATAGCTTCCCTTGCTTCTTTGAGCTTCTCTATCTCCCCCATCTTCCTCAACAACTTAATGAGCTGCATTGAAACAAACATGATGTTGAAAAGAAAAAAATGAATTCGAAAACTAGAAGGAAAAAAAAGGAAGTTTGAGATTACTTGAACATGTGCATCATAGTCGTATGGATTAAGGAGAAGTTTAGATTTTAGGGTTCTAAGCTGTGATTCGTCTTCTGTATCAGAGTCGGAGTCGGAATCGTCGGAAATGGGAGACTTATTAGGGTTTTGAGCTTCATTTTCGCTGTTCATTACTACTGCTACTATTGTTACACGCTCTCTCTCTCTCTCAAAGTGAAATGGAACTCGAACTCACTTTGCCTGAGGAGCACGCACGGTTAGTCATATATATAAGAAACAAATCATAGATCCGGTTAATATTAAAAAAAATAGAACATGTAATGGTAATTAATATTATACTCCCTCCGATTCATAATACAGTGTCGTTTATTTTTTGAAATTATAATAAGTGTCGTTTTAAAAAAACGCACGCTTATTAAGAAAGCTAATAAAATTATAGATATACCCTTATTAATTAGCATGTGAGAGAAATTGCATACTATTA
>JANKOD010000005.1:13596317-13606624 GCA_026284645.1 Erythroxylum acuminatum | reverse complement strand
AATTCTAAATTCTTATAAGAATATTCAGTGAAATACTAACATATATAATATTCATATTCTTAAAATATTTAAAGTCATGTCCTTATAAGTCATTTTATATATAAACAACTAATTTTACCAAACATCTTTAACAAACAGCTAATGCAATTCGCTGGTCAAATCAGCTGATATAATCAGCTATCAGCTATGAGCTGATTGCCAAACAGAGCCTATAACTAAATACGTTATGAGTCGCCAAAATTACTCTTGACAGCTAAATGAATACTAAAACAATAATTAAATGATTCACAATTTATATTTAATACAAACTGTCAACTTGCGAAGAGTGAGTTGGTCATGGTGATAAAGATTGCTTTTCATGTACCTGTTTTGCTATTACGAATGCAATGCTGGGAAACAATTTGAAACTTTGGATGCAAGACATGCAGTGCTCAATTTTTCGTCATGATTTTGTGGTATCTCACGTTGATGATCAATCACAATAATTCATAACCATGTGCAACAAACAGGTTCACCCATTCTTGTCAGAATATGGTGCTGAACAAAGATGGAAGATACTGGGAAAGTGGCAGAAGAAACTCAAGGGTAAAGTTTAATTTAACTTCCACTTGCTTTTAGGAACTTGGCAAAGGCGGCAATCCAAAAGCTATTTTGGTTCTCAAATCCTGTGACCAACTGGTGTAGAATTCTAATGAGAAAAGGATGGTTAATTCTGTTCTGCAAAAGAAACCGCACATTTGCTTTATTTCATCGCGAAGACAAACTCTATGAAGCATGTGTATTTAATCTCTCTAGTTGCCGACGATATCTTTAAAATTGACAAGGCAAGTCAACGCTCGTTCAAATTCACTCGCTTCTAAGGCAAATGTGAGGCGGCAGTAGCCAGGAATTCCGGTCCAGGCACCAGTGTTGATGCATAAACCTGTAGACCTTGCAATGGCTTCCCTTATATTCCTATCGTCCAGCTTCACTTCATAAAGGTCGTCAGCTGAATTTCTGATCTTAATAACTTTGTTAAGGTAACCTGAGGGCTTCGCGACCAAGGAGACGCCACCACAGGGTTGTAGCACATCCCAGCCACATTTCTGCAATGTCTGTTTGAAAAAGAAAAAGTAAATGACAAAGAAGATGGAAATAGCGAATCTATCAATCCAGAATGAACTTTCAAGAGAAAAGCAAAGCTGAAATATTAAATTCAACGTTAGGTAAGAACTAATAGAATGAACTAAAATTTAGGATGTAACAGTCATTTATAATATTATAAAGACAAAAGCTGAAAAATGCATGGCCTCGAGCATCACGATCTCTTACCTCCTTCAGGCGTTGAGATCTTGATTTCAACTCTTTTGTTTTCTCTGTGAGAGTGTCCAAAACGGCCCTCCAACTCAGCAATTTTTTTACTGCATATCTCACTGTGCTATGGGGCTTGCTTAATCCTGGAAAGCTAAAGAATGCATCAACCAAAAGCGGATGGCTGTAAACCGCAAACCCGAATTTGAGTGCTCCACTGAGGAGCTTCAAGTCCAGACCTCCAAGCAGAGTCACACAAAAAGATGGGTTGCTAGAGTTAAGCTTTGATAATATGGGCTCCAAATTCCAGCCACCCCAGCCCTCAAATTCCAATCCTGAGAATGAAGTATCAATGACAACTCTGGCTCCAAATTTTGCACATGTAGTTAGTAAGGTATCCATCTCATCTTTGCTGTAAACCAGGCCTGTGGGATTGACTGTTGGACCACATATATACACCCATGGCCTATTTGCAGCCTTGAGTACTGTTGTAAGTACATTGTCTGTCAGCTTAAATCCTACTTTAGGGTCAGTGGTAATGCTCACAATATTTGCCTTCAGAAACCTAGCAGCAGAAACAAAGTTTCCGTTCCAGCCAGATGGGAAGCAAAAAGTTCCCCCTTCTTGGATGCAGCAGAGAACCAATCTATTGAACAAAGCTTGTGAGCTCTCTGTATACACAACCTCTGTGCTGCTATCAATCGGAAATCCATAACTGTCTTTTATATATTGTTTGATGCTAGGAGTAACATCAATTTCTGATTCAGTCATGTTCTGCCTGGCAAAACTTTCAAAAATTGCTGCCTTGACAGGAGAAGGGCTGGGCAAAAAACTTTGATCTACATCCATGTGAATCAATGAAGAATTCTCTACTTCGCCTATTGACAGTTCTGAATCATTCAGAACCAACATAGCTGGGCTTCCAATGTCTACTCCACTTGATTTGGCTTTTCCACATTCCCTCTAGAGCACATGACATACTTTAACCAATTTTGAAAAATAAAATGTAATAGTGCAAGAATCAAAACTAGATAACCAATCAACTTACACGATCTACAAGTCGATCTGTGAGATGCAAAATCCACAGGCACATGAAATAATATGAAAAGGAAGAAAAGAAAAGGATCCCTACTTCAAAAGAGGAAGGAAAAGAGAAATGAAAAACTGACGAACCTCTGCAGGAAGATGCCTGTCTGCAAGCTGAAAAGCTAGAAGCTCATGGAAAAGACAGCCATAGTAATACTGCCTAATCGGTGCTGTATTCCCTTCCAGTACTTCCACTGTTTTGGACAAGGCTTTCAAGACAGCCTCTTCCTCTGAAATGACAAAAGCTACCTCTAAGTCTGAGTAAACCTGGAAAGTATGTCACTTCCATTACGATATAGATCTTCTGACTTAACAACAAACTGAATTGAGGCAATGGTAAACTTTACAACTAGGAAATTGTGATCAACCAGAATAGTAAACCTCTGCATATACCTGGTTCTTCACAAGGCCACAAATAATTGCAGCATGTGAAGGCAAAGGATGTCCTGCAAGATATTTTAGGACGCCATTGGAACTAGGAAGGCTGGATAGCTCAAATTGGTCAGATATGTCTAAGAAAAGGCGGGATCCAATTTCTTTAGTGACATCTAAGAGCTGCACAAAAGCTGAACTAGTGACTGCCTCAAATTGAGCCAAACCCGTAACAACCACCTGTGGCCTCAGCTTTTTGATAAGCTCTACCATTAAATCTGATTGTCTAGGTGCTTCAATGACTGTGATGACATCCTTTTCAGTTTCCGTACCCTGCAAGTATAGTTTTTAGTTACTACATATCCAACAACCAGTGTGAACTTCTATCCAGGCTTAAATTTCCAAAGCAGGACAGTTTTGATAAGAATTAACTACTATCACATGAAGGAACCTTTATGTAATTCAACATAGAATAATTTTCATCTCGACACTGCTATTAGAGAATTTAAGCAGAAACTTATTTGGTGTTTTGTTGGCTATGGAGCCCAGTCATGTCATGAAAACAAACTCCAACCTGAGTTGGTCTCCAAAGACAGCAGAATTTGAGTTTATAAGAAAAACATAACAGAAGTTCAGGCTAGGAATGCCCTGGGTACAAGTCAGTGCATATATAAACATAATGATATCCATTGTGGAGGGTTCAGATCCTCTGTTCCCATTAGCTTGTTCCAAACTGTTTCCGCCCAATACGACGTCGTGTATGTCTAAATGTACATAATGACATAAAACAACATCGTATTGGGGCAGAAACAGGGTTGGAATAGGCTAATGGGAACAGAGGATTTCATGCCCATTGTGGATGGTTGGAAGACATAAACAACAACAATATGATTTGCGCCAAATAGAAGTATGCATCTGCATGGTGAACTTATAGTGCTTCACATTCAAACTAACACAACATTTACTTTGCCTAAAGTAACAAATCACTGCCAGAAACCAAAGTTCTAAAAATGTTTGTGATACTTAAGCAACCTGAAAAGCAGGGACTGAAATTATGCACTCCCATTAAGTTCCCAAGTACTTTACATCCAACCGAAAAGTGCACATTTATCCAAGCAAAGCAATGGGTCAATGGACTTTTGAAGATTCCAATTTATAGAATCACTTAAAGAGATAAAAAAAGATGCAATAAATGAACAGCTTACCATAATTTCCAAGGATCTCAACCACTGACGGGGCAGTTGTCGAGTTAAATGTTCATCAACAATTGCAAGATGAGGTGATAATAATCGCAAAGAATGCTCGATTGCTACAGTTCTTGAGGGAAAGATGATAACATTCTTGAGTGAATTGAAACAAACAAGTCAGTAATACTTCTCAGATAATGTATAACTAAAAGTAGAGAATTTCTTTACAGAATAGTCATCTGTTTTAATGGCTCATCATTCTAGAAACAGGTAGAAGTACATAAAAGACATTGCCAGCATTATCAATTAGATATGGTATGGAAAACGCAAAGCAATTTCATTATCAATTAGATATGGTATGGAAAACGCAAAGCAATTTGGACTTATTACCTGTGAAAAGTTTTCTATAAAAGTTTTACGTTGGGCTGCAAAAAATACCATGGCAGGTAAGGATGCTATAGAATTCTGGACAACATCATTAGGACCCCAACATTGTAGCAGCTACTTCATTTTATTAACTCTCAACTATTTATAATGGCAAATATGTTGCTCCATACTTAAAAAAAAAAATTGTTTCTCCACCAAAATCCAAAAAATTGCACAGTTATGATGCACATAGAGAAAACATTTGGGAGAAATGTAAAATCAACTACTATCTTTTCCATATGCAGCATGCATGAGACTAAGCCAATTATCAGTAGTGCAATTAGCAGGAGAAACACATTTGGTTCATTTGAAAAAGACACAAAGATGCTATGTTCTACTGACATAAAATGTACCATGAGGTAGCTTCTTTATCACATTTCATTTGATAGAATAAAAATTGGAACGTTTCCATTTCCAAGAATTTGAGTTTTGAGTTATTCTTTTCAAGATTTCAATTCTTAGGGTAACGACAAAGAACTGATATCCCAAATAACTAAATTTTAATCATAGAAATTTGCTTAATTCTAGATACTGGAATAATTAATTTGAATTACATCATCCAAAAACACATCTGCTGATAAAAACACAAGGAATGTGAAACTTTAATTTCAAAGAAACATTATACAGACAAATATAAAACGCTAGCATATAGCTTTCCACTCAACTCCATAATTTAAGAATTATATCTTCCTGAAATTGTTATGGCATTTATTAGGATTTAAATTAGAAATCCTTTTTCTACTAGAATAAGGATTCTAAGAACACTATATATATGTACTTAGTCTTTCATCAATAAGAAGCAATCTGGAATTTTTCTACAACTTGAGAGTTTTCAATTAGAAGGTGTGATACTTTCTTCTAAGAGTGATTCTTAGATCCTAGGAGTGATTCCTAGTTTGCTACTATCTATTCTTTGTGTTCTTCCCTAAAAATTCCAACAAGCCTAACCTAAATTCCAGCACTCTCAAACTTATATTCCAGCCATATTAAACCCTAAAATCCATAGCCTAAAATTCCAACAATCAAACCTTAAATTCCCAGCTTTATAAAATCTGAAATTTCTACATTCGTAGCCAAAATTCAACCTTGAAACCCAATACTCCAGCAGCCTAATATCAGCCATATTTCCTAATTTTGTGCTTTTAATTACTAGTTCATAATTCTTCTATTTGTCCTACATCATTTATGTGCAGAAGTTTTCACTTTATGCTGCCTTGGAGTTATTCATGCCATATTTAGTTCAATTTATATGTGGTGAGAAACATCATTCTAATAGATTCACTACTATTGAGTTAATATTGTGCAAGTTTCCTAACTTTTTTTTAGTAACATCTGTTCTTTTGATACAGGATAGTGCGCTTGCATTATCTACGGAAGTATGAAAATTGATGGCAGCAACATGAAAATATCTCTGGGCAACACTGTGAGTAGTTGCTAATTAAGCAGAGAAGATATTCTTACATCGGAATTGAGCGGAATATGGTAGTAAGTTTTCATGAATCCTGCAACAAGACTACGAAAACGTGTGCTTCCAGCTGGTGGCTCATATGGGAAACATGAATGCTCTTTCAACTCATTGGCAAAATAAGCTAGGAACGGAATCTTCTCATCAGCAACCGAATCATCTTCAAAAGACAAATCCAAAGAACTGCTAATCTCTTGGTAGCCATTCTTAAGAAACTCAAATATTTTCTTAACCTGTAAATTTATATTCATAAATGACTAATCCCTGGAGAGCTAAACATTTAGTAGAACAAAACCACTGTTAATTAACTGTAAACCTGGTTTGGTTGACGAAGTTGACAACTATAAACTGATAAGGCATGAGCAATGCGGCCACCAGCCTTCCCATAGGCCCATGCAGTTCGAGCACAAAGTGGCTGGTCTCCAGTAAGACCCATAAAAAATTCAAAGCGGTGTGGACTGTTCTTCTCAATTTCAACTAACGCTGATATATCTGTGTCTGCAGCCTGGAAGAACAAAATCTCAGAGAGAGTGCATTTTGAAAGGAAAAATGATTTTCACTTGTGAATAGTTCTCTTGCCTGAAGAATTTTTGTTTGCCAGAGCTTGTTCACACGAAAACCACGACGTTCAAACAAGCGCTTACATACTGCTTGTCCTGGACGGCCACCCATATTAAAGATCATAATGCCCATAGGATTGATGACAGATATTCCTTCCTCAACAGCCCTAGCAATCAGACCCAATCCAAATTGATCCTCAACAAACCCCTACATAAAATGGAAGTCAGAAATAAATTTGCGATATGGAACCTAGGTTATCAGGTTTTACAATTAAGTAAAATTTCCTAATCACTGTCCATTTAAACATCTTCACCTACAAGACTAAAACTCAAATAAAATAAGTAAAACAAATAACTGCCATCATCCACACAAATAAAAGTAAAACATAAATAAAATAAATCTAACCCAGAATCAGTTAGAGAAAAATTTACATAGTTGATGAGCTGAAAAGCTTGACCATCCAAATATGACAAAAAAGAACTATAATACACAACTTGGTTTAATTAAATACATCTTTTCAGAGTTTTGACTTGTAAAACAAATCTACGAACCATATTTCCCCCCATGCTATCCTAATTGTTAATTTACCAAGCTTAATTAAGTTGAATATACCAAACATTTGTACTTTCTCCATCTATGAAATAATTGGTCATATATTGACTGAGTATGTTACTCAACCTGAAGAGCACAGTAGTTACTCAATGAATATAGAAACTCTTCACTTGCATTCTCCGAGATTAACTTTGACATTGCTTCTGGGTTTGGGTTAAGAATCTGCATAAAGGAAACAAACAAGATCAAGTCTGAAGCCCAGATAATAATGGAAAAGCCGTATTTTTACCGGTCACTTGATAGACTACTTATGTGTCCTATCTTTATTAAAATCCTTTTTTCAGTGAATTGTAGCAATACCTGAGGTATACATCCAACAATTCTTTCAAGCTGGATCTCATGATCTCGACAATAAGCTAGAAGATCAGATTCATGAAACTCAACCCGGTCCAGTAAGGTTTTCTTTTCTGCATCATAAATAGGTTGGCCTTTTTCATCCAAAGCATTTAAGTAAAGGTTTATATTGGAAATTCTTATAGCTCTAGGATTGATATCAAGGCCATAAACCTGCAAAAGGCTATCCAGTAATCAACCAAAGTGCAGCAAACAAGTTCTATCAACATGTTGAATTGTGCACTCTATATATTTCATCACATAGGACGGTTAAAAATATATTTCAAAGCAAACAATGACCTTTGACGGTAACCATTTCTCAGCAATGGCAATGGATATCCATCCATTTCCACAACCTAGTTCAGCTACAGTCTTGTCCTTGAAGATAGAGTCCGGATGTCTATTTAGACCTTCATAAAAGGTGAAAGACCAGTCTTCAGGGATGAAAATGCTTGGGATGACCATCATTGTCAGTTTCTTTCTTCCCTGGTAACCTGCACAGGGAAAATAGGTTTTCAAATTGTACACAGAATAAATAAAATAATCTTTGACAGTTCCATAACAAAAGGAATCATCAGAATGAGTTAATCATATAAGAAACAGAAAAAGAATAATCATACAAACAACAGCACAACATACATTTTCTACATCCATGTGACCTAAAGAAGTTGGACAATGGTTATTCTAGAAGATCAAGAAAGAGCTCAAAGTAGACAATGGTTATTCTAGAAGATCCAGAAAGAGCTCAAAGTAGTTCATTTATGCAGGAAAGAAACCAAAGAGGATTGAACATTCTCAAAGCAAAAAAAAAAAAATTATTAGGAAAAAAAAAGAGCAATCTCAAGGTATTTGTTGATCGTGTATTTGGCATTTAGTCTGTCAGCTGATTTTCACCATCAACCCAAAAAAGAAGGAAACTCCTGTCCATTAAAAAAAAAAAAAGTTCTGCAACATTAAGATATTATTAGAAGTGCTATAGCACTGAATCCAGAATGGTAACGGATTGACAAAAAAATTATAGAAATCCCAGAATATTGGAAAATTTAATCAAACGGCAAATACTGATTATCAATGTTATATAAAGAATATTCCAATATTTATTTAGACATGTCCATCTACACAGTTCTGCTATTATTGAGCTGAAAACAATGTTAAGCTTAATTCATTTCCATCACTTGGAAGCCCGTGGTTTATGATTGCATTTCCGACCTTCAGCCCTGTTTGATTACTGAATAACTGAATCTAAAGCACCACAGAAACATATAGAGTAAGTAAGATGGTGACAGATTAACGATTCATGTATCACTGTAAGGCTTCTGATGTATTTAAATAAAGACAAAATGGAATAAGTAAGACGGTGACAGATTAACGATTCATGTTTCACTGTTAAGGCTTTTGAAGTATTTAAATAAAGACAAAATCGAATAACCAAAGACTTCAACATTTGGTTCCTTTTTTAGGATTAATAGGAAAAAAAAGGGGGAACCCATCCCACGATTTAGAGTCATTTTCAACTAATTTAAGTGGATTGACCTTGCTATCTGTTTTCTTCGAAAACGCAACTTTAGAGGGACAAACCCGATTGGCTGTCAATGAAACTTGAGCAAAATGCCAAAACTATCACAGCAGAGTAGATTTATTTTAAAACTTGAAAGAATTATTAGTTAAATAAGAGGAGCGTTTACTTTCCTTTGTAAATCGTTCTGATTACACTATTTTCACAAGAAACGAACAATAGCGTAACAGATGATCGACCAACAGTGAACTTGACTTCATTCATACGTTAACACTTAAAAACACACTCAACTCCAACTCTTCCTTCGTAACCTCTCCTCTGATTCCTCCATTACCGGAGCAACCATATACAGAAAAAAAAGGCAGACAGCGAACAGGTACCTTCGTATTGGTCGAGGAAGATGTCCTGGATCTGGAAATGGTACGTTTGGAGGCAATGGTCGGATTGGGCGACGAGTTTATGGAGATTGGAGAGGAAGATCCTGGCATGAGGTCGGGTACTGGGATCCTGAAGCCTCTCCAGCACTGATCTGAAGGCACTGTAGGCGGCGTCGCCTGACTGCTGGCACTGCTTCAAGAACTCCTCCAAGGACGACTCCATTTTAGACCGGCGTGTGTGTGTGTGACAGTTATAGAGAGAGATTTCGTTGTGGTGTAGTGGTTAACTTAAATAAGGACGAAGGTGTGTGTGTGTGTGGGGAGTGACGTGTGGTTAGCGACCCCACGAAGGCTCCATCGGGAGCCCCATCGCCTTTACTGAATCGGGCACAGCGCAGGATTAGTGCCCGCATACCACAATTGCGAAATCCCGCTGTTAGCGATGGCTGTTATTAGATGTCGACCATCCCCCTCTTCCTCGCCAGAATGTGGGTTAAGATTTGCGACACGAAGGGACTACGCCAACTGGTAGTACCGACACGCAACTATCGCACCGATAGAAGGAAAGGCTGATGGGGAGATCGAGCGTGGCGTATCGCCTCTCCCGCTGCACCCATGCCACGCCTGGCTGACCGACAGTTCTTCAGGACGTCATGGTACGTACTGAGGTTTAATTAATCGCTTATTTACACGTACCCCAGAGGATCAACATTCTTGGGGTTTTATAGTTGCATATCACATCAGAAGCGCGTGACATGATGTGACAATCACCTCGTACACTTGGCAACAGACCATCTTCTGGCTACGCCGCTCTGATAGGCTGTTGTGTGTTGCTGCTTCCGGACAAAACCGTGGATTTTTCTAGCTGCGACTATGATCACAAGACAAACACGATTTATTAACGCCTTCCACCCGATGTGAAGCTAGGCGAGAGGGAAAAAGGGTTTGAGCTATCCCAAAGCACACATAGCAAAGTGTTGCGGCCAGGGTGATCTCGTGGGATTGGGTTGGATGACCTTGACTGAACAGCGACTGCGTCCCACTATCGCCCTGCCTTCTCACAAATGAAACCCTCTGCACAA
>JANKOD010000005.1:13569796-13592298 GCA_026284645.1 Erythroxylum acuminatum | reverse complement strand
ATATATCAATATGGACTATTTTGCAATTTTTAAAAAGTTTAGGGACTATTTTATAAATTTAAAAAATATCCCGAAACAGTACCCGGTACCGATCGGTACCGGTACAATTCCGTTCCAGAGCCCAACCCGGTACGGTATTCATAACATTGCTTATTTATCTCCACTCTTATTTTTATGATGTTAATTGATAATGATTGTTTCCTAATCAGTGATTAAAGGTTCCTTCTCCTAATTTTTTTCAATGTCACTTGCCTTTGGTTCTTGTTTGTGCTTTCCCTACGTATGTAGTATATTGGCATATAATCTCTTCATACGAGTTGTCCTTATTGACCTATTCATTGGACTTGGTTAATCCCACTTATTCCTTATTTTCTTGAACTTTATCTCCCTATCCTGATGAGGTAAGGTATTTATGATAGTCTCAAGTGGTTCTTATTCTAGTCTCGTTTCCCCTATAACAAAATTATGCCTATTGGTTTCTATATTTTAGAAGCTTAAGGCTTATAAGGCTTTCATTAGTAACTGGTTGATGTTTATATTTCTTTTGGTTCACCTATTATATTCAGTTTAATTAACCTTATTCTTTCTAGTAATATCCTAATCAATCCAACTTTAATGCAAATTGTTGCATATCCTAGCCTTTTCAAATATGCATTATGTTTATCTAGGCAGATAATCTTGTCAAATGAGCTTACCACATAACTCAATCCTAGTGTTGACTAGTAATCAAGAGGTAGGTCTATGAATAACCATATTTCTGCCCATCAAGCTCCATTCAAGGCCTTCATTATTATAGGCTTCCCATGTATATGCTAAAGGCCAACCTCCAGTACTCTCATTGTGTTAACCTCATTACTAAACTTGAAGATGTACATGTCATCTTTAAAACCTAGCTTCCTTCAATTAGTTAAAGCTCAAGATTACATAATAGGAAAGACTGGTCTATTATTCGTAAAATATCTGTCCAACAACAACAACAACACCCAATAAAAATTTCACTGAGATGCAGGGTAGGATAGCTTTAACCATAAGGCACTAATGAAAATTTATCCAACAAAGTAAATCATTTTGAGGCATCGTCTTTAAGAACATCCAATGATAAGGCAACAACCATTGTTTCATTATTAGATGTAGGTAGATAGTATCTTAATTGTTTACACGATGATGTGTCACTTACTATTTGACTTAAGATAGCGTTAACCCTAAGACACTAATGAAGGAACCAAATTGAGTTCGATACAAGGTAGATCGAGCATCTAGAGACAAAGAGGCAACAATTAAAGATGAGCGGGAGAGGAACATATTTGGACCTAAATTAGCAAAGAAGGAGACTAAAAAGGAAGGAAAGACTATAGAAGAACCAAGTGGATATAAAGAAGATAGAGAAGAGGTTAAGGCACTCAAATAATTAAGAATAGGCATCAAAATATAATAAGTGCTTGCCATGGAAAGATGATAAAAAGAAGTGACTTTATTTTCAAAAGTTCGGTTATAAACTAAAGATACAAAAGAGTTACCAAAAACTAAGCTAGAATTGGAGGCAACGGGTGATTTAGGGAGAAATAATTGAGGACAGTAGGATAACTAAGAGTTAAACTAAAAAAAAGGAACTAATTGATGGAGAACTAAGACCAGTAAGAGGATAACTAAGGTTACAAGGAGTCACCTTATTTTTAAGGGAGATCTAGAGGGGCTTGCTTGATTCAGGTATTCCATTCTCGAAAGAGAAGGGAATCTATCAGTAAGTCTTAGGAAAAGAGATCCCACCTAAGATGGTTAGTAACAAAAGCAAATAAATTCCAAAAACAAAGAAAAATAAAGGTAATTAGAAGGTTAGGCAAGCTGTCCAGAATAAGGTGTTAATGGGAAAAGGGCTTGGGAGTTATTCAATGATAAAGACTCTTTCTGGGTTAAATGGGTACATTCACAATTCTGGAAAGAAGTATTTTGGAAAATTGATCCCAAAAAAATTCATCTTATAGACTATGACTTCTTAAACTTAGGGATAATATTATATCCTATATAGGGGTTAAGTTTGGTATGGAGCTAGCACCTCATTTTAATATGATTATTGGCACCCAATTGGCTTTTTTTTTTTTTTTAACTTTACAAATGTTGCCTCCCTGATGAAATCCATTCTTAAAAAACACCAAAGTGTGATCTTTAGTTATGTCAGTTTTTCTTCTACACTTGGTTAAATTTTCTCTATAGTTCATTATCTGAATTTTGCTTCCCTTGATGTACTTTGTTTTGCTCTTTAAAAGACTTTAATACAACTTTTTTTTTATAAAAAATCCAAATTAGGGAATTTGAGAGGAAACAAAATATAACCTTTATCCACTTCAACTGTACTTAACATCTGCTGAATGAAAATATCTTATTTGAGATAAGTAATGGATCAATTATATTATTTAGAAATAGGAATTAATTATAAAAATTTGAGAAAGAGTAACAAATTTATGTTGACTAAGAAATACATCTTTAGAAATATTTATGAATATAAATTTCCAAGAAGCATTTATATCAAACATAATAATTAATTACCATGATTAATTATCATATAACAATTACTATATTAAATGAAGCAATTGTGTGTCTAAAAAGTTCTGTTTCGAATATGTTCAACATCTGGTCCTTGGTAACGCTAAAACAATAAAATATCAAACTCTTTTCTCTACCCAAATGGTATAAATGAATATAGTTCCGAGTGTATCATTAAGCATGTAGATATATCTATAATTCTTTCCATATCATGCCCCTCTCCATCTACCACTAGCAAATGATTCCTGCATTTTGTTTTGCTTGTTTACTAAGGTATTGGAAGGCAAATGAGTATTTGTATGAATTTGTTTAAGTTTGGAGGCGAACTTGAATCTCAAGAGCAATGAATTTGTCATGACACCAATTGAACTCAAACCCATAAGGGCTCCGGCAATGGAAGGAGTAAGCATGGTCCCTGTTACAGGCAGCAGCATGCCAGCCGCAATTGGAATTCCTAGCTGCACATATATAATAACATCACATCTGTATACCAGAAAAATACAATACTAATTTATTATTTGAGAAAGGGAGGTGTAGAAGAGGTGTTTACCAAAATCTGAAGAAAGACATTATATAGATTGACAGTCACAGTGAAGATGGGATACAAGCAGAAGCAAGATAAATCATATACTTTTCATACAACACAGAGGATGGTAACTCCCTTAATGGTATACATAAAATGATGCAGTTGAACAAACAAGATTGGAGGTTGAGTTGGACAAAGAATTAGAGATTAAAGACCTTAGAAAGCCCAATTACTCCCCAAAAATTCAGTTAAATTGGTCGCCAGGAAAGAAAAAAGAGTGAAAACGTCAATGCTGGACAGAGATGGAAATAATTTCAGCCGGTGCACAAGAGAGAGAGATGCAAAAGAAGAATATTGATGCCATTTAAGAAAAACAACTAGAGAAGCAGAACAGGAGCTGCTAGAAAAGAACTAAGGGTAATAAATAAGTATTGAGGTAGAACCATATTGAATTGAGGTTGCATCAAATTAAAAAAATAAATTTTCATTTTCAACTGAGGTAGCAATTTGATGTTTATTAAATTTTGTTGGGAGCAAGGACTGGACTTCGTTCCAATTTCAGTTCTAACATAATTGGACTGACAATTATTAAGATTTTTTATTTGAAAAATGATTTTAAGTTATTAAGATAATACGTGAGTCATGGTTAATCACAAATTCAAAACTACAACTACAATTTAATTCCTTGAAATTAGACAATATAATCAAATTCCTACTTCACCTGCCAGGTAAATATCGATACATGGTCCTAAATTATGGCATAAGAGTGCTTTTCAATGTGTCCACGTTCACCATTTAAGAACAATTTAAGAACTGATCGGATTATTGACATTACATGAATGAGCTATAAAAGACCTTACCCAAATATAACAAGTCAAGGATCAACTCCAATTTAGCATCTCCTAAAAGGTTCATTTATACAACTTGTTTTCCGTTTAGAAAAGCAGCCACTGTTATCGTGGCTTCTTCAGAATTACGTTATTTTCCATAATTGATATTGAGACATGACAAAGTGACCTAAAATAATTTTTTTCTCAATAAGTGGCATTGCGAAGTTAGAAGAATCATCCTTTGTGGATATGTATAAATTGCACATTTCTATAAGGCCATCTCTCGGTTTCAATGCAACATAATTCCTACAAGTCAAGAGGTTCACTTTATATTTAACTTGCTGTCTTGATTGTCTGAGGTTCTATTAGTGTCAAATTTATAGTTATAGAATGAAGAAAACTCACAATGTTGTATGCAAAAGCCCACCAGAGATTTTGCCTCACAGTCTTCATGGTTAGCTTGCTGAGCTCCAGTGCATCCTGCAACTGCATAAAATGCAATAAATAAATTGCTTTGCTCAAATGTCAACAGAATTAGGATCAGCAGATCACAAATCTAGAATCGGAGGGACCTGCCAATATCAAAATCTTTCCTATAATTTACCATGACAAAATCAGACAGTAGTGCAAATGAATGAATTAAACAAAGCAGGGGAATACATCGAAATGGAAAATGCACTTATATGTAGTTTTCAAGCCAAAAGCTGAAATCGCAGCGATAGATAAAAATAGCTATGTTTTAGTAGTTGGCTAAGGCCATTGAGGTTCATTCCAGTGATATAACATAAAATCAGGAACATCTTACAACAATAGTCCATAGTGATAGGTAGTCAATTGAAAGCTTATACAAGTCGAACAGAAGAATGCCAGACTATTTGATAAAGCAGACATAAACTGAATATAAAGTTTCTAAAACTTCGAATTTAGGGCTGAACATTAAGAAAATAGTGATAAAGAATTGAAGTAAAACAAAGGTCTAGGAATCAATCCTAACGACTGTATCAAGAACTAGGAATCACACTTAGAAATTGAACAGAAACCTATTGGAAATCACTCCTAGAATTTGGATATGACTCCTAAGTGTAATCACTCATATGAAGTGTCAGTTGAAAAAACAAGCTATCTTATTATTTGAACATCGAATACATAAATACAAAGAGAAAAGTCTTGAAACACTAATCCTAATAGAATAGGAAGTCCAACTAAATTTTCAAAACAAGAACAAAGTCCTATTTAATATAGATTCTTATTATTCCCTAATAAACTTAAACCTAGACAAATTAAAAGTAGAAATACTTTCCTTCTCTAACAAGGAAAATTAAACTAACTTTTTACTCTACACCAAAGGCACAACAAATAAACCAATGCAGCAGCAGCAACTCCATACCTCTGCTTTTCAAACTGCTAACTCAAACTACAAGACTTTGAACAACGCTGCTAGATACTCACCAAGTTAGGAAAAGATGAACACCAAGAAGAAGAGTCTCTAGTTCAGAATGGAATTATCCACCACATTACCACAGCACAATTTGAGACAGTACTGTTGGATCAGTAAGTAGGATGTTGGAAATCTTTTGGCTCTGTTTACATAATATATTTGAGGCTATTCTTTTGGAGGAAGGTGAGGAGGTTTTCCAAACCAGCTTTGAGGCTATGGAAAGATTAGTAGGCCTCTTGGACATAAATGATCTGGTGAGAACTGCTAACTTGGGAATTATAAGAGATGTGGAGGATTAAACTGATGTCTATAAAATAGAGCCAGGCCAACAATTATGGTGCACATAGAAACCACGAAAGAGGTTTTTCCAGAGTCACAAGAAGCCAAATATGTGTATGGAATATATTTCAAGACCACAAGAAGTTCCATCGATTATGAAGTAAAAACTATGAACATTTGAATTTGATGATGGTACAGAGTTAGTATTATGTGTCAAATGCTTATATTGAAATATTACTAATAATTTTGATTTCTTTACTGTTATTAATAGATGAGCTGCGACCTAGTTAGTGTTGGGCCATTCAAAACATGTTATTCACTCTCTCTTTTACATATACTACAATAATACTTCAGCTGGATGAGTCTAATTGGGAAGCAACTTGAAAAATGAAAAACAAAGTGTTGTCGTTGATTGTCGTAAAGCCACCAGGAAGTCACAGCCTAGAGACATCCTACAGACACCAGCATGTGTTGAACTCTTTTTGATGATGCAAAATACACCTAATTTTATAAAGTGATCTGGAGCATGAAATAACTGCTCTTTCAAAACCAGATAGACAGTTGTAATCTGGCAACTAAAAGGATGGAAGAGAATAATCTTGTGAATTGTTGCAATGACAATGAGAACCGAGAAAAAGGTTGCAACCACAACCTCAATTGGAGGTTGGAAAACAATAGAAAACATGGAGTATTGTAGCTTGCTTGAAATACCTGCGACAGCCTGTTACCCATAAGCACGATGGAAGACACCTCACTAGCAGCTCCAACACCTCCACCCATTGCAACTCCAATGTCTGATAAAGCCAATGCAGCAGCGTCATTTATTCCATCACCGACCATAGCCACTACATTCTGATCTTTCTGAAGTTCATTAATGAATTTCTTCTTTTCATCCGGTTTTACTCCAGCTAGCACCTGCGTCAACATTGTTTATTATGCTTCAGTGAAAGATTTACTATCCATACTTAAAGGTCTGAATATCCTAGAGTCTAAATATAAGATAAAATCAAATTTCGAAAAGAAACAATTAGTGACAAAAATAGAAAAGGAAAATAATCAACGTTCCTACAATTGATTTCTGAGTTATATGGTTATATACATTTTAGTATAGGAGAAAAATAGGAAATAATCTCTTAAATATAAGAATGAATTTCCTAAGATTCCACAATCTCCTAAATATGAAACAATCTCTTAGGATCCCAAAATTTTTGGGATATCAAGAAATTTTCTTTCCTCAAATCTGTATACAACTAATATATAATTTCACAACCTTCCTCAAGCTGAGGAATAAATGTTTTTTATTCCCAACTAGGAAATAATATCATGAATCTTGAAATGTTTAACCCCTTCATTAGAACATTAGCTAGTTGGCTCTCCTATGGAATACATGACATGTACACGAGCGCTTCCTTTAATTTCTCCTCCATGAATGAAATATCTTTCAATCTCAATATGCTTTATCTTATTATGTTAAATAGGATTACGAGCAATATTGATGACTGATTTATTGTCACAATAGAGTTTCATAAGATCGTCCCACTTTCAAGTCGTCTAAACTAATTTTCAACCACAACAACTTGTGCAAGCCTAAAACAAATGCCCTGAACTCTGATTCTACTGATGATCTAGCTACAACATTTTGTTTCTTTCTTCTCCAAGTTACCCAAATTTCCTCTAAGGAAAGTACAGTAACCTATGGCTGATATTCAGTCCACTATAGATCTTGCATGAATCTGCCTCAGTATAAGTTCTAGGCTAAGAGAATCATTTCCCTTGAACAAAATTATTTTCCCTAGATTGCCTTTTGATAAAATTTAAGATTTCAAAGAATAGTTTTTGCAATTGCTTGTTTAAAAATGTACAGAAGAGTCAATTATATACATATTACTCTAACAACTGAAAGAAAAACAAAAATAATAAGATCTCATGATCATGGGATATTCTAGACAATCAGATCCCATGAATATATGATATCCTAACTAAGTAAGAAATCGTAAAAATAAATAAAATCCTAAAATAATCATGTTGTTCCATACTCCCCCTCAAGCTAGTCAATAGGTATTCTCTACTCCTAAGACAAGATATTCTCAAAATTTGAACTACTTAACCCCTTAGTAAGTACATTAGCAAACTGACCCTTAGTGTATTCAATATATGAATAGAGTAGAGAAGAATTTCAGTTTCTGTTCAAGTATGATTAATCTCTAGCATTCTCTAAACTAAATCTTTTAACCTTAACCTCTAATTGGTTTTGAATCGTGGAATGAAAATTACAAACAACAATGCTAACATAAAATTTTCTTTTTCAAGTAAGAAAAGCCATGTAACTCGAGTACAATGATCAATTACGGAGACAAATCAACAAGTCCCAAAAATATTAGGAACAAATGAGAAACCCAAAATATCACTATGATTAAATGCAAAGCATGAGGACTTCTTTTAGCGCTAATAGGAGAGTATATACGTTTTGCCAATTCACGAATTCATAATGAGAGTAACGTATCTTATCTTTTGAACAAATGTGGAAACTTGACTTCTAAAAGATAGATGACTAAGGCGTAAATAGTAAAGCCAAATGACATCTTTATTTGAAGTACTAAGAAATGACATGGAAAAATTATTCATGATTTTCTAAAAAGATTCAAGATGATAGAGACAATTTCTTCTCTTAGCAAGTCCAATCCTCCTCTCTGAGCCCTAGTCCTAAAAAACACAATAAGAAGAGAGAAAAATTGTATAATATTTAAGGTCATGTAAGTTTTTGGATAGATACAAGGTTGGCTAATAGTTTTGGCATATGAAGAATGTTTTCTAAACAGAGAGGTGTAGTATATACATCTCTACTCTTGCAGCAATAACGAAAGAACCATTGGCCACTACAATCTTCCTATTACTAGGCCATAAGGTATAGGTATGTAATGAGTAGCGAGTCATATGACTTATGACATTGGGGTCAATTATCTAAGCATTGACATAATACTTGTCTGAGGCATTCATACAAAAAGAAAATAAAAATTTACTTGAGAGAGCCAAAGAACCAATTTGAAAAGGCTTCTGCAGAGATCTCAATGAATTCCTCAGTGTTTTAATCTCTTCACTATTAAAAGCTCCTTTATCCGAACTGTCAATTATTTTGAGTTACTCACTTAGGTGCGCTTGAAACCTCTACTACTCCTCGCAGGCTTTCCACTCTCAACTTGTTGGCTTTTCGTTCAACTTCCAATAAATCTCCTTTGCATGACTCAACTTTTTGCTACACCACAAGCTATCTTTTCCAAAATTATTTAGCAAGTCACCTTTCCCTTTCTCCCGATGGTCCATCTTGGTGGCCAATGTTGAGCCTTCCATAATTTAAGATTCAAGCATGACACTCCTTCGACTTTTCTTTGCTCTAACTATGGAAATTGTCTCCTCCAGAAAAGGAATTTCCTCCTTGCTAAGAGTCTAGATTCTAATGTAATTGACTTTAGGATTTAATACAACTAGAAAATCATACACAAGGTCTCTTTCAATGAAATTCCTCAAATTGCAACATCATTGAGGCACTTCATCTTAAATACTCAACAATGATCAAGTTCCTGCCACAAACTTTGCAACAAGTTAGCATATTCAGTGACAATTTTGTATCCCTATTTAGTCACCCCAGTTTTGGTCTTGACCTTTGTTAAGAAGCAAGGTATTTTGTTTTCATGCTTTATATAGAGTATTGATACTTATTATAGTAATTTAATAGCAACTAATTACAAAATAATTTCCTATAAGCAAGCATAATAAAAATCTTAATTGATACAATTATATCTGATCTAACCAGATTATTTGATCCTATCTAATATGTAACACTCCCCCTCCAGTTGGAGCATAGATATTAATGATGCTCAGCTTGTTACAAATATAATTAACTCAAGCTCCAGTTAAAGCTCTTGTGAAAATACCGCTAAGTTGTTCTCTAGTTTTGACATAACCTATAGAGATCAAGTTTTATCGTCCTTTTTCACGAACAAAGTGACAATCTATCTCAATATGTTTAGTTTGTTCATGGAACACAAGATTAGAAGCAATATGTAAGGCAACTTGATTATCACATTACAACTTTGCTAGTAGTGAAACTTTAAAACCAATTTCTGTTGAGAGCTAGTATATCCACATTATCCTATATGAAGTTTCCTCCAACAAAGACACAATAGCCAGTAGTGGATTTTCGGTTAATCTTAGAGCCTACCTAATCAACATCTGAGAAACACACGATATGAGTATGTCCATGATTTTTATATAGTATCCCTAGACCATGAGCTCTCTTTAGGTAACATAATATTTGTTCTAGAGCAGCCCAATGATGAATGGTTAAAGAAGAAACAAAATGACTTACAACATTGATAGAATATGCAATATAAAGGCGAGTTACTGTGAGGTAATTCAGTTTCCAACCGATCTCCTATACTTCTCTGGGTCTTCAAACAAGTTTCCATCTTTGGTGAGTTGTAAATATGGATCATTGGTGCACTGCATGGCTTAGCTCCCATCTTTCAGTCTTAGTTAATAGATCAGAACAACTAATACCTTACTTCCTTCGTAATATGGTATCAAAGCAACTAATTATAGAATAATCTCTTATAATCAATCACAATATTGATCCTAACTAATACGGTCATATCTGATCTAACCAGATTTTATGATCCTATCTAATCTAAAATAATCTCGTACACTTTGGCAACATCACAAGTCTTTGAATAAGGGGGACAAATAAAGTCTCAATATCTCCTTTGTATTAGCCAAGAACATACAGATATCACTGATCATTACGTCCATAAAGTCTTATAGCCATGACATAATCATAGATTCTTCCTCATCCCATGCCATGGATCTCCCCTCACTAATCCCCTTCCAAGAAGATGGTTGTCTACCTTTGCCCTTCAGGTATGTACAAACAAATTGAGATCATTTCAGACAGTTCTTTCTATTAGGCCTATACAAACCCCAAAATGTTTTGTAGATCTTTGGTCTTTTGATTTAATTGCCTTCTTCGATTGGGTAAGGAGAGTTGGAGATGGAAATTTCAAATGCAAACATATTGAGCACAAGGAGATTGACAAAGGAAGAAGACAGAAACATGCAACAATGAAGGTTGCTCGAAGAAGACTTCCCAATAAAACCCTAAGGCTTTAATACCATGACACAAAATAGAAAATAATTTGTCTTCTTACAATTGATTTTGATTTACACGGTTATATACAACTTAGCATGGGAGAAAAAAAGGAAACAAACTCTTAAGAGAGGAATCAATCTCCTAGGATAGAAACAATCTCGTGGGATCCCAAAATCTTTGGGATATCAAGAAATTTACTTTCTTAAATCCTATATAAAACTAATATACAACTCGACATAAAAACAACAATGTTTGTATCTAAGAAGTTCAAAATTAATCATGTATTACAGTTTGCATGCAACTAAATATTTACTTGAGAAGGATGATTAAACATTCTAACTCCACCTAGAAAATGCAACTTGCAAAGCAAATAGCAAGCAAGCCTAAACAATGTCGCAGCTTCCACATGCAAATAGCTGCAGGACTATTGAGAATCTCTGGATATATGTTGACCAATAATAACAGCACATTACCTTCTCTTTAGGAATACTAACAAATGTCTACCAATAATAACAGCACATTACCTTCTCTTTAGGAATACTAACAAATGTCTACCAATAATAACAGCACATTACCTTATCTTTAGGAATATTAACAACTGATGCAACATGCTCAGCAGTATTTCGTTTGTCGCCAGACAGCATATATACATTAATTCCTTGGCTATACAAAGATTCAACAACATGTCTGGCATCTTCTCTGATTTGATCTTCAAGGTAAATAAGACCAACAAGAGTATTATCTACTCCAATGTAGACAACAGATTGATTTGTCGTATCCTCCAACTCCTGCAATGAATTCTTAACAACCCCATTCCTGTAATTGAATATGCCAAGAGCACGTAACAGATATGTTAGTACATCCTAAGTTGAAGATCATCACTTTTATCAAGTAATTTTTGTCTAAGAAAAGTTATACCTCACAATAAGACTATGTAATCATGACAGTGTATAAAGTTCTGAGTTTGCTTTACAAACGACTATTAATTGCTCTGAAACATGGAACCAACTCCCAACATCAATACAACTAATACAGTGAAACATGGATAAATCTACACAAAATTTGACAGTCACAAAGTGATGTTTATTATGAAGAGCATTAACCTGTGTAGGTGAGCAGACAACAATATATGAATACTGACCACATTACATTCGAAGATATCTTCAGCATTACTGTCACAATTAAAAGAATTTTCTCTCCCACAAAAGTAACATAGTGCTTGCTTTAAAATGCATCTAAACAATCATACTGGTATATCTATAAAAATGCAGCCAAGGTTATTTATGTAGAGAACCATGAACAAAGTACCTCTGAAGCCAGTCTAGTGTTCCAACAGACACCTTCTTGTCATCAATGACACCTGATGTGCCAGAACCAGGTTCCTCCACGAACGTTCCATCTTTCACCTGACCAAAGTGAAATAAAACTTGTTGGAACGTCACAATAAAGGTCTGACATTACCTAGACACAAAACCTAAAATCATAAATGACAATCATCCATGTGAAGAACAATCTAGATTAGACACGTGGACATATACTAGGAAAAAAAGTGTGATTTTATTTTTAGTTTGTCAACCTGCTGAAATTTTAATAATCCAAATATAACTTATCCCTCATCAAATCAACACAGTTTTGAATCACAAACAAATTGGATGGCTCTTCAAAGGCTAATTCTTCACCTCTTCAACCCAACAATAAGAATTCCTGCTCTTAGTACCTTCATTTTCTTACAACCCAAAGCCTGAGCAGCTTCTACTATAGCTTTTCCAATTGGGTGAACAGTATTTGATTCTATACCAGCAGCTAATGTCAATACTTCAATTTCAAACGATTGTTGGTTAAAATCTAACCTGCATCAAAAGCAAACTTATCTGAATGTAAATGAGCATCAGAGCACACAAATTCTCAGTGATGATAATGATGGAGATTATGAGAGGCCACAAGAAAATTAACTAATGATGGAAGAAAAATATGATTGAATGGACAAGTTGTCAACAAGTATCAGAAGACTATCTTACTTTAGTATATGAATGATTGGGTGCTCTACCAGATAGTTTTTAGTTCATTAGGAAAGAAAACACCAAAGCTATTTCGTCTATTTACTAAATGGTCAATAATCAAACACCAAGCAGTTATCAAAGATACGTGTACAAATCCTAAAATGACTCTGCAGTCTAGAACAATTTAAATTTATGACTTCCAGTAAATTATATAAGGAGAATGTAAACAATTTTCATCCACGTTCATGCTTATATTGAGAAATTGCATTCTGGTAGGCACAAATAAACTATAAGCCCCATGGCTATGATCTGTTATCGGAACATTCATTTCTCTAACTTTCTTTAACTTCTAGGTTTGCATGGATGCGCATCATGCTTAAGCAGAAAAAGCAGTCATGCAAAACTGCTTTAGCATTTTGAGGTTGAGCTTTTGACAACGACAAAGTAAAATTGAAAGATAATCATTAAGCAAGATATAGACAATCAAACAAGAAAATTTATGTGCTGAAGAAATAGATTAAGTGAATTCATCATCAGTTAAGGTTAATTCTGTCAAAACTCAACTGTTTATCTGTTAGTTGTATGCCTTTAGGCATAACAACCTTTACCACAACAGGTTTTCCAATAGTCAGGGTCCCTGTCTTGTCAAACACAACTGTGTTCACCAGTGAAAATTTCTCTAAGATATTTCCACCGCGCAATAGCAATCCTTTTGTTGCGCCCAGTGAGGTTCCGATCTTAATAAGAGAGGAAATTGTGAAAACCATATTAATTAAAATCCCAAAATTAAACATGGAGCAATCATCATCTGCATGAAACAGCAATGGCATAGAAACACTACCAGTACAGCTGTGGGTGTGGCCAAGCCAAGTGCACATGGACAAGCAACAACCTGCATATAGTTTAGGAATGGTTAATGTGTTCCAAAATGGATCCAGCAGAAGATCTATAGTCCAAAATCAACATTCAAGGTACGAAAAAGATGCAAGCAAACAATTACATGAAATGCACAAACATAAACAGACACGAGGACAAATTGTGTACGTGTGTGTGTGTGTGTTTTTGTCTGTTTGTCAATTCAACCAGGTTTTTATTAAGCCTCATCTTGGTAACATCAATTTTGATGATGACATAAAATGATTATTCAAAGCTCAAAAACAAGAACATTGTAAAATACATAATAAGGCTAAATTTCAAATAGTTACCTCACTATGTTTATCAAATCATCATAGCAGTGATTTCATTTCATACAGAAAAAATAAACATCACTTAATCTACTTTTGAACATCCAAGCTTGCCACTGCCACCTGATTGTTTAGTGATTATACCGGAAATTTTACTAGATAAATCTAAGTATGCTCAACCTATCCATAACATGGTCCTGCATCAAATCTATTCTAGAAAATAATCATCAAAGCTATTCAGGAAGTAAACAAAATCTTCCTGCCAATACTTTTGAAAGTTAACTTCAGCATGTATCAATTCCATAACAGATGCCCTCAATGAATTCATAATACGTAAATCATGGCATGGACCAAAATGATGATCTGTGAGAAAGGATTAAATGCCACAAATATGTTAAAATAGAAAGGTCAACTAAACAGATAAGTTTCTATGCCTCAAAATAGCAGAATGGCATGGATAAGTATGTTATTGTCAACGGCAAAGAAATTCCGTAAAGCATAGATAAGTGTACAAGCTTTTGAAAAGGGTTAAGTCCTGGGATTGCTAAATGATAATGTGACACTTCAGCATCCTACCAGAACACTACAAGATAATTGTAGGGCAAGTGAAACTGGGCTTCCTTGGTGAAAGGCAGCAGGGAGTATCCGTGTTCCCCAGAAATTCCAGAACATAAAGGTAGCAGCTGAGAGTGCCATAACTCCATAAGTAAAGTATCCAGAAACCTGGCACAGCCAAATTAAATAAATAAACAATTAAATAAATAAATAGACCATTAAAAACTGTGACTATATCTACACGACTACATGGAAATGACTAGACATGTACCAATTTCCATTCTGGTACATTTCAAATCTGATACAAGATTGATAAAAATAACTCAAAGAAAACAAAAAAAGAAATGCCAGAAATCAGATAAGGATTTGATTATATTGGCACTATTGATAGGGATGAGTTACACAATTACTTACAAAGTCGGGATAGATATGCATAATCTTCTTGACAGACAAAATGAAGGAGCATCATATGTTTGAATCAATCTACTGAATTAAAACCAAGAGCAGACCAATTTGAAATAGTGCGTTCACCACATTTTAGTGAAATCGAATACATAGTACCCTTCAGATTGCATTTACAACAGATGCTTTCTTTGTTTAACATGTCTAAGTGTAAACATAACCTTGGACTTGAAGGAGATGATTACTTTAGGCTGCTGCAATGATATGGTCAAATGGTGGCCTCACGGGTTTTTAATGCTAAGAAGGAATTGTGTAATGGTCCTACTCTAAACAATCATCATTCATGTTTTCCGTCATTATATCAGAAATGTTATCCTTAATTATAAGAAGAAACCAGCCTTCTGCTGAGCAATGGTCCAGTATGTACAAAATTAAATGCTATTTTCTTTCACTAGGAAAAGAAAAGGGAAACATCATACCAGACAAGTAACACCCTAGCACATTAATAGTAGTAGTGAAAGATATCAGGAAGGAACCTTGTCAGCTAAACGTTGCACAGGAGCTTCCCTGCTCTGGGCTTCTTCTACCAACCGAACAATGTCGCCAATGGCAGTCTCTCCACCCGCTCTCCGTACTTCAACTGTAAGAGTTCCATTAAGGTTTATACTTCCAGCTGCAACTTCACTCTGCAACAGACAAAAATCAACTTAGACAACATAAAAGTAACTTCAAAAAAATCAAAGGAGAATAGTTAAACAACCAATCAAGCTTGGATTCAATAGAATTATTAATTTCCGTATGAAAATAAAAAAAGTACCCCAGGGAGTTTGGTAACTGGCAATGGCTCCCCTGTGAAACTTGACTCATCTACAGTGCTTCTACCAGCTGTTACTGTTCCATCAGCTGGAACACGGTCCTAGGACAATTGTAGAACAGTTGGAAGTTTCATATAACCAAAGTTTTAAATAAAGCAATCAGTATCTCAACATTTACAACATAAATAGGGAAGGAAATGTAGAAAAGGTCTGAGGCCATAATGACAAAGTAGACATTCCAACTTTGAAGTTCATACACTCTAAACATCCACTACTCTAGAGAGAGAATCTCCGGTAACCCTTATCCCCTTCTCTTTCATATGTTTTTCTAACTAGAGTTCTTTCCCACCTGGTTTCTTATTTTTGGATAGCCTCTTCACAGGTGAGCTTGGGGATAGTGGTAAGAACCACTAAAAGAAACTCTTAGACTATTTTGCTTTCCCTATTTTCCTGTTTGGTGGTTTTTCTTCAAGTCTGTAAGCACCTTTCATAGTTGGTCTTTCATTGTCTTCATTTTTTCGTATTTACCTTTTAAATCTCGTTTAATATGCTCAGAAAATATCATATATCTGAGATAATGGTATGTTTGGTTTTCTTCTCCTGCTTGCGTCACCTTTATATGGTAGCTGTCCATCCTTCACTCAAAGGCTAAAATCCTCTGCTTAGAAGCTTTGATCCCCTTTTGGGGATTTTTCATGTAGGTCAGTTTCTGATGATACCGATTCTCATAGAAGTTTTGCAGCTAGATTTGTCACAAAAATACTGTTGAATCCTGCTGCAATGCATGCTGTGAGTGGGCATCCAATCATGAAGCAATTTACAATGTTTTGCTGACTTGGATGTATACTCACTGGAAATTCCCATTGTTATTGTCATTATGATCTTAATATTAATGTGCTATTCTCTACATGATTTTGTACAGTTTGAAGAAGATAGAATCAGAAGATGTTTTGCTTATTAAAAATTAATGATTGTTGAAGGAAAAGGCTGTACATGTGAAAGGCACAAAATAATAGAAAGAATGAAAGATAAAGCAAGAGCCCTTACTCCAGGTAGTACCACAATTTGGTCTCCAATAGAAAGACTAGTGCAGGGAACTTCCACAGTTGGACCCAGGTCCTTTGCATCAGTATCAACCACAAGTCGAGCCTTTGAAGGTAAAACATCTAAAAGTCCTGTCATATCGCTTGTTGCTTTAATCTTAGCTCTTTGTTCAAGATTTCTTCCTAACAAGACAAAAGCTATCAACATGATTGGCTCCTCAAAGAACACTTTCCATCCCTGCTCACATGGCCAATTCATGTATTCAACAACTAACTCACCAACACATTGAATCATTTGCATGCCAAATTATTCATGTATAAAGAAGAAGGATTAAACTAGGCAAAACATTCCTCGGAAAGAACATTCATTTATAGCCTATAACTTAATTTGTATCATAAAAAGTTCAATTTTGATTCCCAAATGTGGCCCATAGTCAACCTCTATCCAAATTTCTATTAACCTAATCAACCAATCCTGACACATATCACGTCATATTCCAAAATATTGATTAATAAGAGGATAATATTAGCAAAAATACATATCACCAATTCAATTTCTAAATCCTTAGATATTTCAAAAAGAAAATGGAAAGGAAAATTTTGGAGATTTATAGGAGCTAACTACACCTTTCTAAACCTACAGCAGGATCAGTTTGCTGATTTAGGGGGTGCTTAATTCATAGGTTTGGAAGACATTAATGGGTGTGAGAATGAAAAATGTCGGTTGCTTATATATTATCATTGCATGAACAGTATTTTGATATCTGAGTTTTAGGGATTACTCCACACCTCCCAAATATGTGAGAAATGAAAGTCATTCTTTCCTTTTTTAGTAAAATAATATAATTAATTAGTGACACAGCGGAAGTAATTAGGTAGAGATTTTAGGTTAATCTCAGAACCAAATCTAAGCATAAAACTTATGATTTAATAAACAAGAGAAGACACTCTCTCTCAGGAAAACTTCCTGCAGAAACTTTATTAAAATAATACTCTTTGGGCTGCCTAAAACATATGCTAACCCTCCCTTTTATATAGTATATAAGAGTCCTAATTCTAGTAGGAAAAGGATTGATTGAAATCCTTTTCTAAAGCTAACTTATTTCTTTTCTTGCTGGACAAGAAAACCTTCCTAACTAGGAAACTTAAAATAAAATAAAACAGAAACAAATCCTAATTGATATAGGAATCACAACAAATCCTTATCCTAATGGATATACGACAACATAACATATCCTTATGGATTCAATCCTTTATTACACTAGTAGGCAAACTAGATAAAGATAAACGCAACAATAAATGAACTGGATTTGAAGAAGTTTCCATAATTCTTATGAGACTCTCTTCTTACTACCTTTCTAACCTGAATCAATGTTTTCCCACCTGTCAAAGATGCGAAGGTTGGCTATGTTTCCAGGTAAATCATAAGCAGTAATTGGCTACCCTATGTAGCAACGAGGCTAATAGGTTAACAAGGTGATAAACACCAAGGGGTACGCAAGCTATTCTGACAATAGACTTGACTAGAACAAAAGTCCACTCAGGGTTTTGGGATTCCACCCAGCTTTTTGTTTTGGCGGCTGATACCACTCAGATCCTTCTCAATCGAACTATGTTGAATTCCAAGATGCTCAAAATCTTAATAAAGATATTCCTAGCATCTCTGATTCGGACATCGATTATCTCTGATTAGATTCTCCATCTAATCTCCAATCATGGCAATCTCCCATTCACCATTATCAATATTTGGATTCTTTGGATCAAACATTTTATGAGACATGGAAGTGACTGATACGATGATTTTACTTTACACCTGTAAAGTAAGAACACCTTTTGAGACAACTACTGACATGATGAAAGATGGCCAACAATTACTGTGAACATTGTTGAAGATTCCATCTTTGTTGTACCAATAGTGCTTTTCGAGGCCGAAAGCATGATCTCATACTGTTTAGTGAGATCCAAAAAATCTTTGAAGAAGGGCCTGATGTTCCTCATGGTTTGTTGAAAACAGTAAAATGTCATCGATGTAGATTAAAGCACTATTGAGGATAGGCTAATAGATTTTTTCATGGACTTTTAAAACAGCCTACAAGTCTTGCTTATCTCAACTCTTACGCAAGAATCCACCACCATGAAGAAAGGAACAGATAACAACTGTCACACATCTTAAACATATCTGTCAGGATCCTCCACCATTGAAGATTCCTGATAAAGGACAACGTATCTTCAAACAGATGCTAGTGAGCCGTGCATAGATGGTTTTGACTGAGCCATCTCTCAGTGTCTTAAGAATTGGAGGAGTCGTTGCATGAAAAGAGTGTCGATGAGGCGCGTGGAATACCTTTTGATAGTTGGTAATCTATTTTGTTGGCATCAACTTTTCAAGCTCGATTGGACCTCATATTGGAGAATTTGTTCCTGGTGAACCTAAAGCACCGGAAGTTGATATTCCTGGTTCTAATAGTCCTAACTATGATACAGAGTCAGAAGACATCACAAGAATAGTCTCTGAAACAGTAAGTCCTTCTCAATCGAACTATACTGAATTAGCTAGGTACAAAAGTCTTAAAGTACGCAATGCTACTTTACAAAAGGTGAACAAGAAGATGATAAGATGAAATCTTCAACAGTGTTGCAGTGATTGCAAGCCATCTTTCATCATGTCAGCAGTTATCTCAAATAGTGTTCTTACTTTATAGGTGTGTTTTACATTGAGATTTTCATGAGGAAATTGCAATAATTCTTTTGCAATATGTGGGTCTGGCTGATAGAATCCATCCTTAAATAGCATTCCAAGAAATTCTATTTTTGTTGTACCAATAGTGTTTTTCGAGGCCGAAAGCATGATCCCAGCCTTGCCACACTTGATCTTGCATATTTCGAGCTCCACGAGATTAACTGGAGTAGTTTCTTGACCACCAACAACACTCCATAAATCCCGACCCAACAAATAAAACTAAATATGGGTACTCCAGTTGTTATAATTAGTGTGATAACCTTCTCAATTGAGCTGGACAAACTGGTAGTGACTTGGTAATGTCTTCAAATAACCAAATAAGTTTTGTCCTTGACAACAACTTCACAATCCTAGACTGTGCACTTTCCTTTGCTACATTGGTGTCTGACCATGCTCATCTTTTCTAATGTTGGTCCTGATCGCTTGCTTTGATAACACTTGTTGGTTATTTGGCCATAATTTCGATAACAAAAAAGAAAACACTATCAAAAACGCACTTCTATTAATAATTTCTTAACTCACAAAGAAAGTAGTATAATAGTGATTATTTCTGATGTACAAGATCCATCAAAATGGAAATACGGGCATATCTTGAATCACACAAATACTACTAATTTACGACACGCTTCTACTCTCATAATATTTTACTAGAACACTTCTAGCTCTCACTCACACTCACAATTTTTGGATCTTTTGCACCAAGTCCTAATACATCTATTTATACTAGATTACAAACAATTTCAACCACACGCTTAACTTAGGCTATCTTTATGCTACTTTTCTAACTTTCCATCACACAAAGTAATGGCCTTAGGATAATTATTGTTGATTTTTAACATGCCCTCCGTAAGTGGTCGTACATTTTCTAGCTGTGGTTGTAACCGTCAGTTCTATGAATCTATATCTCAAATTTAATCACAAGGGGTTGCTAAGAATCAAAAAATTAGACAGCTAATGCCTCCCTGACAAAGTTGGATTGATACAGGTTTGGAAACTTCATCACAATGAAATCTACATGTGCTTCTATGTCCCAAAAATCAAGTAATTCACTAAAAATAACATAAGCTTCCAAGTAAATAATGATAAGGAACTGTGATTGATTTTTCTAAATTCCCTGGCAAAATTGGCTTCTAAGACCATAGTTATATTTCAATTGAAGGGAAAATCTCAAATTTATCTTCTGCAAAAACGTTTCCTTCATTTCCAGATTTGTGTGTCAGACAAGGATTCAATTTACTTTCAGGTCTGAAGGAAGGGAGTTCAAGATTATAAATTCAGAGACTCTTATCTCTGTACTGTCATAAAATTATATGCACTAAAGGGCAAATCTCAAAAGTTTCTGATAACTAAATGTTTGCGTCATTTTCTAAAGTAAAAAATAAAAAATTATATGCCTAATAGATTTAATACAATAACAAGAAGTCAGACAGATATAATATAAATAATGCCTTCACAGTTTTGCTCTTTCCGCACCCAAAAAAACGCGTCTATGAGGAAGAGGTATTCATACCCTTATAAGGCGTACTTTGTACGTTCTCCTCTCCAACTAATGTGGGATCTCACAATCTACCCCCTTAAGGCCAAACGTCCTCGTTGGCACAATGGGTTGGAAACCGACTCTGATACCATTTACAACAGCCCAGACCACTTGTCCATAGATATTGTCCGCTTTAGGTTGCCCATCAGGTCAAGGCCTTCACGGTCTTGCTCTTTCTGCACCTGAGAAAACACGTCTACGGGAAAAAAAAGTATTCATACGCTTATAAGACATATTTCGCTCTCCTTTCCAAGCGATGTGGAATCGCACATCGGTTGGATGTTAAATTAATGGTCTTATTGTATATGAGAAGCCATGATAGCATTTGGGATAATGTTATTTTTGGTATTCATACAAATGTGATATATCACATTAGTACAATATTAAATTAATGGTCACATGACAAATAAGGTTTACTGTCTAAAATATATAAACAATGACCCTCGCTCATACGTTACAATGTGATCACTTTTTGAATAATTTCTAAAAAATAATTAGATGTCTTTTATTTAAAAAGTATAAAAATAATATTATGTCAATATTGATATGACATTTAACTAACTGAGATTTAATTCCATCAAAAAAAATTTATCTATTTAAGATTTATTCGTTTTGAAAATGTTAATTTCAATTTTAACACTTCAAAATCAAAATGATAAGTTTCAAATTGTATTCTATTATAAATGATAAGTTTCAAAGTGCAAGTGTAGTAATTTACATATTTTAGAATCTCGTCTTCTTCACATAATTGTTGATAATTACACGTCAAATTCATTAAGAACTTTTCTTCTTTTTTTGACTTTCTTAGCACCCGTGCAACTCAATATCCACAAAAAAAAATTAACAAAACCTTGAAAAACAAGTGCCCAGCCGCCAAATTTCAACCATCAATTATTGGCCTTATCTTGTTGGATCACGTGAAGAAACAGTCAATTTTATTCTATCTAGAATTTCTTCTCAGCGTTTGAAAACTTTCAAAACTTTCAAAAGACATAATTTATTCTATCTGGAATTTCTTCTCAGCGTTGGAAAATTTGCAAAAGACATTATATGCATTCACTTGTCCCCAGACTGATCTTTTAATTATTTTCATATCAAATAGATGAGGAAAGGTACGAGCAGATCGAGAACAGGCTTTGTTTATTATCAGTATCATTTTCACAGCAATTAGCTACTATATAATCATAAGTTCAGTATCTCAAGATACTTATTTAACTATGGAGATCCAAGCAATTGCTTACACCATACGGTCCCTGCTTTTCCTGTTAGGAATGTTTCAGCTCCCAGTTTCCTTTCCTTTAATTGCTGGAATTGTAACAGATAGAGAGACCTTACTTGCTTTCAAGGCCCAAATTACCAACGATGCTATTGGAAAACTAAGCTCCTGGAATCAATCCTCCCATTTCTGCAAGTGGTCAGGTGTTATATGCGGAGTTAGACATCAGAGGGTCGTCGAGCTCGACCTACAC
>JANKOD010000005.1:13546309-13569696 GCA_026284645.1 Erythroxylum acuminatum | reverse complement strand
TAATTAATTAGAATATATTAAATTTTGATACAAAAATTTAAAATTTTTTTCTTTTCCCTCTTTTAGCAAAACAATATAATTAATTAAATATTATTAATTAGAATATATTAAAATTTGATGCAAAATAAAATTTTAATTAATTTTTATTTTTTAGCAAAACAGTATAATTAATTAAATATAAATAATTATAATATATTAAAAATATATTTTAAAATTTCATATAAAAATTTAACTTTTTTTTCCTTTTTGAGCAAAACAATATAATTAATCAGAATATATTAAAATTAAATATAATTAATTAGAATATATTAAAATTTGATGTAAAACAAAATTTTATTTATTCTTTTTCAGTAAAACAATATAGTTAATTAAATATAATTAATTAGAATATATTAAAATTAGAATATATTTCTCAAGATTTTCAACAAACCAATCATTATCAATAATAATGGTAATTATTCCTTTGTTCTAACCAATCATCATAATTATAATGATTATATCCATTCTCATTCTTCACTATATTCATTCTCATTCTTATTACTATTATTACCTCATGTGAACCAACCGCTTAGTGTTATTTTTGGATGAAGGCTGATAGTTGGGCACTATTGGAAAAAGGTCAAATTGAATTATAAGCTTTAATTTTTTTTAAAAAAAAAAGTTCAGACGATGGTTCATCTGTTTTGTATTGACAGAAGACTAGAAATGATACTAAAGCAATGCAAGGTAAAGGTAGAGGAACTTACAAGCTTTGGTACTAATACAGCTAAAGAACTAACAGCAAAAGATGATAAAGCCCCAAGACCAACCAAAGTATTCATGTTTGGAGCTCCCTTGAAAAGGTTTTTAACACCATCAAGGATAAGTTGACGTCCAGGACCAAGCAATGTGAACAGAGACAAGGACAGATGGAATCCTGTGGAGTGCAAGATATGGATCCATGAAGCCCTTGCACCCAAAATATGAGAAAGATGGCCAAAAAGACACACAGCACATAGAGCCCAAGAGACAGCAAGCTCACGACCTACATAATACATGCATTTTGCGTTAAATTTTGATATATCATAAAGCTCAACCTATATGACTAGAGTGGCAGCTGCAATATCAGTAAATTGGAAAGGGAAATAACTTTCACACAAATGACAATGTAATGAGATATGTACCACTTTCTTTTAGACGATTGTGCTTCTCCTCCATCTTCCTTTCAAAAACTTGAAAAAACTTGTCTCTTCCTCCATCTGCATTTAAGAATGAATCCAACTAGTGTCGATATTACAAGGACTATAGTATGCGTAAAAACATGTTAAACAATCAAGAACAAAATAAAATCAACACACATGTAGCCAAGAAAATAGACTGATGAAAATAATTGCACCTCTTTGCCAAGAGCTGTAAGAATGCTTAAATATTTTTGGGTAAGGTGGATTTATGTAGCAGCAATATTATAAAATGTAAGGAGTTGCCATTGGGAACACAAAACAAACATCAGATAATAGAGTTTTTTTCTTAATGAATAGCAAACTGAAAGATATTCCATCTTATGCCAAAGTGGAAAGAAGTTTAGCACAAACATTAACCTATAGTGCACAGAAGTTACTCAAAAAGTATCCAATAGAAGAAAAAACAACATACCAAACACAAGAACTCTTACTATACACCATATTACAATGTAGAAGAGAGGTCAAACTTTACCTCCGAGGAAGAAGAGTCCTAAAAGAGCAATCATGCCCCATCTATCTCTCTCCCACTCTGCCTCTTTCCCACTCTCTTACTTCCTCTCTCTCTCTCTCATGGTCAAATTTAACTGAAAAAATGCATATTACATCACCTCTAAATGTCGCCTATGCAAATAATCAAATTGCACATGACCAAAACCACATTGAAAATGCAAAAGTATGAGGAGTCTAGCATGTAACATGAGATTACCATAGCAAAGAATAGAAAGTTTAGTTCAAAACCGTTCAGATAGTTCTTCCATCCATCACAAAAAAAAAAAATCAAGATAAAGATGCATGAACAAAAATAGCTTTTCCCAGTATATTGAAAAAATTGCGTGACCTAAGGACAATTATGCCTAATATTTACTAACTGGTATTCTATAGCGCTTTCAGGAATGCAGGGGTTTTCTTGCAGGTGATTCATCTCGTCACTTCTAAATCTCAAACTCAAGAATTTACCTGAAGGATTAAAATTCCACCATTACAACTGACAACCAGAAAAATCTACTACCTATAAGTCATAGCCTGAAGAACTGAAAGATCCAGATAACGGAAGTTTTACCACACTCAAGCTCTTGATATGTGTATACAATCAAGCTATTCACCTCAGAAGCTACAATATTTTGGGTTTCTCACTGAAGAAATTACAGATATAGATTGTAATATTAGTTCTACAAACACCAAAGCTGTGGCCTTTAAAGAAATTGTCATAGGTCTTTCAAGTGTCACTCTATTTACTTGCATTAGAAGCTCCCAATAACTAAGTTGTGACTATATGTATCAACTCGGACTCCTGCTAAGCACTTTCTCACACCATCAACATCAAATTATGCTTAAATTACAAATTGTCCATAAAATGACATAAAAATGAGATCTAACGTTCCAAAACTTGTTTACATTGTTCAATAAGACAATGCAAGTTGAACAAATTTCTGGCACAGTCATTCATGGTACTAAAATACTAGTGTTGACAATAAATTTGGAATGTAGAAACAAAGGAAAGGACTCCATAAATATAGCAGTTCTATTACATAATTACTTAGAAAGGCAATGGAAGAACCAACTTAAACATGCAATGATCAAGGGCACACATAGAAGTACCACATATTTGTAGCTTAAGCCAAAAGGTAACTATCTGGTCCAAGTTTCTGGCTTATTCACCTTTATTTTGTTTGAAGAGGCATAATTTTGATGGAACTGTCATCCCATTTCCCAAAAAGAAAAGCCACAAAGGAGGATAACAGATAAAATACTGTCAATTGAAAAGAAACATTAACATATATGACAAAAGGAGGCTCTATAATTGCTGGCAGTCAGTATAGTCAGAGAATAGCTTTGAAACATTAGAAAGCAAGTTATACAAAATTAACAGCATTATTTCAAGATACATAACGCTTTAAAGCGCAAATATGGTGCTTTGCATGATACAAGGCCTTTGCAAGAACCTAAAAGGAAAGGACTACAAGTACTGGACCTTCCCCTACACCTGGGAAAACTGTAAAAATTAATACATCAACATTGCCATTGCTGACTCGCTACATCTAGATATTTATTTCTTCGCTAAGAATTATCCTGGAGCTCTCCAATAATCTGTAAACTATGATTGTACAACAAAAAGCTCCTCAACTTGAATCTTCCTTGGTTCAGAAACTTCTCTTCAACTCAATCCACAAGTAGCTGCTGAGGCTCACCTATTGAAGGCGGAATTCATTTTGTTAATAACTTTTCAACCATTCCTTCATGCCTATATAGTGGAGATGATATTTTCATGATTCTGCTTATGTAATAAGTTATTATGATATCAAAATTCAATGAAGCAGGGACGTACCGCAAAAATATCACAATTGCTTCTCCCAAAACTTTCTAAGGTCAAACATCTCCTTCAGTAGCTTCTTGACCTGCCACTACCCCACCAAACTCCACATGAATACAGAAAGGCATCCTGAATATATCTTAACACCTACTCTGGTTTAAATTTTTAGGAACTAAATACTTAATAACTTGTAATTGAAGGAACACTCATGGAAGTGTAAATCAATAGATACATTTACATATTAGGCAACATCATGCCTAGTGGAGAACAGCATAATTGCTAATCCAGTGGCTTAGCATTCAACAAGTCTCCCACAGTTACCAACGCAAATTACCATTCTGTGTGAAAATAAGATGAATCGGTATATAAGCATATCATTAGAGCAAACGTCCTAAAACGGTAATAGTTGAAGGCTTTTTACGATGGGTATGTATGATGGACAGAAGGGGAAAGTTCAAGGTTGATTTTCTAAGTTATCCACAAGAAGGGGACGCCCAGAAAATCTGACATATTTCATCAATGTGCTTTTTAGTTATGACAAATCAAGGCTTTCTGATGGAGATTACTCAATTTTCTGTTTCCATACAACATCTATTTTATGCAGATTTCTTTTTCCTTAATTTTTTTTCGTTTATAGTAGATTAGATCAAGTTAATATTGTAGAGTTGAAGTTTGATTTCAGTTAGGAGAAGACATGACCGATTAAAGTTAGATTAGAATAGCTCGTTAAACCCTAGTTTCTCCAAAAGTGATTATTCGATAATTAGGAGTGAATCCTAAAACCAATTCTTAGAGTTATCCCTCTATTTATTCTTTTAAAAGTTACCATTCCTTATCTAAAATTTAATCAGCTGGTTCTCCTTCATCTGTCCTACATCTTTAAAATTTCAACAGCCTAGTTCTCCTTTCTCTGTCCTACATCATGCTTACAGAGAGAGATGAAGAGGGAAGAGAGTGTATTAGAGTTTATGATGATGCATTATTGGTGTTTGTAATAATGGATGAATCTAAAAGTGGATCAAGAGAAGAATGAAAATTTTAAACTGAGATTAGACATAGGATTCATGGTTGGTTTGCTGCCAAAATGCCATTGAATATCGCATTTCGCTAGCAACAAAGTTATCGAGCACTGCCTTGCCCTATAGTGTGGTTCAAGAAACTGGAATTTTCAAGGGATTAACCAATACTAACGTATATGCTGCACACACGAAGCAATAGGCAAACCAATATCGATGGCTTTGCACCAACAGAAAGCACTAGATAGCTGCAAGATTTCGAATGGCATATGGCACAAAGGTAAAGGTATACAAAAATTATTTGTTGTATTATCAATCCCATGAACACCCCCTGCACATATCCATCATGTCCCACAAATTAAGATCCAGAAAAATTTTAGGGGCCCAAACAAACCTGTCAGTCACCAACTGCCCTTATGTGATTGGTAAATCCATCAACAAGCATTCCACCATAATCAATTTTAAATCCAAAGACTCCACCAATACAGACTGTAGTCCACATATCTTTTCCAATCAAGCATGTTCATAACAACTAAATCTCACACATAGCACCAACAAAACTCTTACTAGATTACCACAGCCCAAGAAAATGTTCTACAATTATGGGGACCAATGAGAGACCTATAGCCACATGGCAATCATTACTAGCATTTTCACCACCGAGTCAAATATCAACACCAATCCATAATACTCGTTATATAAAAATGTCCAAAGATCTAAATCAAATGTAATGCTTCAAAGCAAAAGATCATGAAGCAGATGACTATCCAAAGGTACATGCCATACACATAGGCATACTCAAATCCATTAACAACCGCTTAAATTTTTCATTGTAGCTATTTTTCTACCTTTTATTGCACTTGGCATTGCACCTGTTCATTTATTTTTTCTCAAGTGATGAGCTTGTAAACAAATTTACTATTTATTGCTGCATGTAAGTGAAAAATCATCTAATCTGCAAGTTTAACAACAGATATGCTTCTTCATAGCTCACATAACTTTACCACTATGCTTTAAAAGTAAGATCCTTGACGCAAGGTTCAAATATTTATTTCAATACATCTTATCGTTCTACATGAAAGGATTTAGTTAGTATGTACTTTTCTCCTCGCATTTTTTGCCAAAAGTTTCTTTTCTTTTTGTACTAAGTTGCTTCTCTTGCACATGTTACGCACTTTGATGACACCAAAGTTGTTAATATTACAATGAACAATAATACCAGTATTTGAGTCTCAAAAACATCTGCTAAGATGTGAAGTATCCCTTAGCACTGACTAATTTTGAGTAACCTACTTCTAACAATCATCATGCATGTATGAGACAAAATATATGCATCTTGAGGTGGACAACAGTTGCAAAAATGCTTATGACAACCAAGTATTGTCAATGTTCTTACCTCGAAGGTTAGACTTGAATCCACAATTTGTTAGATGCCTTGCAAGTGACTCTCCTAACTGTTTTTGCCAGTTTGGTGCAACTTTGGCTTCAGTTATGGGCCACACTATTGCAGTCTCAGTAGTGAGATTGACACTGGCAGAAGACACTTGTGGCTGTTCATGATTATGTTAACCAACGAACAAACAACATTCACTAAGAATCCAGAAATAAATCTGAAGCGCTAGAACAAGATATTCACAAAAAAGAAAGAAGAACATTCAGTAGTCCTTTTCTGACTCATCAGAACTAAAAGCTGGAACAGCTCAATTCGCCTAACATCTTGAAAATTAGTGAAATATGCTTGAGCTTTTTCATACAACATATCCTGAAAACAAACCCTACAAGAGAAAGACCTATTGGCACCAGAATCATATAGAATCTTTGAATAAAATGTCTCTGCACATCCGGCAACTATGATCAACTTTCCTCAGTATAAAATTCCTGCTCATAAGAACGATCATATTTCTAATTTGACTTCTACCGGTCGACCAGCATAGGCAATCCAATCTTCTAGAGATAAGACCCAAGAAAGTTAAAGATCTTTTGTTAGCAGAAACCACTCAGTAAGCAACCAGACATGCTTAAAACAACATAAACTGATTTTAAACAACCCAATTCAACGATGAAAAAGAAAAATCTACCTAATTCCCTGTTCCCATGTGCAAGAAAATGTGATAAACTGCATTGACGTTAACACACTCCTTTAGAGTAACCAAAACAAAAAGTTAAAGAAGAAAGAACCAGATCATTTACTTGACTTTCCAGTATTCTCTTGACACTGGCAGCGCATCCCCCGCATGTCATTCCCTAAAATCATAGCCAGAAAAAAAAACATTTAGAATTTCAAGGTGGTGGATGAACGTTAGACACTTAATAGTTACATACAAATAAGAACAAAAAAGGAGGCAAACAGGTAGGCTCAGAAATTCAGAATTTTGATACAACAGCAGAGGAAGAACGTACGCCGACGTCGAGTACGATGACCTCGTGAGATAGAACTGACAAGTCATCCGCCCCTCCGGAGACCAAATTGGACTTGGCGCCTCCACCGTCGGAAGATCCGTCACCGCCACCGCTCCCTCCTCCGCCGCCAGGTCCAAAGCCACTGTCATTTCCACCACCGAGCGACGCTTCCGCTGAAGATGCGGAGAAGCACTGCAAACGGCGGCCGAGCAATGGCACCACGGCGGACAAGCCTCTAAGAGAGGAAAAATCGGAAGAGGAGGAGGAGGAAGAGGGAAGGTGTAGTTTAGGGTAGCGAGAGGAAATGAGGTGGTAAGAGGGGTGTGGTCGGAAGGCGAAGTGGCGGTTAAGAGCTTTGGAAATGGTTAGCATTGTAAGTGTGGTGGTTGCTGCTGGGACTGAGTATTCCATAATTTTTTTCTCTCTTTTTCTGTTCTATTCTGCTATTTCTGCATCCAAAGTAACGCAAACTTACATGCTTTGGTCTCCGAAGATGGGTTAGCTGGTTGGTTGGTTGGTTGGTATTTATGTGGTGCTTTAATTGAAACACCCAACAAAATGCAAACCAAGTAATGAGGCTGTAAGGATTGGATTGGGTCCCCAATACAAATAAAAGTTCAAAATGTCACATCATTACACCTTACATGTGCAAAACCAAGTAATCATTGTCCTGACCAACTACACATGTACGTTTCCGGTTGAGCCTGAGAAACAATAAAAGTAAAAGTAAACCAAGCTATTATACTTCAGGACCTTCAAGTAATGAAAATCTATAAAGCACAAAATGGTAGGTCACCAATCATACTCCCGTATGTTGCATTTGTCTCAAAAAAGAAAATTCTAAAGTTAATAGCATTCACAAACTTATCCTTAATATGTTCTCAATATTGCTCTCAAGGGTTGTCCTTCGATAGTTGAGAGCGGGACTTGACTTCGGTTAGGTCTCAAGTTTAATTTCATGATAGCCGCTCTTGTAAGAGCCTAGGATAGTCGGGGTTTTACCTGTAGGTGGAGAACTAGTTGGGCCCTTGATGATGAAGTGCGCCTACTTGGCCTGCCTATGGGATGGTGCGTCAATTAGGCCCTTGAAGAAGTGTGCTCGCTTGGCCTGCTTACTGAGTTTTCTCGAATCCAAAAGAAAAAAAAATGTTCTCCATATTTATCATATCTTTCGAATTAGGAATATTATATTTTTTGAATAAATTTACTTACCATCTTAGTAAACATTGGCATTTTTACCAAAGTACTAACACCTGTACTCATTAACATAATCATGCTGATGACAAGAAAAAATGTCATCTCCTTGAAACTATTATATTTTCTAATTTTGCACCAATTCAATATTGGGATAAAGTTATATTAACTGTAGTTATTTAATAAATCCAAAAGTCATTAATTTCATAATCTTTTAACCTTGCTTTCTAGTACATATACTTGTATTATCCTTCTAAATTTCCTTTCATTAAACCTGTTTAGTTACATAACATATATTTTTAAAACAAATCCTTTTAATCATTAAATTAAACCAAAAGCTACCAAGTGTATATTTGTTGGATCCTTTCTTAAGCGACGAGGACCCAAAGTGCTATTGTCCAATTAGGAAAAGCTTTTGTCTCTTGTGGTATGACCTTTCTTGAGAATTAACCATTTTGTCTCTTCCGGAGGAAAACATCATAAGAAAAGTGTCAATGAGATCCCACTATTTCTCTACTAAGTTTTAATCAAATGAAACCACCACAAAATGTTGGAGAAACTAACCCACGATAAATTTTTTCTCATCACATCAAACCATAATACGAACGATTTCAATCTATTAACTTGAGATGACAGTTTAAAGAAAAGAAATAGAACATGAACAACCTATTGTAGCATATTCCATAATTCAAAAACATTATGCTCCTCATACTTAGAAATTACTGCAATCGGAGATTAGTCCACCAAGGGAAGAACCAAACATTCAAAATGATGTAGATGTTCCTATTATTGTTTGAAAGGGGTAAGAACATGTACTTAATTTCGATAGTTTTGAATAAAATATTTGAGATTATGACAATGTGGAATTTCCATGAGATATTGAAGAAGTTCTTAAGGATCCAAATTGGAAAATTACAATTATGAGGCAATGAAGGCACTAATTATAAACAATACTTAGGATACTATTGAGTTACATAAAGATAAGAAAGTGGTGGGTGGCAAATGGGTTTTACTATTAAAAGCAAATCATATGGGAGTGTTGACAAGTATAAGCCATATTAGTGGCGTAAGGATTTACTAAAACCTATATGACATATTATGAAGGTACTTTTTCCTTTGTAGAAAAATTAAATTCTATATAGATGTTACTATATTTTATTGTTAATTTGGATTAGGAAGTTTTATTTAAACATCAAGAATGCTTTCCTCAATGATGAATTGGAAAAGGAGATTCATATGAACTTTTGTTTTTTTGGAGAAACAAGGTTTAAAAACGTGTGATATTTGAATCTCTTTATGAACTAAAGCAGTTCCTCAGGGCTTGGTTAAAAAAATTTAGCTTTACTTTAATTTAATTTACATATAGAGAAGGATATAAAGATCATACTTTATTCACTAAACATGAAATTAGTAGGAGGCAACCTATATTAATTATGTATGTATATGATCTCATGATCATATGTAACACACCACTACCGTAGTGCTTATGCCTGAACATCCATAGATTATTCGAGAATTTACCCTATAAGAATGGCATGTTAGAGCAATCACATTCACTTATTAAGGCATCATACATAACACAAGTATTTGAGAAGATCAAAACTTCCCATTTTATTTATAAACATGAACATACATCGCAGCATTACAGTACACCATCCACATATATACATTACCAACAACATCTAAGAGTTTGCTACTCTTTGCAAGACGTTCTACATGAAGTGGGATGTTAAACCAAAATATCCTATTTAGATTCTTTAGTGTTAGTTGACAGACCTTTGAGTCATTCTTGCTCCAAAACATAAGTACTAGATTTCTATTTGATCTGCTTAGGAGTTTAAACTCCTTTGAACTTGAAAAATAACATTGCAATTTGATGAGTTTGCGAACTCAGAGAGTGAATTGTCATTGATGTGCTCACTCATATCAGCACTACTCAATAACACATATATAGTCCAATTTACCAAATATGTCATATAAATGAATAATTCACATCACATCACATACTTCATTGATTTCAACCAGTCAATATTTCATCTCAATTCAATGGGCATGTTAATTCAATTAGTTAATATGGTATATCCATTCAATCATTTAATAAATAAGGATGTGTATGCAAATGCATATGTGACTCCACTTTATTTTTACATTGTTGTGACCGAACGCCTATTTAACTGTCCGTATCAGTTGTGGATACCGGGCTCATTTTATATACTATCCCGTACCTATTGTGCACATTTATGAGCTTTAAGCTCTGTTTCACTTGGTCACTTCTGTCACAACTCCTTGATTTGTTAATGCAATTCAATGTAATGAGATGCAATAATTCACATATGATGCATTTATTATTTCACATTCGATATATTTCAGTCATATATCACATTCTTCAGATCTAAGTTTGACATTCAACATTCAGTTGAGAACACATATTTTCATATTTTACAAAATACTTCCAACACATTCCCGAATATCAATCTCCTCAGACAATTGATGGTCTGGAATTATCACAATCACTTGAGTAGCAATTCAATAACTGAATTTTAAACAAAGAAACTAGATTATGGTGAGAGAACATCTAGGTTGACTCACAAGATGCTCCAGAATAGCTATTGCCTTGAAGACCCGGCAATGTCTGGATGCAGTCGGTCAATTTATGCTTCTATATCATGCAATACACACATATGTATACATTACTAACTTGTTTAATCAAATGGATACTCAATCATGCACATGTATATGTGTCATGTTTAATGCATGCTCAATTGACTATCTCGGGTATGTAACCTTATTCACAAATCTTGCTCATTCATTCGTCATATCTTGTGCATAACTTATTGGCAATTAGATCAATGCCTTAAGAAATCTCGATTACTCTAAATTCATTCAATCACACATTTATCCATCCCTTCCTAATATTCCATACTCACACAACTTCCTAATTCTTGTTCAATCGTACCTAATTCATGACTTATATTCCTTGCATCACATTTGCATTCATAAGAACACCTTTATTTCTTTAACAACTCATACTTTCTAAATTCATATACATTGATATCAATCAATCCATTCATTAATTCTAACATCAATTATCAACTTAAACTTATCCAACCCTTAATTAATCAATCAAACAACCATCTAAGTTCATTTCAAACCATAGTCAAATCCAAATACACCAAAGTAAAGTAATTTATCCTTAGTTGGCAACAATATCACAAAACAATGTTTTTCACTACCCAAGCATTTCCCACGATCGTGGAAAGATAAAACAAAAACTTTTCTTCTCTAGGGCATTTTCCACGATCATGGGAAGGATCTCATGCTGCTTCCATGATCGTGGAATGGGTGAACAGACGGTTCACCATCCCTTTCCTTCAATCTTTTTCCAAATTTTAACACCATCATACTAATCCATCAATTTTACCTTAAAGATATTTCAAATCCTCATCAATTCATCCCTAAATCCAATTCAAATTCATTTAATTGATAACTCATAAATCATAGTCTTTCATGCATCATAATTAAAACAGAACTATCATTCACCTTTATACATATAACCCTAACTTGTCAATTTCAAGAACACTCCTAATACATCCATTTTTCTGTATAGTTACATCATCATTTACACTTCAAATCTCAACCTAAACCATCTATATAATCCACTATTTTCAAGCATAAAAAATAAAACAGAAACCATACATTCCTCCATCAAATTATAGAACAACTTCAAAATCAACCCTACATATCACTCATCTCAATTTAATCATCATGAATGTTTCTATTTTAATATGCCATAGAGATAAAACATCACTTACTTGATTAGCCCTAATTCCACCTTAATCTTCAAGTTAACTTAATCTTCCAACAAGTAAGGATACTCCAAGAACAAGATGGAAATAGAAAGGGGTTTCAATCCCAAAATGAAGGCTGCAGAAATTTTCGAGTAGAAAAGTGTAGAAATTTGGGAAAAACTCAAAGTGTAAGGGTTATAGGTGTGGGTCGGTGGCAAGAAGAAGAAGAAAACATATAGCCAAAACAAGACAAAACAATGGTCTTTTAAGAGTAAAATCGTCGGTGTAGGTGTATGGTAAGAATATGGACACTTGGCATTACACTTGTCATGCTAAGATCCATACCATATGTCTCATCCTTCAACTACCATTTGTCACTCTATAATTAGTCCACTTGTCTCATAATCACTAGACCATTTGTTACCCAATTAAGCCATCATTTGTCACTTATTTAATCAAGCCATGTGTCACACTATTACTAATGTCATGTGTCACTATTTCATAGTTCTTAAAATCTTTCATACCACAGAATAAATCAATTGAGTGTATAAACTATCTTTGCAATGTGTACTAAATCATAATTCATGTATGTATGTGAATATGATGAACGTAAATGAAATGCACTTCATGCATTCTCATATGATATGACTCATATGACTTCATATAGCAGCTAAATTCCTAAGTGTAGGAATGGGCTATTACATCATAGTTGACAATGCTAAATAAATTAAAAATTCAAACAATTACTAAGTTCTAAATTTGAAGTCAATGACCTTGATACAATGAAGTAATTTATAAGTACCTAGGAATGATTAGGGTTGAGTATGATAATTTGTATAATATTAAAACTACACTAAAGATCACCAATTAAATGCATTTATCATTCTATATAGCTTAGGTGAATATTGAATGTTGATACAATTACTAGTAATATTCATCTTTGTATTATTTAATCTAATAAATTAAATGATTGAATTAAAGGAAAAAAGATTAACTAAACTAATTTAAACTAAAGAACTAAAGCGATGACTAAGATTGAAGCAATCAATAAAGAAATGTATTTTTTCATTGTATCAAACTAAAGAACTTCACTTTATTGGACTAATATAAAGTCCAAAGTTACAAATGTATTTTTTCAAACTAATTCAAACTAAAGAACTTCACTTTATTGGACTAATATAAAGTCCAAAGTTACAAATGTATTTTTTCATAAGACATATAACCCTTGTCCTTAAGTTGATTGATTAAATTCTCTTTCTAATCAAAACTCCTAAGAATGCATTAACTTGTCTATGAATTCATATGAAAGATTTTACTTTAACCTAGAGGTTTTATGTGATCCTATATTTACGAGTCCATGAAATTCTATTATTCATGTCATATTTTTATTCATTAATATGATTTCTTAATCCCTATGTATGATATCTAATATTGAATCAAAATGGTAGCATGTTTTAATTTAACAATATATTCATAATAAAATTTAGGTCTTTCATTAAATCAATAAATCAATCCAAAATAATAACTATAAGATTCATCCAATCTAAATCTATATCCCAATTTGTTTTATACTCAAACAAATAAAACTAACAATAAACAAGAAATAATACAAAAAAGAACTCATTCTCATATATCTTGAATCCTAATATTCTTTATTGAATCTTAATGGAACTTCATTTTTCACTCCAAGGTTTCTTCATTCTTCTTGTGACTATTCTTTGGCTCTCCCAGATTGATCTTCTCTAATTCCCCATGTCTTTTTCCTTTTTGTCTCACAAGAATACTAAATGTTTACTAATATGAGTCTAATATGATACTTTTTGGGGCCATGTTCTTTCATAGTTCTAATTATATAAACATAATCGCCAAAACGAGCTTGTATTAAACATGTGTTGGCTTAATAACTCCTTTATTACACATTTGTCATTCTATTTTGGGAACACAAGTTTGAAGATCATAAACAAAAGTTTATATTTGGGTCAAATGTCTTATTAGTTTACAAGGTTCATATTTGATCCATGTTTTAAACATGAGTCTATATTCAACCTATATTTATCCAAAATCACTCTCAAACTTCTCCAACTTAGCTTAAACTTATTCAAATTTATTTTTTCTTTATTGGGGAACCAAACTAAGGCCTATAAACAAAATATAAGCCACATTAAATATGAAATTCTATAGAAATATTCCAAGCCCAAGTCAAATGCTCTCAATATTGTTGATTGCAAAACAAACTACCAATTTTACGCTCAAAACTGCAAGTATACGGGTCGTAACTTGTGGTAAAAAGCAGATATCGATCCCACAAGGATTGTGCTTAGGCACCACTTAATTTAGGTTGCTCTTTGTTTAAGAACCAATTTTAATGAATATAAAATGAAAAGTTAAACTAAATCAAACAATTAGCAATGAACAAATGATAAAGCAAAAGTGCAGAAGCTTGGAATTCAAGATTTAACAATTAGAGATCACTTTTTCCCTATTTTACCTCCCTCCTACCTTGCTAATTAAATTCTGCCTCACGTATGATGTCCTAATGTATTAACTACCCTCTCTCAAGGTGTAACTAATTGTCCTTGGCCAAATTAAATGGAGATTATTAAGCAATCTCTCAATCTACAAAATCAGTCCACCAATTCAACTAGTTGTGAAGTTAGCCTATAGGTAATCAACTAATTAGCCAAGATCACTCTATAACTAATCAATTAACTTGATGAATGTAGGTCTATAGAGTGCCAATTCTCATTGTACATACTTACACAATTTACCCAACCCAATTTCTCAATATATTGAAAAGTATAAGCTCAACATTCATCAAAAGCACCATTCATTCAAATCAACAAAATAGGAGTTCAACAAGTAGTTCAAAAGTAATCTCTACAAATAACTTAGTGACTTATAAGTAATCTCTACAAATAACTCAGCCACTCATAATGTCATTAACATCCCCAACAACCAAACAATCCATAATAAAGATGCTATAATAGAAAAATGAAATAAGAACTAGATGTAGTAAGCTCCTCCTCTTATTTGCCCAAATCTAGAAAATCTGGAGTTAGTGTGCTCTTTGACCAATTTGGAATGAAAATCTTGATTCTTTACCTTTGTTTAGGCTTTAAACCTGTTCTTTAGCTTAATAAGGCAAGTTCTCATGACACTCTCTTCGACCTTAAGGATTTGTGCCTTTATAGAGCCACAAAAACCTAAAAATAAGTGAAACCTGCATGTATCTTCAAGCTAAAGATCCCACGATCGTGGGAATTAGCATGAATCCCATGATTGTGGGTTCCTGTCTTACAATTCCTCTACTTCTCTTCTCCTCTCTTGGTCACTAGCTCAATCATAAAGCTGGCCACCTTCCATTTCTACATCAAAATGATCAATTCTTATCCTAAATCAACATCAAACATAAAAGAACAATCATCAAGATGAAACTAAACAAAAACATATAAAATAAGTCCTAAAACACAACAATAATAACCTATTATGCAAGAAACACATGCCAAATACTTAGAAAAATACACATTAATGCACAACTATCAACTTTCCCGCACTTAAATCTTTGTTTGTCCTCAAGAAAAATTAAACATAACCAATCAATTCCATCACTTCATTTTCACAAAGATCAAAACATGCAATCGCTCAAAGTTTGTCCAACTCAAATGTCAAGCTACTACACATATCATGACTTCCTTTCATTAGTGTACATAAGCAAACTCAACTTAAGGCACCATCACTCAAAGACAAGTATAAAATCAAATGAATCTTCCTCACAGTTTCACTCATTTCTCTCAGGTGTTTAATAGTTAATGTTTCGCTGAAGCTCCCTATAGGAAACTACACTACCATAGATTGCTAATACACTAATTCTCCTCTACAATGATTACATACATAAATAGATCAAAAGGACTTCCTTCGGGTTGTAATGTGGTAAGGGTTAAGGTGGGTCAAACGAGGTAAAGGGTTTAACACAAACAGTCATAAAGTAATAAGTGAACAAAGGGATAACAAAACATATTTCTAAGATACACAAATGTAAAAATACTACTACTCCATACTTATTGATGCTACTAAAATGTTCTTCCTTTTTCTTCTCTTCTCTTTTTCTCTTTTTTTTTTCATAAAATTGAAGAAACAATGAACAAATAGCAACTAAATGCAATGTGATCCAATAGTAGTATTATCACTCAACTCATCTTGGAAAAAAAATGTAGCAAAAATCCCAAACTAATGCATTACTTAATACTCTACTAAGCTTGTGAATTGGTAGGCTAATGGGGTTTTGGGTTTAAAAATGTGGGGTGTGTTTAAGAAACAAAAGGGTTAAGGCTCAACGGAGGTAGCAAGGGATAATAAAAGGTAGGTCATTTAAGCCAAAGGTTAACACAAAAAGGGCCTTAATCATCTCTATTAAGCATGCATCCAGTAGTCTCAAACCGATTCAAAGCAGGTACTAAAGGTAATAACCTAAGGAAGCACCACACAAACAAAGAAATAAAATGACTATAGACAGAGTTATATAGGCTTAATCCTCACATTGGCTAAAATGAAAATTAATTATGTCTCTCTACACTACGTCATTGTTCAAGTGTGAAATTCTGAGTAAGCTTATGCAGCCAACTACTTTTCATCACTCAACATTGTCCACTCTCTACTAAAGTAGCCTAATCCGAGTTCAAGCATGCAATCAATCTCATTCCAACTAGAATGACATAATCTCGTGGCAAAGCAAATTAAAATGATTTAAGTGTGGTTCCATTGCTAACACAAAACAACATAAAACAACAACCTAATATGCCTCAAATATGCATCTTAAGTAACAAAATGCAAACAGTGACTAAGATAAACCAAAACAATGCAATTAACAAAGCAAATGTCACCTCCCTACACTTGGACAACACATTGTCCTTAATATGACAAGGCAACCACAAAAGGAAACTAAAACATAAGACACAACATCAAATAAATAAGCAAGTATAACAACTAACAAGGTAAATAAAACAACATAAAAAGTAAAGGGTAAGAAAGTTTCATGGAGATTGTGGTGGCGAAGGCGTAAAGGAAGAGACTTCAATATTCTTCATCTGGATGAACTTGAGGATTTTCTTTTTGATGTACCGCTACTCCTTATGCACTTGTCTCATCTTGGTGTCAAGCTCATTAATTTGCAGTGTCATTTTTTATGACTTTCAGCCATTTGGTTGAGGATTTGCTGGAACTTATCGACATCTATTGCTACGGTTGGTTCGTCTTCAACTGCTTCTTCTTGGGGCCTCGGGAGCATCTGAAAGGAGGATGGTTAAGAAGTGGCAACATCCTTACCCTTCCTATTCTTAACAGTAGTGCGCGTCTGAGGATTTTGGAGCTCTATAAAATAGGACTCCAAAATTTCAGAGCATCTCAAATAAAGTATATCAAACATATTAGGTTTAGTTATGCGTACACCATCCACATCAAGATTGTAGTGCAAAGTCAAAGTAGTAATAATGTAAGTCATGCCAAAATATGAGCTTTTCTTAGTAATGGAACCCACAATAGATCGAAAAATGTGATAAGGGGTATTCACTTTAATTTTACAATCCATGCACCAAGGAAAGAAAATTTCCTTAGCCGAACACTTGTTTCTTTCATTTTTTTTAAAAACAATTAGGCATATAAACTTGTGAAGAAGTAAGTGCTCGGTGCTACGAATCAAAGTGCTGGGAGCATTCCTAGAGTCAAAAGTGTTTTCACCCGTAAGGATCTTCCATTAATCATCCATATTAAAATCATCATGGTCATCCAAAACTTTGGTGTTAGATAATTCAAAGAGCGCACAAATGACAATATAATGTAGCCTATAAGTATGGCCACCTATCCTAAACCAGATTGTATCCATTTTAGTATTGTAGTGTACAGTGGTGAAAAATTCTATAGCATATGTTAATACATCACAATGAATTAAATAACCCTAACCAATATTTGTAGCTAATCTTTCAATGTTACGCCTTAGTCGTAGAGTTTCTAACAATTTAAAATCAAAGTACCTAGGAGGCAATAACTTTCTATCCTTCAAATCCTGGAATCTCATACCTTCTTCTTTCAAAAATTAGGGAATGAGGAATAAAAAGTGGCAGCCATTTCACATTTACCTTCTCCGGAGACTTGAAAGCATAGTTGGTTGGTTGGTTTACAGACTAAAAGCTCCCTTGGAGCCATTTAAGGAGAAAAACTACAAAAAGATTCAAGAGAGAGATTAGCACATTGTTGAGAGAGAAAAACAGAAAAAACCTACCAAATTCTTGGATTCTTGAGTAGGTAATGTGAAATAAGTGTTAAGGGAGTGAATAATGATGGAAAAAGTGGAGAAAGCATGAAGATTTAGGGGAAAGATGAACGATTTGTGAAGTTTGGGTGAGTGGGTGTCAGTTTAGAGTGAGAGAATGTGAGAAGATGAAGAAAGAAGAAAGTAGGAGGAATTTTCAAAATCCTTCGACTGGGGATCCCACGATCATGGGAAGCAGATCGTGGGAATCCATGTGCTTCCCACGATCATGGGTTAAGGCTCCTGAAAGTTTCTGAATAGCCTTCCCATATTCGTGGGAAACAGACCCATTCCCACATTCGTGGGCACTATACAGATATCCAATTTCGATTTTCCAACTTTTTAGCCCTCTTCTAAGCTTAGCATGGATTCCCAACATTCAAGCAACCTGCAAACACATTAAAATCACCCAACCAACAAGAAATTTGAAGAGAAAACAAGCTAAAACTCAAACAAAACCCAAGTAAACACCAAGAAATCATAGCAAACTCAAACTAAACATAATTAAAAACAAACAAATCAAATAAAGAAGTAAACAAAGATAAGCAAAAGAAAGGTAAATATGCTAAGTTAGGGTCATTAGCTTGACCATTCCACATGCATTCATGAAAGGGTTGAAGAAAGGAAATAAATGACTTCCCTTTCTTGTGAGTATATCCCTCCATAGTATGGCTTACATCTATGCCCATTGACCTTGAATGCTTCACCCTTGTCATTTTCCAACTCCAAAGCTCCATAGTGAAACACTTGACGGATCTTAAAGGGTCCACTCCATCTTGACTTGAGCTTTCCAAGAAATAACCGAAGTCGTGAATTGAATAAAAGTACCAAGTCACCACTCTTAAACTCCTTCGTTTTAATGTGAGCATCACGCCACTTTTTTGCTTTTTCTTTGTACAATTTAGCATTTTCATAAGCTTCAAATCTCAACTCTTACAATTCATCAAGTTGTAATAATCTCTTCTCACCTACAAGCTTCTAATCAATATTCAACTTCCAAATTGCCCAATAGGATCTATGCTCCAACTCCAAAGGTAAATGGCAAGCGTATTTTATATGGAGTAGTACTTATGGGCGTTTTGAAAGTTGTCCTATACGCCCAAAGTGTATCGTCTAACTTCAAAGCCCAATCTTTCCTTGAAGTTCTCACTACCTTCTCCAAATCCTTCTTCAATTCTCTATTCACCACTTCCACTTGGCCACTAATCTGTGGACGGTAAGGAGTGGCCACTAGATGATGCACATTATTTCTTTTCAATAGAGCTTCAAACTCCCTCCATCACTGATTATGGCTCTAAGCACTCCAAATCTAGTGAAAATCTTCTTGATAAAACTTTACATCGCCTTGCCATCATTGGTTGGAGTAGCTACGGCTTCAACCCACTTTGAAACATATTCAACTCCAACCAGTATGTATGTGTTACTTAAGGAGGATGGGAATGGTCCCATAAAATCCAAGCCTCGCACTTCAAATATTTCCACTTCCATGATGTTTGAAAGTGGCATCTCATCCCGATTTGATATGCTGGCCACTCTCTGATATCTATCACAATGTTGCACAAAGTTTCGGGGAATCCTTGAACAAACCTGGCCAATAAAACTCACATTATAAGATATGAGTCGCCGTCTTGTTCGCTCCATAGTGTCCTACATACACTGAACTATGACATTGAGTCAAAACGTCAAGCTTTTCATCTTCAGGAACACACCTGCGAACCACTTTGTCAGCACAAATTTTATATAACACAGGTTCATCCCAAATGTAGCGAGAGCACTGGAATAAGAAATGCTTCCTTTGTTGATATGAGAGATCAGAAGGAAGAATACCACCTAAGAGGTAGTTTACAATATTTGCAAACCAAGGACGAAAAGGATTGTCTACCATCATTAAAGCCTTCACAAGAAAACTCTTCTTGATTTCCTCATCTTCTTCATGGTGACCCTTTTCAAGTCGTGATAAGTGGTCCGCTACAACATTTTTTGCTCCCTTCTTGTCTTTAATCTCAATGTTGAATTCTTGGAGGAGAAACACCCATCAGATGGGCCTAGCCTTGGCATCCTTCTTGGCAAAGAGATACCGTAACACTGCATGGTCTGTAACAACAATAACTTGTGAGTTCAAAAGATAAGTACAAAATTTCTCACATGCAAATACCACTGCAAGCAATTCCTTCTCAATGGTGATGTAGTTCAGTTGTGCTCTCGTCAAGGTCTTGCTTGCGTAGTAGATGACATGCAGCCTCTTCTCCTTCCACTGGCCAAGTACACAACCAATAGCATGGTCATTTGCATCACACATAATCTCGAAGGGAAGAGACCAATCGGGAGACGTCAAAATGGGTGTTGTTGTAAGTACCTTCTTTAACCTATTAAAAGAATCCAAACAATCATCATCAAACACAAAAGGCACGAATTTAACTAATAAATGTGTCAAGGGACTAGCTATAAAAGAAAAATGCTTGATGAACCATCTGTAGAACCCTACATGACCAAGAAAACTCGAATGCCCTATGTGAGATCTTATGACCCAATAAAATTCCCTCTTGGACCATGAAATGACACTTCTTCCAGTTCAAGACTAGATGAGACTCCTCGCATCTTTGAAGCACTCTGTCTAAATTAAACAAGCAATGATCAAAAGAATCTCCAAAGATAGAGAAGTCATCCATAAATACCTCCATTAGTTTCTCATTTATGTCTGAACAAATGATCATCATGCACCTTTTGAATGTGGCAGGTGCATTGCATAAACAAAAAGGCATCCTCTTGTAAGCGAAAGTCCCATAAGGATAAGTAAAAGTGGTCTTCTCATATTCATGTGGGTATATAAACACCTGATTGTACCCTAAGTATCCATCAAGGAAATAGTAAAATGCATGGCCAACTACCCTCTCAATCATTTGGTCCACAAAAGGTAAAGAGAAATGAACTTTCTTGGTGTTCGAATTGAGCTTCTGGTAATTAATACACACTCTCCAACTTGTGATGGTCCTAGTAGAAATATTTTCACCTTTTTCATTCTCCATCACTGTCATGCCTCCCTTCTTAGGGTCATATTGTACTGGACTCACCCACTCACTATCTGAAATGGGGTAAATGATCCCTGCTTCCAAAAGCTTCACTACCTCTTACATGTTTGGATTTATCCTTCTCTGTCACTCCCTCACTGTTTTACATCCTTCTTCTAGGTTAATCCTATGTATCACCACATTGGGGCTAATCCCCCTAATATCATAAATTTTCCACCTTATGGCTCTCATCCTCTTCTTAATGGTCTCTACCACTTTCTCTTTTTGCTCACAATCCAATTGGTTAGAGATAATGATGGGTACGGTATGGTTCTTACCTAAAAAGATAGGTCCCAAGTGAGAAGGTAAGGGTTTAAGCTCTAAAGTGGGGGCATAACAATGGAAGGTAGTGTGGGTGTAGCTGTTCTCTCTAACTTCTCCTTCTCAACTCCCTCACATAATTCCTCTTCTCTAACACTCTCATCCCTATGTACTTCGATAACTTCATCGACTTCCTCTTCAACTTCCTTCACACACTCATCTACAACATCAATCTTCATACATACAGTACCATCCATTGAGTTCTTTAAAGATTTAGACATGATAAATTCAACCTGCTCATCACCAATTCTCAAAACAAGTTTTCCTTCATACACGTCAACTAATGCCGTACCAGTATTCATAAAGGGCAGACCTAAAATCAATGGATAATTTCTATCAACTTTAAAATCCAGCACAACAAAATCAATAGGAATGATAAATTTATCCACTTTTACCAACACATCTTTTACAACTTCAAATGGCCTCTTGATGGATTGATCCGCAAGCTGAATGAGCATGGATGTTGGCTTAACCTCTCCTAATCCTAATAGACAAAGGCATCAAGTTAATACTTGCACCTAAATCATATAAGCGTTTAGAAAATTCAAAATCACCAATAACATATGGAATAGTAAAACTCCCTAGATCTTGTTATTTTGAAGGCATTGTGATTGAGATGATCCAACTACAATTCTCCGTCAAAGTTACCATTTGATTGTCCTCCCAAGTGCTTTTATATGTGAGTATGTCCTTTCGAAACTTCACATACTTGGGCATACTGTTGGGACCCGTTTTCGAATCCCAACCTCTTAACGAAACCCTAACCATAATCACTTCAATTTCTTATCACAAAGCGAACCGGAGGGCATACGAAGGCGAAACAAACTAAAGATATCGAATCAACGAATCGAATCGAATCGGACTCAAATCTGATTCGAAAACACAAGGCGAAACGAATCGAATTGGAATCAAAGCAAACGAACAGTTCAATCTGATCATATTGCAGAACCAAATCAAGCGGATCCGACATCCATGAACAAATATCTTAGCAAAGCGTCGTGTTGGAAACCTTATAGACACTAACAATCCAAAATCTGGTCTATTTTATTTTTTTCTTTCTTTCTTTCTTTCTTTTTATCTTTCCATTCTTATTCATCTCTTTCGCCAATCAACACAATCATCAATATCATCAGACCTCCCGTCCGGAATCCATATCATAACCAAACTCATTCATAGACACAATCATATCTCATCCACATTATCCATATCCAATATCTCAATTCAATACACTAGTTCGCATACCCAAATCATATTCTAATTCCTTACACCAATCCATAATTCATTACATCATGAAATAATACTTACAAAATAGTAATGGCATTTTCAAGCCATAAAACAATATTAATATCCGAAATCCAAAACATACATGAATACACAAATTTCAAAATCCTCTACAAACGTCTAATTTAAACAATACAAATGTACCCATACACATAATCAAAACCTTCATTTTCTTTCACCCGATCTTCTTCTCATCACCTGTGGATGGGAATGAAGGGGGGTGAGCTTTACAGCCCGTGGGTAACAATTTAAAACAAATAAATAATCGTAACCTTTTAAAACATTTTTCTTTCCTTTCTTGCAGAAACTTTGTTTGAAATCCATAAAGCACATTTCAAAGGTTCTCCTTTCGCAGTAGTCAAGATCACAATTTCCAAAACATGGATGCATCAATCATAACACTTCAAAATGCAAATGCACACATAACGGCTCGAGAGTTCCGTAAACACAACGAATAAACCGAAGTTTATCGTAAACACAACGA
>JANKOD010000005.1:13527344-13546209 GCA_026284645.1 Erythroxylum acuminatum | reverse complement strand
TTCGACCCTATTCACCACTTTACTCGCTTAAGTGTTCTAGAGTAGGAATTTATTTTTGTTGGTTTGACACGCCATCAATAGCTGCACCTTGATTGGTTACATTGAAGCCTGGTCTCTTAAAGTCCATAAGGGTTCTCAGTTGATGCTATTAGTTCGCTCCTTAATCCAAATTTCACTGAAACCCCTCAGCTATTGTTTCTTTTACAATTTGTTCTTCTTCACGCCAAGCTCTTCTAATTGAACATTCTAGACGAGTGATGTCAAGCTCTACAGTTTCAGTTATACGACTCGAACTTCTTTTAACTTTTGTGTTCATGCAAGAGCAAGGACAAAAAAATGGGAAGAACAGAAAAATTAAAACTAACTCAAATGCCTTAGACTAAGAGAACTGAACTACTCTTCACCCTCCCCGGCAACGACACCAAAAACTTGTTCATGTCGTTCGAGCTTTAAAATTTATAAGCCCTCAAATACCGCAATCGCACGGGTCGCAACTATAGTATAAGAGATGTCGATCCCACGAGGAGGGGGACTGATCTAATTCTCTATTATCTAAGGTTAAAGAAATTGAAATAACGGAAATAAAGTTCACAAGAAAAGTAAATTCGAGAAATTGATTGGCAAGAGTTGTAATTCAGAAATTAACATAAAAAGAAATGAAATTTTTAGTAATGCAGAAACACAATGGAAATCAATCAAGAGAAATTAACCAAGTTATAAGAAAGGAGATTTTACTTATCATTAATGCTAACCTAGTCGATTATGTTTTAATGGGCTGTTGGTTCTAGACGATCCTAGGGCTGATTACTCTCTCTCGAGTTATAACCATTAAACCCTAATTTATAAACCCTAACTGGATTATGAAATTTGTAATCTCTCAATTAACAAAAGACTCACAATCCTAATTAGATCTAAAGCACTCTCATAAACTGTTGGGTCTTATACGGAATCTCTCTCCGCACAATTACCAATCTGATTAGTTACGGGCTCTATTGAATTGCCTAACTCTCATTAATCCGATCCGATCATTTTTTATTTAGTTCACCCTCTCAGTTTATTACCGAATTATGCAAGAAACGCAACAAATCACAATACCCAATTCAAATAACACAAAATCAACCCAGATAATATTAAATCAAAATAAAATCCCGAATGAGAGTTTAGAAGAACAACAATATTCCAAATCCTATTATCATATTATCCATCTCAATTCTATATATAAATAAAATTGAAATGGAAAGGAAATAACGACTTGGAATAGAAGATGGAAGGTAGTGACATCGAAAAATCTCCTGATCTGGGAAGCATGTCGAGTCAGCTTCATTTTCCTCTTCCTTCTTCTTCTTTCTCTCTCTTGGTATTCTCTCTTTAGGGTTTTAAGTGTAGCTGCGCAAAAAAGCTCTCTTTTTCTCTTCACTTATTGTTCTTTAAATAGTCTTTTTATGTTTTGGGTAACCCTAGGATTTTCTGGGGTCTAAAAGGATTAAAAAGTCCCTCGAAATATGAAGTTCATAAGAGTCTGCGTGTGTGCCCGACATGCCACGATAGTGACAGAAGGCTCAGATGTGAGCCACGATCGTGGCCTAAGTCAGGCACACGCGCAAATCGCTGGCCATTCTTGGAGCTTCTGTCACGATCGTGGCATGCTTGCCACGATTGTGGGCCTGTGTTATGGCCCGGGTTCCCTCCGTAATGCCTTCGTTCTTTGATATTGGCCCTCAAACACTAGCAAATATATCAAGGTATCTCAAAAACATGGTATTTAAACTCAAAAACTTGTACTAACCTATAAAACACTTAAAACACAAATAATTAACAAACTAATGCAATTCTAACTGAATACATATTAAATGATTGAATTAACAACTAAACATATATCAAACTATGCCCTAAAACACGATACAATTTACACTTATCAATATCTAGTACTTAATTTTCTCTAAGTATATTTGTAGATCATAATTTCCTTCATGGACCAAAAGGAGAAGAATTCGGATGAAGTTGTGGTATAAAACAAAGATTTGAAGCAACTAAGGACCTAAACGACTGTGTACAATGACTGTGTAAGTCTATATAACTATGAAGATTGAAGAATTCGCTTTCTGATCGTTTGAAGTTACACGCCCATGTATGTTGATATACACGATTGTGTATATTGTCCATGTAAGTCTCTGTGCCTATGTAAAATTGTGAATTCATGTGTTTTTTAGTATATATGATTTCCTACATGTTTGTGTATGTGACCATGAATATCCTAAAAATCCTAAATTTTACTATAAAAGGACGGGAGCAGAGGCAAACAAAAGAGAGTTGAGTTTTTATTATATTTTAAGTCTTAAGACACATTTAAGGTGACAGTTCTGATCAAAGGATGAGGAAAACATGAAATATACGTCAAGAATTTCTTTAATTCTTATTCTATTTATTTATTTTAATTTTTAATTAGGAACCAAAAATTTGTCATTAAGGTTAGATCATAAAAAAAGCGTAATTACTAATATTTATAGTTTTCATAGGATCGACTTGTACTTTCCTGTGCTAGTTACAACTACGTCGTGTAGTTGTGATAATTTTTAAACATTGATATAAACCAATATCAATCACCAAAAATAATATAAAACTATCAAATAACAAGCAAAACACATTGAATACACATGTATAATTATAGTCAAATAAGCATTTATCAAGGTGCCTGCGATTCATGATTGAACTATCCATCATTATAAATATCACAATGCATCACCAGCTCCGACTGAGCTACCAAATACATATTATCAAGCCTCTTGTTTAAAGCTTCCAATTTTCCTAAAAGGATCAATCTAGCATGGTACATTAACCTCCCTATCATGCCATTGTGTTTAGTAGTTGTAATATCAAATACCTAAATCCTTATATTCAACCAACAAGTATAAGATCAAGAAAGAAAATTATAAAAATAAAAATAAAAATAAAATATCAATAAAATTAAAGTGTTCTTAATATTTTAGTCCATGATAACAATGTCAAAAACTTGATTGTGATCACTAGAAAAGTGCTCGTATCGTTCTTATAATATAGTTTAGGTGAATATAGATTTCGATCTTATGAGGACTAAAATTACTAGTACTAACTGTCATTCTATTATCTAACCTACAATAAAAACAACAATAACAATAACGTGGTGAAAGCTTCGATAATACGTGGGGTCTGGAGAGGTCTAGTAATACACAACCTTACCCTTAATTGGTAGAGAGTTTGTTTTTGATATTCTATTGTCTAACCTAATAAAATAAACGATTAAATTAAAAGAAAAAGAATGGATTAAACCAATCTAAAGTACCCAACCAAAGTAATGAATAAGATTGAAGCAACCTATAAATAATAAGATTTAGATAAGAGTTACACTAAAACCTTTCTATAATTATATTTATCTTGATCCAATGATTAAACCTATTTAATTGGATATATACAAAACTCTAAAGTTACAACCTTATTTTTTCTTAAGAGATATAACCCTTATCCAATTAAATCATGATAAGAGATATAACCCTTATCCTTATCCAATTAAATTTCATATACAATTAAAGTATAATTGGATATATATCATAATAAGAGAAATCATATGTATGATTTATTCATACATATGATTTCTCAATCCTTATATATGAAATTTAAATTTGAATCAAAATACTAATATATTTCAATTCAATACAATATAAACATGAATAATTCATAATAAAACTTAGGTCTTTCATTAAATCAAGAAATCAATCCAAAATAATAGCTCTAAGGTTCATCCTATCTAGATATATATCTCAATTTAATTCATGCTCAAACAAAGAAAACCAACAATAAATAAGAAAGAACACAAAAAAGATCTCATTCTCATAGGTTTTGAACCATGATGTTCTTTATTAAATCTTGATGGAGCTTTTTTCGGAGCTTTAAGGTTTCTTCGTTCTTTGCCAAGATACTTATTGATAGATGCATAATTGATCATATTTATACCCTATATTTGATGTATTTTTGCTTGATATTTTATACTTTTATCATATATTTGGTACTTAATTCATTTTAAGTGTGTTTATAGAATACAATTGCCTTCACGAACTTAAAGGAGAAGAATTAAGAAGAAAACACGTCATAAAACAAAGATTCAAAGCACAAAAGGGATGCATGGTAGTGCATCAACCCGCGTACTTCTCTTGACCGTGCAGATTTGTAAATTTTAACAATTTTGGTTATGGACGATTCGTGCATCAGCCTATGCCTTGACCAAAATCGTAAAATTTACTATAAGAGACGTTTTCAGAGGCAAATTAACGGAGGATATGTACAAAGGTGTTCTAACACTCTCAAAGGTGAGCCGAGTGGTGATTTTGATCTAGAGAAGTGGAAAACATAAATAGTTCATCAAAAGATCCAAGAGAATATGAGATAAACCTCTACCTCACAAGAATACTTGATAGAAGACAAACAGGGAGATTTAGAATTATGAACTCATTGTTTTTAATTCGTTTTTCTTTCTATTTATGTTTGATTTTGTGTGCAAATAAATTCCTTTAATGTCTAGGTTAGGTGAACCCTATATTGATACTTTAATATGTTTTGATTCTTTTATTAATGTAATTGGCTTGATTGATATATTATGATCCGATTATGTTTCTTATTTATGTTCTAACAGATCCAGAATATTATATCATAACCTAATTTCATACATAGAGATTGAGAAATCTTGTTTATGAATAAATATATCGTAATTGGAAGGAGTTGATTGTAACCCTAGAGATAGGATGACATAAATCTTCTAGATTATGGTCAAACCTAATAAAGGGATTCACAAATCAGCAAAGCAATCCTATAAACTTTAACATAAGTAATTCATTTGAAAACTTTAGGATTAGTTATTAATAGAATCAAGGTCAGCTATTAGCATACCATAGGAATTTTCAAGGTCCAATAAATCAACAAAACTATTGTATAATAAAAGATCAATTTGTTAAGAGTTTTAGGGACATTTGAAACCTAGATACTAATTTTCTGATATTGATAGTTTTTTTGTAACAAAAATAATTTTATTACCAAAACAGACAGAAGTATACACACTAAAGATAGTGAAAGAATGAAGCCACCTACTAGGTAGGGTTCCTCATTCCCTTCACTCCAACGAATCTAGTTACCTAAAAGCTTAAAGAAAACATTATCGACTTACTTTTGGACCATGATAATCTAACATTATATATCTAACACAAAATTTATTCTCTTTAATAATGTTGTTAGTGCATCTTGATCTTTTCCTAAAATGAACATAGCTTCATTCTTGCTAGATGAAATAAATCACAGCACGTAAGCTAGCAGCCAAAATATACTTGATAGCTGGTGATTTTTTACATCTATCAATCCAGTGAAAGTAGCTTTAAAGTATTGATTGATTGGAATGCCAACCAATCCATCTCTTAATAGCTAATAAGATAGCTTGTGATCTACGACAAAGGAAGAACAGGTGAGCCATGGTTTCATTATCAAAATCACACAGATGACATTTCATGGTGCCTTGTAGGAAACCAAAGCGATGCAATCTGTCTTTGGTTAGCAGTTTATTAGTAACTATAAGCCAGGCAATAAAACAATGTTTAGGCTCATTTAATCTACCGAAGATAATGTTTGCATATCTTCATTTCTGAATTTTTCCTCTTAGAAGATCATAACCATGAGTTGCAGTGTAAATAGGACTACTACCTGTCCATGTTCCACTACAGTTGTAAGCACTTCAGAATTTCTCTTTAACCTTATTAAGCTTAACCCAGTACCAATTACATTCCATCTTAGGCTTATAAGACCAGAAATCAATTCCTTTAAGATAAATTCGATTCACCCACTTCACCCAAAGAACATCCTGTTTTGTCGACACATACTTGATATATTTACTAACCAAAGCTAAATTTATAGTCTTGCAATCCTTGAAGTTAAGTCCACCTTGAGTTTTAGGTATGCAAAAGTCATCCCAAGCAACCAAACCAGGCTTCTTTTTGTGTCAGAAGCTCCCCAAAGAAAATGCTGACATTTCGCTTTAATTTTCTTAATTACACTTGAAGGGAGAATGAAGATACCAGTCCAATAAGTGTGAAGGGACAACAGTACTGAATTAATCAATTGTTCCCTTCTAGCATAAGAGAGATTCCTAGAAGCCCAATTTTGAATCCTCTTTGTAGTCTTCTCAACCAATATGCAACAATCAGCTTTACTCCTTTTTGTAGGAGATAAGGGCACACCCAAATATTTAAGAGGAAAAGAACCTTCATGGAATTCAATAAGCATAAGGAGCTTCTATTTGTTCTCAGTAGAAATACCAGCCATATAAACATTTGATTTATTCTTATTAACACGCAAGCTAGTAACATTACAAAATTAATCAAAGCCCTGTTTGATTCTAAATATTGAAGCAGTATTAGCCTTGCAGAAAAGCATCAGATCATCAACAAAACAAATGTGGGTGAGAGATAGGCTTTTACACATAGGGTGAAGCTGAAATCTTCCAACGGGCTGACAATCTTCAAGATTTGAGACAGAAATTCCATCACCAAGAAAAAAAGATAAGGGGAGATATCACCCTGTCTAATACCCCTTTTCCCCTCAAAATATCCCTGTGAAACACCATTCACAAAAATGGTATAATTGGTGGACTTAACATATGACATGATCCATATGACAAACTTTTCGAGAAAACAATACCCAACAAGCATCTCCTCAATGAAGTCCCAATGAACTATGTCATAAGCCTTCCTAAAATCAATCTTCATAAGGCATCGAGAAGAAGTTGTTTTTCAGTTATATTACTAGAGTTAAAAATCAATCTTCATAAGCCTTCCTAAAATCAATCTTCATAAGGCATCGATCAGATCTTGACAAATCAGGATATTATGTACAATACTGCTATTCTCCATAAAAGCACCCTGGTTCTGAGAAACAAGTTCAGGCAAAACAGATCTCAATCTGATGCATTTATAAAAAGTAGTACAACAAGCAATGGGACAAAAATTTGAAGCAAAACTAGGATTGTCTACTTTAGGAATTAAAGTAAGACAAGTACTGCTGAAATACTTAGACATATTACTAGAGTTAAAAAAAACTCTTAAGCAGCCTCAATAATATCATGGCTAATAATTTGCCAAGCATCATTGAAGAAACTGCTAGTGAAACCATCAGAACCTGGGATTTTACTTCTATCAATAGAGAAAATAGCTTGCTTGATTTTGGCAGGAGAAACAGGGGAAATCAATTTTAGTTGTTGTTCAGGAGAAAGCACATACCCAACTTTGAATATAAAAGCATCAACTAACTTCCGACAAGCCTCAGCAACACCCAACATACTCTTATAAAAATTTAAAAGTTCAAAAATAATCTCATCAGTTTCATGGTGTTCAATACTAGAAGAATTTTTAATGTTATACATATAATTAAGTTGCCTCCTATGCTTTATGAGTGTATGGAAAAAAGAAGTTTTTTTATCACCAAGTTGAATCCATTTCATTTTACTCTTTTGATGATAAAAAGATTCCGCATATCGGCTAAGCTGAAGGAACCGATGCCTAGCAGACCTCTCAGTAAGTTGAAGAGAAACATTATCAGGATTGTTTTTAGCAGCTTCTTGAGCATAAAGCATAACAAATCTAGCATGGTGAACCCTTCCAAGAATGTCCCCATACTCCTCCTTGTTTAGCTTCTTCAAAGCAAGTATGACATTTTTTAGTTTGTACGGAATCTGATAAAGCTTAGAACCAGGAATGTGAATGTGCTAAGCTTTGAATACAATCTTTGAAAAAGTATCATGCTTTCCCCACGTATTAAAATATTTGAAAGGTGTTTTTCTAGGCTTAAGATCAGTGTCAATAGTGACTAAAGTCGCACATTGATCTGAGATATCTTCAGGCATAAATTGTACACAATATTTGTCAAAAGTAGTCACCCAAAGATCATTTCCAAAGACTCAATCAATCTTATAATAGACTCTATCCCCATCATCATGCTTATTATTCCAAGTGAAAGAACATCCAGACCATTTTAACTCAGTTAAACAACAACAGTCCAAACATTCATTGATTTCATTCTAGGTAACAGGATTACCTCCCACCCGTTTATGAAGTTATATTAAAATCTCCACTAATTAACCAAGGTAAGGAATAATAATTAGCTAGAGCTTTTATATCATGCCAAAGTTGAATTCTCTCCTCTTTGTCATTAAAGCCATAGACAAAAGAGAAAAAGAATTGCTTGTTATCCCCTTTGTGGTTCACTTTGTAAGACACCATTTGAGCAAAAGAACTAACAATATCTACATCAAAGCAGACAGGATTCCAAGAAATCAATATTCTGCCATTACGTGATTCTAGTGATTCATAAAATGCTTCTAACCCTGTAAAATATGAGTAAGAGTTGTTTCAAAATTAGTAGGCTTGATTTTTGTTTCAAACAAGCTAATAAGACTTTATTGAGTTTGCAGTAAAGAGAAACTCTTCCTGCTTATTCAGGCCATTAAGGCCACGAACACTCCAAAACATGATTCTATCCATGCCCTAAATGGGGTTTCTCGAGTACTCCATCATTACCAAGCAATAAAGGATTAACCACAAGATCAACAAAGTTAAAAATATTAAAAGAATTATGAATAGGAGGTGCTACCCTCCTAATCTCACTATCAGTATGAGTAAGAGTCCTCTTACCCTCGAGAGGTTGCTTCCTCGCAGAACTTGAACCAACAATCTGGAGAATAGGAGTTGGAGCAGTAGTTGGCATAACTGGCTCATCCTTGTTTAGTGCTATACTAACCTGATCAGGCTCTTTTTCAACCAGAATCAATTTTGGTTTCCATTCCTTCCTACCAAGCTTCTTCCTGCAATTAGCCATATCATGTCTATACCCTTTACAATGATCATATATAGTAGGCTTCCATTCATATTGAACTGGCTATTCCATAAAAATCCCTCTAGTATTCCTATAATAAATAGTTTCAGGCATCTCTTTGCCAACTTCAACTTCAACTAAAAGACAAGCAAAGTTAGTCCCTTCCTTTAGTTGTGTATTATTATCAGCCATCAAAGGAATCCCAATGAGACTGCCAATCTTACTTAATCCAGTAGGACTCTAATAGTTAATATTAAGCATAAGCAACCTAATCCATATAAAAAATGTGGATAAAGATTCCTTGAGCATATCAAAATCTTCAGTCCATAGTCGAACAATAAAAGCTTTTTTTAATCAAAATGATAAATACCAGTTTGGAGGGCCTCATCCCTACTATCCAGAGAATCAAATCTCACTAATGTGATGCCATTTTTCATAGTTACGATTTTGTTGATACCAAAACCACCCAAATACATTGGATAAACCCATTCAGAACAGCTGGAGGAGGCCTAGCACCCATTACATAACAAATTATAGTTGATTCTAATAATCAATCTCAGACGTAATGTCATCATATTCAATAATACGCATATTAGTACCATCGTAAACAATAGGTTGGATAAAATTAAGCTTAAATCCAGTATTCCACAATTTTGAGAGATCAAAAGAATCCCAAACTTACCTGTTTCAGTTGCTTCTAGAGGCTCAAGCTCTAGAGCACTCTGGTCTGCTCAGGAAACATTTCGGCCGGTATCGTTGTGCACAATAGGTTGAATTAGATTCAACCATTGATTAAGTTATTCTCGTACCTTGGCAATATCACCAGCTCCTCCATTCATGGTAATTGTCATAGTATTAGAAGTCTCAGAAACACCCATTTTAATAGGAAGAGACATAGTAACCCATGTATGCATCAATTTATCATCAACATTATTCAAGCTCCCATACTCGTCCGTAGTCCCAGATTCCACCAAATGAGCTTGAGAATTAGTCAAAGGGACAGTCGCTGTCGAGGAGCCCACCTTTGCAACAATCTTTGTAAAGGTCGTCTTCTTCCTCGCCATACTCAGCGCACGATAGCAAACAAGCTTATCATGTACCGGAAGAGAAAAAAAGAAGCCCCATCACGTCCATCCATCAATATCATAACTATTAATATCAATTAGTTGTGATATTGATAATTTACTAAGTGCTTTCTTAATTCTATGATTTAATCTTCTTGCCTATTTATTTTACTTGTTTAAATTTCATTTTCTTTTAATTAAAAAACCAAAACTAATTTGCAGACTAGATAATAGAATAATGGTAACTACTGTCAATTTTTATCCTCGATCAACCCTTATTTTCCAATACTAGCTATAGCTATATCGTGCACTTGCGGTAATTCGTAATTGACACACTCAGAGAAAAGTCAATCACTCTTGTCTAACCCCTTGCACTACTCTCTAGTACTCCTAAAGGGCTCTCCTCTAATTTTCCATATCTCTCCGCTTTTTATCCTAATAAAATCTTAAAATCTCCACTAATACAAGCCCAACATGGTACCATGTTAGGCCTATCATAATTAAGTAAAACCCTAATTTGAATAAACATCACTGTTAATATAAGTCACCAATATGGGCTCGTGTTAAACCTATATTAGCTTATTAGCTCTTGCATCATAGATATGAGGGCCTATCTTAGAAACACTAATCTAAAGTCCACAAACATGGGTCTATTTTTGGACCATATTCCTTTATGTGGCAAGTTTTTTTAAGAAGTTAAATCCCACATTAGCCTATACAAGGTGGAATACGAGTTTGTGTCTAACCTATGTTTGGAACATACATCAATGTTTAACCCATATCCATGCAAAATCACTCTAAAGCTTCTTTAACTCATCTCTAACTTACTTGAATTGATTCCTTCTTCGTTAAGATCTAAAATAAAGCTTGTAAACAAAGTATAAAGTCACATTAAGTATCAAATTCTATAGAAATAATCCTAACATAAGGCAAATACTCTCAAAATTATACTAAAACATAACTAAATTAGTAATTATCAAGGGAATTATGATCTCTAAAAAAAAGTATACTCTTGATTTCTTAAAAAGCTAGGATTCTAAGATGTAATCCTGTTAGGACCCATCAGAAAGAAATTGGAAGTGTAGAGAAATTGACAGCATTACATTACTAGAAAAAAGGAAGATACTAAAGGTTGATTGGAAAATTTGTTTATCTTTCAATTACTCGTCTAAATATTGCTTATGTTATAAGTAGTATGAGCAATTTATACATTCACCAACTAAAAAACTTATGGATGCAGTGTTCCACTTTCTTAAGTATTTAAAAGAGGCACCAAAAAAGGGATTAATATTTAAGAAAATTGAATTAAGAGAAGTTGAATTTGTTATTAATGCATATTGGGCTAGTGTGATCAAATATAATAGGCCAACATAATGTTGTGAAGTGTAATTACAATTATAGTTGTGATGGCATTGCAAATTTTACCTTTACAAATGATATGAAAGTTAAATTGTAGTGTAGATGTTATTATTGTAAAAATTTTCAAATGCACATAACTTGATTTTTAAACCTTGAATTTTTTATAGTAATTACAATTACAATTTTAAAATATTTATAAAATAGAATGAATTCACAATATTTAATATAATATATCATATAACAATTTCATTAAAATTTGAATATTATAAAAATAATTTTTAATTAATAGTTATTATCCTATATTTTGGAAAGTTAAGAGAAAAAATAAGATAAGAATTTAATTATTATACTAAAAATTTACAATTATTTTAAAATAGTATAAGTTACTACCATTATTAAATAAATTTAATTAAGCTATTTTAAGTAATTAAAAATAATTGTCATCAGAGGCTTTGTATAATTTGAGATATTTATTTGAGAGGGAAGACTAAGTTAGGGATGTTAGCTTCTTTATATGATTAAAAAATTTATACTTAAAACAAATTATACAAATATTAAAATTAAAACCTGACCCACTTAGAATTTTTATCGTTGTCTCTTCATCTTCCTTTGTTTTTGGTCAATTTCATCATCTTTTTTTTGTCTTCTTCATTTGTTTTTTTTCCTATGAGTTTTCAACAATGCTAGAAAAAAAATCAAACCAAGCAATATTAAAAGAAATCAAACTAAACAATACTCATTGTCTTCTTTATCTATCTTTTCCTTTATGTTTTTACTTTCATCTTCACTATAATGTTGTAACATGCTACAATTCAGTGGTATTGTGACTATGAAAGTTGTAAAAGAATGTGAATTTGAATAACCATATATTGTAATAATAGGGATCACTATAGCTATTTGGCAATCTCAATAGTGGTAATAGTCCATAATTTAAAAACCCTATGTCTATATATCTGTATTGCATAAAGTTTATAGGGTAACTTGGTCATCTAGAGGAACAAAAAGTAATATATATTCTATAGTTGCACATAGTAGTGCTAAAGTAGAGTTTATAGAAATTTCACAAGGAATTTTTGAACTAATTTGGTTGAAAAAACTGATAGAAGATATGAAAATGCTACTAATATATCCAATAATATTGTACAATGATAACAAGTCCATTATAAGCATTATTAAAAATCTCACGCAATATGATCATATGAAGCATGTTAGAGTAAGAAACTTAAATCACTACTCTTTATCTCATCAACGTTTCATAATTCCCATTTACCTATTTTTTTCTTATTCCTTTTTCTACTAAGTCCATTATTGTTTCTAATATTACTTTTTTATTTCTTAATATTGTAATTATTCTTTTATTTTCCATACACCATCGAAGTTACTCTTTAAGTGGTTCTAATATTATTCTATTTTCATATTTAACATTGTTCCTTTATTTTTGTGCCAACAATCAAAGTTGCTTTCTCAGTATTTTTGCTATTCTTTTATCTAAGATCACTTTTTTTTATTAAACTATATTCCTTGCAAAAGGCTTTCTAATGTCATGTTTGTCCAACATCACCTTTGTTATAACAAAAAAAGTTGATACTAGCCTAATAACAACTTTATTTCAAATTTATGAAAAGTCACATGTTTAAAATTAGCTAGCTATGAGTTAATTACTAGTCTTTTATATAGAATTATAAACCATTTCACCCTTTTTTTCCTCCAATATGAGATTTGACACCCGCTTACACGTGGAATGTCACAAGCTCCTATTCTTAAGCCTTAATTGTTAGGCTCGGGTTTCGTTACTTATTCCAAGGTCACAATTTGCGACGGTCAGGTAAAGATCATGTGAGAGGAAAGTTGAAAACTTCAATTTGTAAGGAAAATTTCAGCGTCAGCATTGGCAGGTTCGTCGCGACGAACCTAAGGAATAAGACTAATGAACTTTTGGGAAAAGTTCGCCGCGGTCAAGGTCTGGCTACGCCGCGGCGAAGTTTCAAGGTCGAGCAAACGCACCATTCGGAAAAATGTGCTGTGGCGGAATTATGGATTCGCCGCGACGAAGTTTCCAGATCAAACACAAGCACCTCTTGGGAAAAATATGTCGTGGAGAAGTCACGAGATCGAGCCAAAAATACCTTTTGGGAAAGGTTCGCCACGGCCAAAGTCTGGCTTCGTCGCGGCGAAACCTTCGAATTTGCAGCCCAAACCTAACAAACTAACACTAATTTTGCACATACAATTTCACAACCATTTACAACTCAACAAAAGATAGATGTGAACACATACAAAAAGAACTTCTTCGATTCTTAATCTCATTACTAAAACAAAATGGAGTTTGAGCATAACTTTAGTTACATATCAACAACCATATCAATAGCTTAATACAAAATACAAATGCATGCTCATGTTTGATATACTTATAAAGCTACCCAAAAATAGTCGAACTAACTCAATTATAAAATGTAGTTATCTTGGAGTTTGCCCAAAGCCTTGCAAGGATCAATAACCTTCCCGTTCTGCACCTGAGAAGTGAAAAATAATGGGTTAAGCTACGAAGCTCAGTGGCTAATATATTTATAGCCATTGGTAATGAGTCACACAATCAAGCATATTTATATATATAAATATCTATACATCTATATCTCATTTTTATCTAGCAATTCAATCATGTATATTCAAACATCAAAGCATAACACTCAATTGTGTAGCATACTTGACAAATCAAAATGAATGCATAAACATAATGGCTTGAGAGTCCTATAGATCGAAATGGAGAAACCGAAATTTACACTATGAACTAAATGAGTCCGTTTCTTAGGAGCTCATGTGCCATAAGCGGGTAGCCAGAAGAAGGCTTTAAGTCAACGTGCACGTGACGAACGAAATGGTATCTCTCTTGCCCAAACAGAAGTAAATTTTTATGTTGAATTCATTCCATCACATATTCACATTCTCATGCTTCTTATGTTATTTCCTCTTTTAATTATACTAAATGTCATAACATCATTCAAGCATAACATGATAATAAATCATAATGCATTTTTCCAACAATCACAATAATTCAAAATCAAGCAATTAAGCATACACATATAGGTAAGAATTTTGCCCATCTCCACAATAACTATAAACATATTACCCACCTAAATTTCTTGGAAATCCAAACTCAAGTTTGCCTTTCCTCTTGCTCTTACATGGGATTGTCTTGGTTTCCTTCAAATAAACCAAATTTCCATTCAAACCAATATTCCAATGGAAAATTCATAAAGCTTCAATAATAAAAAATAAATAAAATTTAAGCTTAGACTCAATGTACTCATAGTTTATCTAGGTTAGCAAAACTAAAACCTAGTTTAGAAATCCATGAAAATCAAAATGGGTTCCTTGGTTCTCCTCTTCCTCCCAACACAAAACTCATTTCTCTACCTCTTTTTCTACCAAAGCAAGAAGAAAAGACGATGGAGATTACCTAAAACAAGTTGATTTCTCTTCCTTCTTCTTTCTTCTTCTTCTCCGCTTTCTCTTCTTCTTTCCTAGCTTCTCCCACGATTTGTTCTTCTTCTTTCTTTCTTTCCCACATTTTTTCTCTCTTCTTTCTCATTTCAAGACTACTTTTTATCTTGTTTTTTCAATTTTACCCTTCCACATTTAATGTAATGCCTCATTGCTCCTTTGGTCTATTAAATACCATGTTAGGCCTATTATCATCTAGCTTAATTCTAACACTTCTATTCAAAATTCTAATTTCTATTTATGCTTTCTAAATCAATGACTAAATTCTAAGAAAATAAAATAAATAAAATAAAATAAAATTTGGGGTCCAATAATTCTCCTCCCCTTAAAGAATTTCATCCTCGAAATTCTTACCTGAGTCTACAATAAGGTGTGGATACTTCTCCTTTATGGCTGTCAAAGGCTCCCATGTTACCTCCTCTCATACATGGTTCTTCCATAAGACTTTAATCAGCTTCACAGTCTTGTTTCTCAAGACTTTTTCCTTTGAATCTGGAATCTCTACTAGTTGTTCTTCATAAGTCAAATCCTCCCTTAATTGAACCTCTAAAGGTTGGACTATGTGTGAAGGATCTGATCGGTATTTTCTTAATATTGATATATGAAAAACATTGTGAATTTTGGATAATTCTGTTGGCATGGCTAACTTGTAGGCTAGAGGCCTTATCTTCTCAATAATCTCATAAAGGACCTAAGAAATACTTTTTCTCCAACTTCAAATTCCATCTCTTTTCTACATGCGTCCGTATAGCTCTTCATCTTGTCTTGAGCTGCTTTGAGTCTCTGCTTCACCAATTTAATCTTTCGACCGTAGCTTATACCAACTCAGGCCCTAAAAGTCTCCTTTCACCTTCCTCATCCTAACAAATAGGAGTTTTGCATCTCCTACCATATAAGGCTTCATAAGGTGCCACTTAAATTCCTGAGTGGTAGGAATTATTGTAAGCAAACTCAATTAAAGGTAAATGATCATCCCATGAGCCTTTGAAGTCCATAACACAAGCTCTTAACATTGCCTCCAATGTTCGTATTGTCCTCTTTGATTGACCATCAGTTTGTAGATGGAAAGCTGCACTAAAATGCAACTTGGTTCCCAAAGCCTCTTGTAAGCTTTCCCATAATCTGGGATCTTTATCCAAGATTATAGAACTTAGAATCCCATGAAGTCTGATTACTTCATCTACGTATTTCTTGGCCAAGGCATTCAAAGAATCTACTTGTCTAATTGGCATGAAATGTGCTGACTTGGTTAGCCTATCAATAATCATCCATATTGTGTCATGCTTCCTGCTGGTTCTTGATAATCCCATCAAGAAATCCATTGTAATCTTCGCCCACTTCCATTCAGGAATAGACAAAGGTTTAAGCTTGCTAATAGGTGCTTGATGTTCTGCTTTGACTTGATGGCACACTAAGTATTTTCTAGCATACTCTGCAACATCTTTCTTCATTCCTCTCCACCAAAAGTACTCTTTTAAATCTTTATACATTATTGCACTCCCCGGGTGCATTGCATAGGGAGCATTGTATGCCTCATCAAGAATCTCATCTTTCAATTCTAACATATCTGGAATACATAATATGTCACCTATCACCATCAATCCATCTTCTCTTATTTCTATTTTAGACGGTTTACCATTTTTAACTTCTTCTCTAAGCTTGCTCAAATACTCATCTTGCTCCTGCAATTCCTTAATCTTTTCATTCAACACTGGCCTTACTCTAAAATTGCCAATATACACCCAGATTCAACTTGCCTCAGTGTCACCTTAAGTTTGGCTAATCCCCCCAGCAAAGGAAGATATACTGTCTCCACATGTGCCATAGTAGATTTTCTAATAAGTGCATCCGCCATTACATTAACTTTTTCCTGAGTGGTAGTTTATCATTAAGTCATAATCCTTCAGTAGTTCTAACTACCTTCTTTGCCTTAGATTTAACTCTTTTTGGTTCATCAAATATTTAAGACTCTTGTGGTTTGTAAATACATTAGTGGTGACTCTATATAAGTAATGTCTCCATATTTTCAATGCAAAAATTATGGCAGCTAGCTCCAAGTCATGTGTAGGATAATTTATCTCATAAGATTTTAATTGCCTAGAAGCATAGGCCATCACTTTATCTCCTTGCATAAACATACATCCCAATCCCTTCCTTGAGGCATCACTATATACTACATATCCACCAATACTAGAAGGTAAGGTCAAAATCAGTGTAGTCGTGAGCCTATTCTTCAATTCCTCAAAGCTTCTCTGGCATTCCTCTTTCCACACAAACTTCTGATTCTTTCTTGTCAAATTGGCAAGCGAAGCCGCTATCATGGAAAAGCTCTCTACAAATCTTCTATAATAACCAGCTAAACCTAAAAAACTCCTTACTTCTGCTATATTCTTAGGTGCCTCCCATTTAACCACAACTTTTATTTTCCTTGGATCCACATGTACTTCTTTTTCTAAAATTACATGTCTAATAAACACCACTTCCCTTAGCCAAAATTCACATTTATTGAATTTGACATACAGCTCTTTCTTCCTCAGTGTCTCCAAAGCAATCCTTAAATGTTCCTCATGCTCCTTGTCACTCTTGGAATAAACCAATATATCATCAATAAAGACTCTGATAAATTGGTCTAAGAAAGGCTTGAAGACTCTATTCATTAAGTCCATGAAAGCTGCAGGGGCATTCGTTAATCCAAAGGGCATGACTAAGAACTCAAAATGCTCGTATCGTGTTCTAAAAGTAGTCTTTGACATATCGGACTCCCTTATTCTTAACTGGTGGTAACATGATCTCAAATCTATCTTGGAGAAAGCCCTTTTGATCAAACAAATCATCTATACGTGGATATCTATTTTTGATAGTGACATGATTAAGCTTCTTGTAGTCCACACACATTCTCAACGATCCATCTTTTTTTTCTTACAAAACAAAACTAGAGCTCCCCAAGGTGAAGAGCTAGGTCTAGTATAACTTTTCTCCAACAGCTCTTCTAACTGCTCTTTAAGCTCCCTCAATTCTGTCGGAGCCATTTTATACAGTGGAATTGATATCAATGCAATACCTCGAAGAAGCTTGATGGGAAACTCAATTTCTCTAGGTGGTGGTAGTCCTGATAATTCTTTCGAAAAGACATCCGGGAATTTCATGACCACAGGAATTTCTTCTAATTTTCCTCCATCTACCTTCGTGTCTATCACATATGCCAAGAATGCTTCACATCCTTTCCTCTTCATTTTCTCTACTGTCGAAACCAAAATAATTTTAGGTGGGCTTACTTTCCTGTCTCTCATAAACACCACCTTTCTACCTTTCTCCAACTCAAACTCTACTGTCTTTTGTTTGTAATCTAAATTAGCTTTATATTTTTCTAACGTATCCATGCTAAAAATCACATCTAATCCCTCCATCTTCAATGGCATTAAATCCAATGCCACCACTAACTTTTCTCCACCAATGCATATTTCGCAATTTCTATAAACTTTACTAATAATAATATACTGATCGATTGGGGTATTAACCGTCAAGGAACTAGCTAATGGGCTCAAACTTCTATCATGCACAATTCTACTTGACGAAACAAATGAATGAGTAGACCTTGGATTAATTAGAACAATAATATCATCATTAAACAATTTAACCATACCAGTTACAACTTCTGGAGTTGTTTCTACGTCCTCCCCTGTCATTACAAACACTCTAACTGAAGCTTGCCCCCTCGGTCTTCCTGGAGGATTCACTTTCTTGGCTACCTCAGAAATTTCTACTTTAGTTGTAGTCTTTTTGTTGGAACCCGATCCAGGGACCGGATCCCAACCGGAAAACGGAGCGAAACAAAGTGCGGAAAGTTATGAATCGGAATCGATAAAACAGATGTCCGACATCCGGGAACGTGCATCAGACAAAAACTATTGAATCGCGTTGGAAACCTTAGACTAATCTGAAAATCCCGATATATTTTTTTCTTCTTTTATTCATCTTAAATCTATTTTCATACTAAAAACTTAGCTCGGTTCTTTAGAAGGTCCAAAGTTGCTTTCTAGCTACTTACCAAATGAATAGTG
>JANKOD010000005.1:13507173-13518083 GCA_026284645.1 Erythroxylum acuminatum | reverse complement strand
TCGTTTCTTGGTTTTATTTTGATCATCGGGATTGCTTGGAACAAGTTTCCAAGAGGTGTCGTAGAAATCAAACCTTGTGTATCATTTATTTTCTTGTTTGTTGAATTCCAAATATCTATCCTTTTTAATTCCTCTAGGTTAAACAAAAAAAAACCCATAAAACAAAAATATCCATTGAAATTATTATCACATCGACGTCAATTCTTCCGCGGTGCGCTTCAATTAATCTTTCATTAATATTAAACATCTTTAATTTGTTTCTTACTATTACATTTTTAACCATATCTCTTTTAGTAAGGTTGCACATCTAATAAAGCATCATCTCTATCACTACCATTAACTTATAACTATACACTTGTTTAATAGGCAAACACCCCACTTCATAAAGCAAGGTTGGCTTAATCACTAAATAATAAATTTTACTTTTAAGTTTAAGTGGCATATAATTATCGATGTATATAATTACTAAAAACTATAATATGACACTAACTAAAATATCTCTTGCATTTTTCAATGAACTTAAAAAACTATACATCTAGAGCAAGTTAAGCCTAAAAATATCATACTACACATCTAATCGTATTAATTACAAGTTAATATAACTACTTGATGCTATTCAATCGAGAAAATTCATAAGAATCATAAAATTGATATGATAAATTTTGAGGATATAATATACATAAAAACGTCAAGAATATGTTCAATATTTGAGGTTTCTTATATGTTTCATTAATTAATGTTTCTTTATTTATTTCAATCTAATAGAAAAGAATAGAGAAAAATGTCACAAATACATTTCAAGATTAATAGCACATTAATGAGGAAGGAAAAGGAGAAAGAGATCACGTCATGTACCACTATATTTGTCATTTTCTTTATATATAGCCATTGAATAAGTAGGAATCGCGATATTTAAATACCCTTTTAATATTATGTTATCATAATTATATGCCATTTAAATAATTGAAGGCATCTAAAAATAAAACTATACCATTTCTTCTTTTAACAAAATTCTCTTGCTGGCCGGACGTTGAAACTTGAAACTCTGACTATAGTCTATATAGACATCCGGTTTGATAAGGGCTTTTAAAAGCATTCTGGGATTTGGCTAGACTAGAGTGCAAGCCAGAATTTTGGCAAATTAAGAATATAATTTGGCAGATGGATGTTACAATACATAGTATGACACCTCAATATATATCAAGCACGTTGAAATCACAACTTGATTCTTAAATCCATTTCAAGCTATTAACGTTTCATAAAACTCCAAGGTAACAGAGCTCTTAATCTTATAGTACACATATTGAAATATTTATTCTAAACATACAATAGTATTTCACCTTTTCAGCGATAGCCAAGAGGGGCTGGTGCCTCCCTTAATTCCTTGCCCTGGTAATGAACATCCTGCAATGCACAGGTTGATGCAGAGTCATTCATACAGACAACACAGCTTGATGCAGAGTCATTCATATAGACAACAGACAGACGTAGCAAGCAGAAACAATAAATGTGCAAATTATGCAGTATTACTAATTGAGAGGCAACCGCGATGTGCAGATATCTATGTCCTACAGAAACACTAGGCTTGGAGAATGGAAAGGCCTGGTTCTATTCAAAATGACCGACCATCAAGATCAAACAACTCATGTAACTTACAGAAGCAAAATGATTGACATCTCGATGGTGAGCTTCATCAGCACGAATGACAGTAATAACATCCTCCAGAGTTGCATCTTTGGGTAGCCTCCAGTAGTCTATTGAGATGGCTGGTGCAGGAACATTCTCAATTTTTCCATTTCTAATGTCTTTTAAAAATTCTGTGTATGAGTGTATGGCCTCCTCTTCCAAGTACCCCACAATTCTATGAGCCAGTTTTGGTGAAAGTACATAAAGCACAAAGTAGGTATTAAAAAAGGCTCCCTGAACAGCAAGAACCAAAAGCCTCTCGTACCATTTGGGCTGAACTAGTTCCACCATGGTCATCAGATGCATTCTCTCGTTCTCTGCTTCTTCCAGCAAGGCTTTAATCCAACCTCCACTTTGCTGGAATTTCCGTAGTGACCTTAGGTGTAGTAGCATACCTCCAACCATACCAGGTACAGCTGCCACTGTCTCCAACATCATTGCCCTGCAACCGTACCGTCTCTGCAAATTTCAACATATATGTATTATACATATTATTAGCAAGTCCCCACCAAACTCCTCCGATCAAGTATGTGGAATTGTCTAAAACTTATACCTGAAAGAATATATCAGTTGGAAACCGAAGAATTTTCAGAGTCCTGTAAGCAACTTTATCTATACCTGAAAGAATATATCAGTTGGAAACCGAAGAATTTTCACAGTCCTGTAGGCAACTTTATCCAGATACGTCTTGGGCACATGATGTTTAGACAGATCTATGGACGTATCAGAGCGATATGTCTCCCAAGGCTTCAAAACAAAAGTAACCAAACAAACATTACAACTCTCGATCTCACACTTTCCTTATTATTTCAACTAATTAGTGATTACCATGAAACAGTTCCAAGGCCACTCGGTACCATCCTCTCTCTTGATATTAGGTCTAGATATCCCCCAGTAGCTCGACACCACCGTCCCGTCACTCGCTTTCACGACCTCTCTATTATCTCCCTTCTTATTCTTCTCCTTCTCAGCCACCTCCGTCGACGAGCTCATCATCCTCCCCCTCCTCCTCCACTCTTGTTGACTAACTGTGGAAATGCTTCGGCGGCCTGCTTGGACCTTGACCACCCAACTCGTCAGGAAGCGGTTCATCGTCATGATCAAGAGGTACAAATCCAACGCTCTCTAGTGTTAGACAACAGAATTTGGTGGAATTATTGCCCAAGTCTATGGGAAATTTTGATATATCGGTCGGGAGACGATACGTGTCGCTAAGACGGCGAGTTAATCAAACTTCAAAACTTCATTATACCAGGAAAAAGAAAAGACAAAAGAAGACAACTTGTCTTTTTACCAATCTCTCAGAGCCTGTGTCTGCATAAAAATTATTTACTCTTTGTCGGTCACATTCTCAGACAGTTCCTTTACCCTTGGACTTTGGACTCAAAAGGTGGAACCCCCATCTTAGGCGCCCCCACACTCCGGCTTGATATTGTATGAGGGAGGTAAATTACGGTCTGATCTCAACCAGTTTCTCGGAAAGGCGGCCCAGTACTCGGTGCGCACAAGGAGTCACCACATTGGATGAACTCCCACACTGCCGCTACCGAGACTCAAACCCGAGACCTTGGACTCACTTTCCTTCCTAATGACCAACTAGGTTATTAAACATGTTTTTTGTTACATACTTAAATTTCAGAGCACTTTTGAGCAACGTTTACTGTGCGTCTTAAGTGAAAGGTTAGCTGGATTATACGCATGAAGAAAGTATGCAAAAATACTAAAGTAAATATAGACGAGTGAGATTGAATTTTGTGCGAATTTTGATAGAGTCTCAAATTTTGTGGAGATTGACTCGACTCAGGCTAAGGACTTCGCCCATACTCTGATGAATGGATCACGACTAGCAAACTCATTGTGGGAAGTATTAGATCAAACCAGTGTGTTATGTGAGTTTCGGCAAAATCACATTACATCATCAACGGATAGAAATCGTGGGGTGATCTTGGATGATGAGCGACAACTAGAAATTAGAATTGCAGTGAGACTCAACATCTAAAGATAGTGGAGATCTTCGAGGATAATGGTGCTAGTTTCTTATTTAAATGTAAACTCTATCTTTCTGTTATCTTGTAGATTCTATCTTATCAGTTATAATCCTATTTAGATGGGGGTGTCATCTAATTGGTCCACGTGATGTAATCTGATAGAGATAAACGTGATCTTAGCACAATCTTAGGCAATTTAGTTTAAGTGAGATTCTGAATGTAATTTAACTTCCAAGTTAGAGTATTTATATATAGCTTATTCAAGCTTTGCTCTCCTCATTTAGTCAAAGAGAGTATTCCTTGTATTCTTTTGAGTGAAAGTAATATAAAGGTTGGTTCTACCATATCTCTCTTGTTGGATCCCGCTTGTTTCTGGAATTTAACTCTTGTGAATACCATAATACTTGAGTGTGGTTTCTTGTAGGGTTATTTCCATGAACCCTTATTAGGTATCATTTCACAAGGGTGACGTGCACACAACAGTCAAACATCAAAACAAACTTATTACTCCAACTTAACCATTTTAATAAAGAAGTCAATTATGAACATACACAACCGAAACTATTTCAATATATCATTTCATTACTAAAGCAACAGAGTTTAAAAAACTTTATTTACATATCAAAAGCCACACCATTGGCTTATTACAAAATACAAAATAGCAAATTTGAAGAAATTTCCTTAGGCTCTTGATCACTTGATCTCTTAGCTATCACCTGAAGATGAGACAGAAAGGGGTTGAGCTTGAGAGCTCGTGGGTAACAGTTTATAACGAAAAATAAGTAAAACCCATTGAAAACATTCACTTGTCATAGAAAATTCTCATTGAGTTCATAAAGCTCTTGTTTCTAAAAATTCTCATTATGTAGTCAAAATCTCAATCTACAAAATATAAATGCATCAAACTTGTTCACATAACATGAACACATAAGCACATCAGAATGGTTTGGGTGGATTCAAAAACAAAATGTACTACATATTTCCACTTAATGGTCCTGTGTAGCCGTGAACTTATGGAAGTCCCTGAAGAAGCTCCATGCCACTAGCGGACAGATAGGAGAAGCCTTTAATTTGGTCAACGTGCACATGACTTAAATTAGGGGACCACCACAAACCCACATAACACATATTTCATAACTTGTAAACTTGTTCCCCAAAATGACACATTTTTTAAACTTTATTTTTTATAAACATGAGATATGTCGAAACCATGATTTCATAAACATGTCATCTTTTCAAAAATCACTTTCAAAGTATTTTCATAAATCATCACCAGACCTCGTATAAATAACATATTGCACTTTCTCAAATCATTCAAAAACAATAAGCAACACTTATGGTGCAATTGAAAACATTAAACTTCTTTGATTCAAAGAAAATATTAGTGGCTTATTTACTCTATTATAAACATGTACCTACCTTGATTTCTTTGCTTATAGTCTTGCTCAAAATGCCTCTTCTCTTGTTTGATCCCTTTAGACAATAACAAAAATCTCACTCAATAGGGTTTTCAATTGAAAATCCCTCAAAGCACAATCACTAAAATTAGTTCTAGAATACTTAAACTCAAGCATTTTCTAAACTCCATGAACTAAGATCCTTTTAAAAATCCAAAAGATTCAAAATAATCTTACCTTCATTCTTCATCAAATGAAACGATCTTTAACTCAAATGGAGGCTCTTCTCTTCCTCTACCTTTTTCCCTTCTTGAACAACCTCAAAATCTCTCTTGAAGGCTAACACAATTGAAACCCTAGCTTGTTTTCTCTTCTTTCTCTCCTTCTCCTCTTCTCTTTGTATTTCTCTCTCTTCTTCATGACGCTCTCTCTTTTTCTCTTCAATTTTCGTTCTTCTCTCTTCTTAAAATGCAAGACAACACTATAGATATGAGATTAAAGTGTTCTTTGAATGGTTCAAAAGAGGACTTCAATATCTACAACTTTTATGAAGACCTTAAAGACAGATTCTATCATTTAGAAGGACAAAATTAGACCTGACGAATAGTACACAGAGGAAGAAGTTTTGGTCAACATAAGAAGAAGCAAAAAGACAACTATAGAATATATGACGTCATCACATACGATATGCTGTCTTTACAGATGCTATGATGTCATCACAGACGATACGTCTTCACAAACGATATGACGTCATCATAGACGATACAACTATACTCCTGAGCATCCCCACTTATAAAGATCATAACTTTCAACTCCGATATCCAAAAATTTCATACTATATACCGTTGGAAATATAAATGAAAGACCTACAACTTTCTAGAAGATAACTTTGTCTAATTCAGTCTAGATCAATCCAGAATTTCACCTGAAATCATAACAAATTTTTTACCTTCATCCACCAATGTACTGCACCCAGTTCTCAACTTCATGACAAATTTTGAGATTCTTAAAGATAGAATTTAAATTTTATGTCTTCATAATAAATGTAGCCATATGTTTCTAGTTTAATCCAAATTAAGAATCATCTAGTTTGGATAACTATAGAAAACGTTTTGACTAAAATACTAAAGCATACTCAATGAACATTTTCTAGATCAATTACACATTTTGTTTCAAAATCTTTCCTTTACACAAATCATACCAAAATCACCTTTCCTACTTCATTTACTCCTCATTCTCAATGCCATTTCAAATCAATATCATCCATAAAGAAAATATAGTCCATGATTAATCATGAACACTAATAACAGAACATACACATATATACATAACCTTCATCAACTTACTACACATATTCAACTTCATTTTCGCTTTCATTTTACTTCTAACTTTCACCTTAATTCTTACCATTTCATAATCTCTTATCCACCAAAAACACCAAAGAAAAAACATGCATACATCCACATTTCTCCTTCACTACTTTAATCTCGTCTGTCATTTCTAATTCAAAAATTTTCATTCATTTGTTTTTTACTCGTGACTAATCACCAAAATTTCTCATTTAATAGCTCTAATCTTCTAAGAAAAGTTCGGGGTCCAACATCTCTTGTTTCCTTGTTGCCTTTATTTTTTTATTGCTTCTGTAGCATTGTTTCTTCAAGTGTGTGAGGTAAGCACTTTGAGGGTCGTTGAAGGCTGAAGTCTTGCTTAAGCGAACCTAAGTGAGAATGCCGTGCAAAGAGTGTTGACGATCAATTTCAGTGAAAGTTTGAGTCCCAAGGTGACCTTTATATCAACTAGTATCAGAGTCAAATTTCGAGATGGTAGTAGGAAACTTGACAAAACAAGTAACTAGGGTGGAGGCACTCATTGGGTCAATTGCTCAAGTGGAGGAAGAGGTCACATCTCACAATACGTTGCAACAACAGGTAGCGGGTTTATTGAAGGCACAAGAGGAGGCCCAGTTCAAGATCACTGTGATGAAGCGTGTCATTGCAACGCTAAATGTCGATCGGGTTGAAAGCTCCACACCACAACTTTCATCTATAAAGGTACGTGAACCCAGGGTGTTTGAAGGCATGCGGGACGCTAAGGTGTTGGAGAATTTCTTGTGGAATATGGAGTAGTACTTTGCGATTACTAAAGTATCCGATATTGAGAAGGTCAATATGACGACTATGTGCTTAGATGGGGATGCCAAGCTCTGGTGGAGGACGAGGACCTCTGCGAAGATCAGTGCAAGTAGAACTCCCGTGAAAACTTGGGTGCAGATGAAGAAGGAGCTCAAGGATCAGTTCCTTCCCATGAATACTTCTTGGCTCGCGAGAGATGCCTTGAAGAAGCTCAAACAGGATAGATCGATAAGAGATTATGTCTAATCATTTAGTTCTCTAATGCTGGATAATGAGAATATGTCAAATGAGAATAAGCTCTTCAATTTTCTATCTAGGTTATAATCGTAGGCTCAAATGGAGTTACGGAGGCAAAACGTGAAGGACGTGGTTAGTATAATCGCGATCGTTGATGCCTTGGTGGATTTTTGAATGGCGAAAAATATAAGGTGAGCTCCTCAAATTCTTCCAGGGGAAAAGGCCACCCCCAACAACCCCCAACAAGAGAAGATCAAGGGGAAGAAGAAGAAAGACTCCAAAAAGGGGGATTTCAAAGGCAAAGGTAAGCATAATGGTGGCTTTAAGAAAGGAAAGACGTCATAAAAAAAGAGCAAGGTTGCTTGTTACTTGTGCGGCAGTCCACACTTTGCCAAAGAGTGCCCGAGAAAGGAGAAGTTGAATGCCCTGATTTCTGAAGAAGACGGTGAATATTTGGAAGATGCAGCACTAAATCTGACCACCTTGCTTAATGCAGTTAGTAGCAAGTCGGTTCCTTTTGATAGACTGATGCACGTGGGTGTACAAGTTGGGGAGAAAGATGTGACCGCAATGTTGGATACGAGCACGACTCACAATTTTCTAGCGGAAAAAATGGTTCTAAAGTTAGGCATAAGGGTGTCCAAGACCCCAATAAAGATTAAAACCCCTACGGGGAAGGCATAAGCAAGTGCGGGAATTGCTTACAATGTCCTAGTGAGCATAGGGAGTTGGTGTGCCAAGATGAATTACATGGTCGTACCACTTAAGGATTTCAAAATGATATTGGAGATCGGCTTCCTTAAGGCAACAAAGATGGTGCTATACCCAAGTTTGGGAGGTATGATGGTTATGTATGATGAAAAATCCTTCTTTGTTAATTGTTGTAGATTCGTTGATGGGACGAAGGAGACTACAACATCGGTAGCACAAGTTTCAGCTATGATCATTGAAAAGGAGTCAAACTATGCTCGAGAAAGTCCGAAACAGAAGGCAGGTAAGGAGCATATCATTGCCAAGATCGTGGAGGATCAAGGTGACAGGGAAAGCTCAGCAGATGGAGCTCTTCTCAACATGTCTTTGGTGGGCGCGATGAGACTTAAGAAGGTGAATCCAATTGTAAGCAAAGACAACCCCGATGGATTGGGAAAATGGCACGTGGGTGAAGTGACAATGGATATGAAGACTTGCTACTGTCTTCAAGAGCTTACTAAAGGGTCTTCGAAGAAATCACTCGTGGAGGAGTGCAACAAACTAATTCGACAAGGGCATCGAATCCATTTAGTGGGAGTGGTTTATTAGACTCTTAAACTTTGAAGCACTTCAAAGCAACCTTTACGATGTGCCTTAGGTGTAAGGTTAGAGGGATTACACGCATGAGGGAGGCATGTGAAAACACTAAGGCAAACATGGGTGAGTGATATCGAACTTGGTGCGAATTTTGGTAAAGTCTCAGACCTTGTGGAGATTGATGCGACCTAGGCTAAGGACTTGATGGACTAAGGACTTGGCCTATGCTCAGATGAATGGACCACAACTAGCAGCTTATTTTAAAAAGCATTGGATCATGCCCGTGTGTTATGTGGGCTTCAATAAGATCACACTACATTATCAGCAGATAGAGATCATGGAGAGATCTTAGATGATGTGGAGACAACTAGGAGCTAGAGTTGCAGTGGGACTCAACATCTCAAGATAGTAGAGATCTTCGAGGATAAGGATGCTAGTTTCCTATTTGAATATAAACTCTATCTTTTTGTTATCTTGTAGATTCTATCTTATCAGTTAGAGTCCTATTTAGATGGGGGTGTCATCCAATTGGTCCACGTGATGTAATATGATAGAGATAGACATGATATTAGCATGATCTTAGGCAGTTCAGTTTAAGTGAGATTCTGAATATAACTTGGCTTCCCAGTTAGAGTGCCTCTATATAGCTCATTGGAGCTTTGCTCTCCTCATTCAGTCAGAGAGAGTATTCCTTGTATTCTTTTGAGTGAAAGTAATATAAGGTTGGTTTTACCGTATCTCTCTTGTTTCATTGATACCTTTATTTTCTTATTGCTTCCGTAGCAATGTTTCTTTGAGTGTGAGAGGTAAACACTTCGAGGGTCGTTGAAGGCTGAAGTCTTACTTAAGTGGACCTAAGTGAGACTATTGTGCAAAAGGTGCTGGCGATCAACTTCGGTGAAAGTTTGAGTCCCAAGGTGACCTTTATATCAACTGGTATGAGAGCCAAATTTCGGGATGATAGTAGTTTAAGTTAACGAAATGTAAATCATATAGCTCATATATTGCTCTCCAAATTTTGGCCGAGAAATCACATTTAAAGAATATGTGTTGAGTAGTCTCTTTCTCTTTCACACAAAGGCAACACATTTGGGTAGTGCTGAGGAAACTTAATTTGTCCAAGGTATCTAGTCTTTGTATATGGATTGGGGGAGTATTCAAACAATGAATTACTAAGTAGAGATGCATTGTAAGACCAGTTATTCCCCTCTATTGCATTGACTTTCAAAGAAATAGGAAATATTCCTTTGAGTGAGTTGAACATATTGGTCTCATAAAGGAGACTATTCTTGCTCCATTTATCAAATCACAGTGATGCTTCCTTCTTATTACCAATTAATCAGCTAAAACACATTTCAACTCTTTCCCTTAATTTGAGCAGTTGACATATGAACTAGGAATGTAAAGATGAGCTTCTCATTTTCCATAAACTTTTTTCCTTTGAGGAAGTATATATGAAACCCATTGGACCTATAAATCTTCCTTATTAGATAGAATTCACTATAATTTCCCTACTGAGAGAGATTGGTTAGCCAAGTTCATAGAAGTGTTATGTTATCCCCCTATTGCTTTTGGTTTATAAACATTAGATGATTTGAATTTGGCATAATATCTCTTATTCCCTTCTCCCAATTGTAGAAAGCTTCTTAATAGTCTCTTAACTACCTTGATCAATCCTTTGGAGGAGAATATGTGGGAAGACCAGTAAGTGTGGACGTAATTTAACATTGAGTTAATTAATAGAACTCAGCCAGGGAAGGATAAAGCATTTTTACACTAATTGTTAATCCTCCTTTGAATTTTCTCTAATAAAAGGGTGTAATCCTTGAACTTTAATCTTCTCGTGGTGATAGGGATGCTAAGATAGTTCTTAAGTTGAACTACAGTTATTCAGAAAAGCCCTGGTGTAATATCTCTAGCTCTAACTACTACTAGCATCATGGACGGAGATATGCGGGGCCCAGTGGTGCACTGGGCCCCCAAGTTTTTAAAAAATTAAAAAAAATATTTTTTATTTTTATTTTTAATATATATATAATAATATAATATAATCTATCAAAACCTATAAGTTGTTGTTGCTTTTACGTTGTCGTCATGTAAAGTTGTAATATGGAATTATTATCTTTTTAATTATTTGTAATTATCTCTTTGAAACTCAAAACCTAGAGCAACATTGTCATCTA
>JANKOD010000005.1:13481144-13494231 GCA_026284645.1 Erythroxylum acuminatum | reverse complement strand
TAAAACTTTGTTAGAAAAGTTGTGTAAAAGAAGATGACCCACACGCACTACATGTTGGTTTTCATTATCTTTATATAACTGTACATGCCATAAATCAAGGAACCAAACAAATAAAGCAAAAGATATCCGCCACTCTACAAAAGATCTGCGCCACTTTATTTGACAGCATAGCCACTCTACCTAACACCTAAAAACAACAAAGAGAAAACTTCCAATAATACCTACAACTTGAAAACCTATGAGATTAAAAGAGGAGTTTGAATTCTTTTTTATGGAGTTTGATTCTTTTTTTATGTGACTGCATAAGGGAAGAACAATAAGCTTTTAGTTTCTTTTGAAGACAACAACTCCAAGCTGAAGCAAAACTAATTGAGACTCTCCAAGATTGTCACGCAATTCAAAGAAGCATCATTGTATGAATTGAAGAACCTCATTAAGAAGCAATTAAATGTACTTAAGAATGCATAAATTTATAGTTAACCAACTATAGGATTCAATAAACATCTTCTAAAACTTTGCATAGGATATGATGCAAAATGGAATCTCTATGATATAACACTCAATCGTATTGCAACAGGGGGAGTTTTGTTAGTGTTAAAGAAACCAAATTTGAACATCCTTGACTCCTTAGGCCCTTATGATTTTGTGTTCCGCTGTCAATTTTTATGAGCTTGGATTTTGGTCTTGTTTGAGTTTAACTCCTAATTTGTATCATCTTCATTCATTCAATGCATTTAATTTCTCAAGAAAAATAAATAAGATGAAAAAAACGTAAAATTAAAATAGCTTCAACTTAACACTTTCTCTTATAAAACTAGAGATCAAACATACAACTTGATGCATGCACACCTTTTTCTTAATTTTTGATTTTGATCAAAGAGCATGAATATACATTCTTCCTCCAAGTTCCTCATCAATAATTATCTGAAGGACTTTGAAGTTTAGACGTCAAGAGGAAGAACTGTTTGTATGCAATGCAACGAGAGAGGCATAGCAGCCGTCTTTGATATTCATCAAAGTGCAGTGCTTTCCTTTCTCTGCAATAATCCCATTTTTAACAACAGCAATCACATCTGCATTCTTGATAGTGGACAACCTATGTGCTACAACTACTGTGGTTCGGTTGGCCATCACTCGGTTTAACGCATCTTGAACCACTCTTTCAGACTCTGCATCTAGTGCACTTGTAGCCTCGTCAAATAGCATTATTTTTGGACATTTCACTATTGCACGAGCAATGGCCACTCTCTGTTTTTGTCCTCCTGACAATTGAACACCCCTCTCTCCCACCACCGTATCATAACCCTGCATTCTCAATGGAGGCATGATTAATTTTGTAGTTTTTGGTTTTGGGTTCAATGAAGCTGACTTTTGTACAGTATATATTTTTGAGACGGCTAAATTCTTACCTGATGTAAGCTGCTGATAAAATTTTGAGCATTGGCTAACTCTGCAGCTGCTATGATTTCTGTTTCTGTAGCATTTCCGCCTTTACCGTATGCGATATTTTCACGGATTGTGCCGTTGAACAATACTGGTTCTTGACTTACTAAGCCCATTTGTTGTCTCAACCACTTGAGTTGTAGCTTTTGGATTTCAATTCCGTCAAGAGTTATATGACCTGAATCAGGGTCATAAAATCTCTGCAATAAAGATATTACAGTTGATTTCCCACTTCCACTTTCTCCAACTAGAGCAACCGTCTGAAAGAAAAGTTTCTTTAATTAGTTTAAATTATCAATATCGTAAGCTTGAAATGGAAGGTGCATGACTGGTCTACCTGGCCGGATTGAATGGCCAAGTTGAGGTCTCGAAAAATCAGAGTCTCTGGTCTTGATGGATAACTGAACCTTATACTATGAAGTTCAATCTTTCCGTCCACCTTTTCTAATATCAAACCTGATTCATCACTTGGGTCGATTGTCGAAGTCCGATCAATAATTGAAAATAGTGAGGCCACAGCAGCCTCTGCTTTAGAAGAATCAGGAGCAAATGAACTTGACCATGAGATTGCACTAGCCGTCATAGATAGTGCAAAGAAAACCTGAAAAGCAGAAGTATGAATCAATCTTCCTTCAAACTTTCACTACTATGAACAAAAAGTTGCTCAAATGAGGAAGATGTGTATACCTGAAAGATATCTTCGAATTTTGCTTTGCCATGTTCAAGAAGTCGTGCTCCAGCATAGAAGCTGGCAGCGTTTGAATTATACATCAATAAATATGAGAGTCCGAACCCTGCACCTGCGATCAGCCCTTTTCGTATTCCTAGATCTAGAAGCCCTACCTGTTTCTCTTTGTATAATCTTATCACTTTCTCTTCTGCGCAGAAAGAAGCTATGGTTCTTAAGCTTGCCACTGCGTCGTAGGCAAGTTGACTTGCTTCCTCGTAAATCAACTGCAATCACCATCTCACATCAAAAAGTCATAAAGCAATATCTATAGTTGACCACTTGGACATTGAGTCGAGACAAGAAAAGAAGTTATGGTTTTCTAAAGTTGAATCTTATAATAGGAGTGAAATTATCTCCTAGGAGGAGTTAATTCTCTTCATGTCATGACATATGTAACAGGGATCAGTAGATCATCATAAGAAATGGAAGCCTACCTTTCCATGAGCTCCTAGTTTCTTAATTGACTTCACTTGGATATATCCATTAATTCCAATCAAAGGTAGTAAAGCAAGGACTATAAAGGACAATCTCCAATTGGCTGTAAAGGCAACAACAAGGGCTGCAATTACTGATGAAGTGATTTGGACCATCTGGGCTAGGTTATCTCCTACTAGACAACGTACTTTTGTTGCATCTTCCGAGAGCCTACCACAAATTGCTCCGCTTGAATGTTCAACTTCGTCGAACCATCCAATCTCCATGCAAACAACCTTCGCAAAACACATAGATCGAATCCGTTGTACTAATTTACATCCTGCCACTGCAAATAAATACGATTGCAATGGATATACTACAACCGATACTAGACCAAGTATCAGAAACATCAGTGACCAAAATTTTGAATCCTTTCTCAGTTCATAAGGTGATTCATAAACTATTTTGATCACTTTTGATATTAATATACCATAAACTGGGAAAATTACACCATTTACTACAGCAGCCATACTCCCAGCTACAAGCAGTGAAGCCTCTGGTTTGTTAAGATTTGCCAGTCGAAGGATTGGGATATTAGGAGCTTCTGGCTCAGGTGGAGGAGCTCTTTCGTCTTCCAGTCCACTATCAAGAACATCAAATCTGGTGTGTAAATCAAGTATTACAGACAAGGAGTGGTGACTGCTGTTTCCCAATCCAGATGACACCCGACTTACAGACCTTCTAAATGACATTCTTTCACTCAATTGTCTGAATGATTCTATTCTTTTGTTAGACTTTTCATCAATCTCTACTACTTGGCTTGATTCCTGCATGCTTATCAGCCGAGAGTATGCTCCGTCGGGATGATTAAGTAGTTCTTTATGGGATCCTAGCAACAAGATCAGAAATTTAATGAAACGTTTACTGATGAAAAAACACGGAAAATAATTTAATGGATTTCTTAATGATGCATAAGTGTGCAGGCACAATATTGGGATACCTTTTTCTGCTACCTTCCCCTGGTGAATGACTGCAATCATGTCAGCTTCTTTGACAGTGCTCAATCTATGTGCAACAATGACTGTTGTTCTGTTAATCATGATTCTTTCTAGTGCATCCTGTATTGTCCTCTCAGAGTCGACATCAAGGGCACTTGTAGCTTCATCTAAAAGTAAGATACGTGGATCCTTCAGGATTGCTCTAGCTATTGCAATTCTTTGCTTCTGTCCACCTGACAAATGAGTTCCATGTTCCCCTACAATTGTGTCTAATCCCTGGATACAAAATTAAGAATGCCAATAGAAATTCAACTTTTCATGACAGTAATTAATGGAAAGATTACAGCAACAGATTTTAGGTGGGAATAAAATGAAACCTGAGGGAGTTTATCGATGAATTTAATAGCATTCGCCAATTCAGCTGCAGTTCTTATCTCTTCAATGGTTGCACCATGTTTTCCATATGCGATGTTGTCCTTAATGCTGCATGTAAACAGAATAGGTTCCTGGCTGACGAGACCAATTTTCCCTCTAATCCATTTAAGTTGAAATTCCTTGAGGTTAATTCCATCTATGAGAACTTGGCCCCCTTGTGGATCATAAAACCTCTCTATGAGACTAATAACTGTTGATTTGCCACTTCCTGTTTGTCCAACCAATGCTGTTGTTTTGCCAGATAGAAAAGATAGAGAGAATCCGCAGAATATTTGCTCATCTGGTCTAGCTGGATAACTAAAAACTATGTCCCTCAACTCTATATCTCCTTGGATGTCATCCAAAACTATTCCCGAGATATCATAAACGTCTATCTCTGACTTCCTGCTTATAGTCTCAAACATCTTACAAGCTGCAGCTTGGCCGGCACCAAATGCACTGATGCAGGAAGGTATCTCACCTAAGGACCTAAAACCTCCACAAGTAGGGGAAAATATTAGCATAGGATGTCATAAAAAAAGACATTGCACTCAACGTAGAAATGCTACTTGTATGGACGCCGTTGTGTGTATGTGCTTGTGTTTGGCTTAAAATGGAGCTTACATGGAACCATTGAATACCGCGACAATAACATTAATCACTGCACCTCCTTCATACCCATTTTCTAGTATCATCTTCGAACCAAACCAAAGTGCCAAAGCATAACTGCAGAAAGACATTAATCTCATTATTCCAAGACCTATTCCAGAAGCAAAGCCTTCGTGAACCCCTGATCTGTAGGCACCAACAAGAAACTTTGTATAATTCTCTGCCGCGTCCTTCTCGCCGGTAAATGATGCTACCTATACCATGTAATATGACTCAACCAGAGAGAATAATTTAGTTATTTTTCTTGTCCAATCATGGATCTACTAAGGAACTCAAAAACTGGAAACATACAGTTCTGATTAGTCCGATCGTCTGTTGAGCAACGGTTGCTGCCTTTGCATAAGCCTTTTGTGCAACAGATCCCATCCTAGCTATCATGAAGGACATGGTTGCACCAGTTAGGATTACAAACGCAGCAAATGGTAATAGGATGAGCGTCAGAAGCCACCCATTTAGAAATGCAACAATAAATGCTCCAACAAATGCTGATGTCAGTTGTAGGAACTTCCCAACCTGAGTGCGATAAGCAGCCTTGAAATTTTACAAAAGGTATTCTGATTGTCCTCAATTTCAGAACTTTTGGAATTGTAAATTACCTTCTCACCCATGGCTTCCTGAATAAGAATGCTGTCCCCAGTCAGTCTATCAATGACCTCTCCAGTGTTCATATTTCTATCGTAGAAACCAATATCTTGTCTCAGTACAGCTTCTAAATATAAACATCTTATTCGTGAAGCCTGTCTTTCTCCTGTGACTTGCCAACAAGATACCTCTGGAAACAACAAAACAAGAATTTAATGTCTGAAAAAGTTTGTTAATTACTGTCAAATGGACAATGTTATGTATTTACATACGTAAAAATGAAGCTAAAGCACTCCCAACTGCGAAGTATACGATCTTTAGACAAACCTGAATTTCACCAGGATAAGAATCAGTACAATTCTTATAAATGTAAAGCAAATACAAAATTTTAGAAGAAAATAGCCAGATTGAAAACGTTAGTTAAACAATGACACTGATAACTGTAATTTAGAATAAAGAGAAGCAACCCAATGTAAGGGCATTCACTCGGGGTTAAGTCATTTCATACTTAAAACATTTTGCCACTTTTTTTTTTTTTACCTTAGCAACAGTGTGCAAGATTTCATTGTAATGTTGAATTTCTCCAAAAGAATCTGTCACTTCTCTCAACAAGATTGTCATAACAGGTACACATACTCCATTGCCAACAGCTCCAATAGTCCCAATGATCATCAAGAAAATATCTGTCAAGTCCGAAAATGAAAAGAGCTTGTGAAATGGCATCGTTTTATATTTCCCATCTCCTTTACCGTCATCAGGCACTTTCTGGTTCAGACCGGAAAATTTCTCCTCCAGTTCAAGGCTTTTCCTTGCACCATCATTTATCTCGTTCTCCTCCATCTCCTGGGCCATGAAAACCACTTTAAGATAGGTTGCTTGTCAGTTGTTTTAGAACAACTAAGACTTAAAGCATTGAGAACTGTAGGCTTGCAGCAGCAGAAGACTTGATGAAGTCGGAAAATGAAATCCTTAAAACTAATATACCTGTAATAAAACCTGAAATACGTAGTTCAGTTTCTGCAAAAACAAATATATCTGATGCAACACTTGAATAATAAGTAGTTAGAGTTCAGTATAGGAAAGAAGAGAAACATTGAAGCAACGTAGAGAAGGGAAACACAAAGTTGCACCCGGAATCATAAACTTGCCAAGAAGACAAGTGCTTTCTGGGATCTGACTCGGTAGTCTTTTTCCAACTTCTGATCTGTTTGTCACAGTTGAAAGATCCAAATTTATACAATTTTAGTTCTTCAACAGCTTGCATAGAGGAGAATGATCAGCAACGATGGTACCTCATGGTCAAAAGCATAATATTTTATTGGTTTACAGCCAAGTCCAGTACCGTTTACAGATTGTTGCGTATATACATATCTATAAAATAAATATTATACTTCAGCAAGAAAAATGAACTCGGATACTTAAAGATATGAATCCCGTTTAGCTATTAGTCTGCTAGGAGGTAACATGATTATACATGTATTAACGTGAGGAAGGACAACCTCGTGTTGTGTAGTAGAATCTGTTTCCAAGTTAATTATAACCAACTTCAATTATAAGGAGGAAAAAAAAAAGAGTTCATTGATAACATGGCTTCAAATATTCATAGAGAATATAACACGGAGAAGGGAATTTAATAAATAAATAAAAATATATACACACATACTTGGATTCTTGTAAGAGGCTTCATCAACTATATATATATATTTAACAGGTCAACTTACATCGCACGGTTTCTACGAATATCCATCTTCTGCAAGATACGGAATCTTTTCTGCAAGGGAGTGGCATGTAGCCACTTTACCGAGTAACTAGTTGAGTGATTAATTCGCTATCTCGCCTCTTTATCCACTATTCAAGGTGCCTAGTTTTTCTATTTCACTCTCTTCCTAAAATGGATTTGATGTCGCCCATAACTTTATATTCACTTTCAAGATACCTTTTCTCCGGTACTTATAAGTTCACTATCTTCTTGTTCTAAGGCACATTTCTCAAACTATAACCATGTAATTTTAAGTCATTGCTTTCTCTAATTATCCTTTTAGTAGACTCTATAACTTATCTGTAAGTCTAGGGAAAACGCAAGATTACAACTGCTATAACTTGTAGGTCAAGGGAATGAAGAGATAAGTAATGCATGGTTTACGTTGGCTTGTTATTAAAATTATCAACCAACCTTTTTAAATAATAATTTTTTAATTTAAACCAAACAAAACCATATGAAAGTTTAAATAAATTTTAATACATTTTGTTTTAATTAAATGGTTTGAGTCGGTTTAAAATTTAATAATTTATTTAAAATATGTCAATATATCTTTGTTCTTTTAGTAGAATAATATTTTTAACAAATAAGAACATTATATATAAAATAAGATGAATTTCAATTATGTTACTCTAGTCTTTTAAACAATATTTATATATAACATAATTTCTTGACTAAACGAATAATTTAAATGAAGTATAAATATTTTTATACTGGTACGACAAACCAACTAATTTCATAAACTAGCATGATATTTTATGGTGAATGATCAGGCAATTAGGTAGTGATCAGATCTCTTGCATTAAAGAGTAATTGGTATCAATGATTTACACAAAATCTACATCAACAAAGTAGCTTCACCCTATCCAACTTGTCTTTATGAGGTCTAGTGTTCGTAGCAAAACATAAACATCCAAAATTTTTCAATTCAGTATAACTGGGTTGCTTCCCTGATAACAATTCATATGGAGACTTCCAATCTAGTATCTGACTTGGCAATTGATTAATAATGTAAGCTGCATGTAAAACACTATGTCCCCAAAATTGCTTTAGAAGGCTAGATTGAATCAGTAATGCCTGTGCCACCTGAAGTAAATGTCGATGCTTCCTCTCCACAACACCATTCTGTTGAGGAGTATAAACACAAGTTTTGTGATGATCAATGCCCCTACTGCTTGAATACTGTTACCCAAGAATTCAGAACCATTGTCGGTTCTAACTATCTTCATAACCCCATCATATTGCCTTTCAACAAATACGAGAAACTTCTCCAGAATATAACTAGTTTGTGCCTTATGTCTTATTAGAAAAATCCAAGTACATCTGCTTTTATCATCAATAATAGTCAAAAAATAATGTGCCCCACAAAGAGATATTTCTTTATAAGGTCCCCAAATATCAACATGTAATAACTCAAAAATCTTAGCTGCTCTTGTATAACTTAATGGAAAAACACTTCTAACTTGTTTAGAAAGAGGACAAACTTCATGCAAGAATTCTTCATTATTAACAAAATTGCTACAAGTAGCAACATACTTCATTACAACATCCACTACAAGAAAGCTATAAATTGGCAACGAACATTTACCGAGGGAAATAAAACCGTGGGAAATTACCGACGGAACAAGTATAGACGTCGGTAATGTTGGTTGGGAAATATAAATTTGGCGACGGTAATCAATTCCGTCGCTAAAATAGGCGAAAAGGTTTACCGACAGTTAGTTTCGTCAATAAATACGTCAGTACATTTTTGTTTTAGTCGTCGGATTCTAACCCTAATAAAACGACGTCGTTAGGCCGGAGGATTAAAATAACCAAAACGACGTCATATAGGTTTGGAACCATACGACGTCGTTTTGTGAAAGTTGCAGAGGTTGAATTGATAAACAAAATGACGTCGTATAATTGTTCAACCATATGATGTTGTTTTGTTAAAGTTTTTAAAAACAAAACGACGTCGTATGGGTTATCTGTTATATGTTTAAATAATGACTAAAACGGCGTTGTTTGGTGATAAACCAAAATGACGTCATTTTAGTAATTAGTTAAATATATAATAGATTACCAAAACGACGTCGTTTTAGGTTAAACCAAAACGATGTCGTTTTAGGTTAAACCAAAACGACGTCGTTTCAGATATCATTTAAGCGATAAAAGATAACCAAAACGACATCCTTTGGTTATTATTAAAGCCAACGAAGCCCTTTCTTTTCCTCCCTACCCAGCGCCTGCGCCCACCACTTCCTCATCTTCTTCCTCCTCCATCTGCCGCCTATCGCCTGCCATTGTCGTTGTCTGGAGTGAGTTGTCACTGTCGACCTGGTGCGTTGCCGACATGGTCTTCTCCGACTTTCCAAACGGAAGGTAACGTCATGTTCTCTGCCCCTCCTTTCTCCGATGATGAACCTTTATTGGGTTGATTTTTTTTGTTTTTTTCTAATTTGTTTTGGAGTTAATTGTTTATTCTTACAAATTAAGAAATCAATTTAAGGGCTTTCTGAAACTAATTAAAACATAATTTCTGAAACTAATTAATTAAAATACTGATATTATCATATTTTTAGCTTTAAATAATTACTAACATTCTATACCATATTGTTTGGAACTAGAATATTGATTATGTCTTAAATTTTGAATTTTAAGTTTGGTACAATATTTACTGTTGATTGTATAGTAATTGATAGTTTTTATTGATTTTTTTGTATAATAACTTATTATCACAAATATTTTATACTGATGCATGATACAGTAACTGTAGTTATTTAATAAAATTAAAATCGAACAATGTTGTCTAAAATTTCAATGTTAAGTTCTAAAGGGATTGGGAGTTCAATCTCTTTTGAATTTGTCATTTGTGTACATTATGTTACTTCGTTAATATACAACCTAATAAATGATAAATTGTTCATACCTTTATATTTACCGACTCAAATTTCTATATGCTACATTTGATTGATTTGTCATTTTTAACTCTAATTATAGTTATGATTGGTTGGTAAATGTTTATCGTTAGAGTTTACTGAATATATTCTGTGGGAATTTGATGGAATATGTTCCTTGTGGAGTATGAATGTTATGGATAATGTGATATGTATGAATGTGTATTGGTGTTTGTATTGATACTTATTGGGTTAATTAGGCCCTCTTGGCATGTCATAGTATTAACCTTAGTTTGCCTTTTATAGAGTAACATCTTTCAAGATCTTTATAGGACTATGATTTAAAAGATAAATTGCATATGAAATTGCTTCACTCTTGTTCAATAGTCCAAAATTGACTCAATTTTTCGTCATCTTTAACACTTTAAAATTACCTATTAGTTTTTGAAGTCTCACTTTCTGTAAGTACATATTTGATCATATATGGAGTTTATTGTTTGATTACGTAAGTAGCTGCAAGCGACTTATTAGCAATTCTAGTATTTATGATTGCTTTGAGTATGCTTTTAGTACTAATAATCATATAGTGAGTTTTCACCATAATCGACTTCATCCTAAAATTGTGGAAGCCCTAATATATGCTTTAAGTTGGTTAAATGCTCAAAATATTAAAGGTGAACTCTATATTTTATAATATGTTAGTTAATTATTTCTTATAAGTTTAATGACCATCCATCATTTTACATTATGTTTAATTTTTTATAATGTCACAAGTATAAAGAATATGAATACAATAGAGACCATTCATTCAACAAATAGTTTTTTCAAAGAAATATTTGATAATGAAGGTATATCATGCAGTCATTTAATAAAATTGTTATATGATTGAGCATGATTTACATAATAATTTTTATATGTAGATGAAGTAGTGTAAAGTATTGGAAATCTTGATTATAATGATTAGCTAGCCCATTTTCTTCTATAGTTGGTTTGTTTTCTTTAAGTTTTGCTATTAGATTTACTTTTTCTTTACATTCAACTTATTTGGATTACCACTAAATCTTGCAAAAAAAAAACTTATATAGTTAAACTTTCACATACTTATGTGGTATTTTATAGATTAACAAAGAAAACTCCATGTCATTTCCCAATAATATGATGTGTTTAAATATACTCATGTTCTACCGTAGCTTCTTTAAATAGTTACTTGTTCTATTATCAACAAGCAAATAGGGTCATATCTATTAATCATTAAACTTTGCACCTCCCTTCTTTAGATCATTCTCGAGGATTTTAACACCATTTTGTGTTAATATAAAGTATATGGTAATTTTAACAAACTAAGTGATGATAATGATGATTTTAAGCACTGTGTTAATTTGCAGACTTTTCAAACTTCAAATTTGAAAGTAATCTCATTTTTTGAGGTTTTAGTATTAGATGTGGTTTATAATTTTTACCAAAGGGATAATGTTAAAGGAAATTAATAAAATTTATATTACATTGACCATAGACATGTAGTATGGAGGCCCAATTTGCGTTGTGGTTACTGGTTAATATAGAAGTGTAATTTTATTGCAGGGGGACCCTTATTTCAAAAGGGGGATGTCCATTTTATAGGAGAAATGCTGCCGAAATTTCAATAGGATCCTCGTAAATTATGAATTTGTTATTAAAACAAGAGCTCCTTAGTTTTAACTTATGATCTTATTTTGGAGGAGACTTATAATTATGCAAATTATTGAGGATAACACCTGATGGTTTAATTATTTGAGTATATTTAATGACCTTCATTGAGTATAATATTTCATGGCAACTGTTTCACTGTATCCCGCTTTCTAATTAAACTATGAATGATTTTGTTGTTGGTTTTCATTATAGCTTTATCATTGTCTTCTACCTTGATGTACTTCAGGAACATCTCTCTGCGTTTCGATTGAGGTTAGTGATTATGTTTTTGCTATAGTTTTTTGCTCTTGATTTATTTGTTTGCGGTATCAACTTCCCATCATAACTTCCTGCATCTTTTATTAATATGGCTTGCACGATGTGAAACTTGATTGTAGTATAAACTTCGGTTATGTATTAATTTATACATGACGAGGTTGACTTATGTAATTGTTCCAATTACCTTTATTATGTGAATCCATTATCTTATGACATATCTGATTACAAACATATATGTTGGATATTCAGAGTAAATATACTAGGAGCCTAGCTAGGATTCAGAACGAGGGAACGCAACTTACCAGGAAAGAGTTTGAGTTTGGAATGATATAGTAACACTTTCTGGCCTACCGAGAAGCTTTTCCTCGAAATCATCTTATCATGAAAAGCTTTCATCCTTTCCTTATATATCACCGCATTTTGATATGACTCATTCCTCATCTCTTCCAACTCTTGAAGCTACAATTTCCTATGCACTCCCGCATCATCCAAGTGCATGTTGCATCTTTTGATAGCCCAATATGCCTTATGTTGTAATTCCATTGGAAGATGACATAGCTTTCCAAACACTAGCCTATACGGAAACATTCCAATTGGTATTTTGTAAGCCGTCCGGTAGGCCCACAATGCATCTTCCAGTCTTACACTCCAATTCTTCATATTGGGTTACACGGTTTCCTCTAGGATTAACTTAATTTCTCGATTCGAGACTTCAGCTTGCCCGTTAGTTTGAGGATGGTAAGCAGAAGAAACTTTGTGCGTGATGTGATTTTTTTTAACATTGTTTCCATTACCCTATTGCAGAAGTGGGTTCCTTTATCGCTAACGACAGCTTTCGGTATCCCAAACCTAGAAAGAATATTAGCCTTAACAAAATTTGCAACAACCTTGGCATCGTTAGTCCCAGTGGCTTTTGCTTCCACCCATTTAGAAACATAATCAACCGTTAGCAATATATAAGTAAAGCCAAAGGACAAAGGGAAAGGTCCCATAAAATCAATGCCCCAAATGTCAAAAATTTCACAGAAAAGCAAAGGGGTTTGTGGCAATTGATCCTTACGGGACAGGTTACCTGACTGTTGGCATCTATCATATGATTTACGGAAGGTATATGCATCTTTGAACAATGTTTGTTGGACCCCAAACTTTTGATGAAAATTAGAAATATTAAAATAAATTTAAATGAGAAAGAAATTGGTGAGAAAATTTATGAATTTAAGGAAATTTGATGAAATTAAGAAAAATTTATGAG
>JANKOD010000005.1:13459709-13478511 GCA_026284645.1 Erythroxylum acuminatum | reverse complement strand
TGGGTTTTGTTAATAAAAGAATGATTTAAGACATGGTTAGGCAAGTGACACTTGTCACTTGCCACATGTCTCATTTTAAAGGCATTTAATTGATATTTTCCAACTAAAAATCAAATTCTACTCCATTTTTTCTCCAAAATTCCAATACTCAAAATTAATAAATCCAAAACTCATGTATCTAACTTCCAGTGCCATTGGACAGTACTTTTCTACTACCGAAAAATAATCAGTCTGTCACTTAGCATTTTTTCTAGTCCGAAAGATACCCCAAAATTTCACAAAACAATTCACTAAAATTCGCAAACAATTTTAAAACCTCAATAACCCTCTCCAAATTCTATACACAAAAATCACATTTTTCATAAAAATCACATTTACGATCAAATATACCAGAAAATGTCATGAATGTATGTATATGCATTTACATGTGCAAAATTCACTATTTACATGCATATGCATGCATGAACATACCAAGACAATTTAAACACTCATAAATCCTTCCAAATTACAATTCTACCCTTTCCATCGGTGATGGGATGTTACATGTACTTTTGAGAAAAAGAAGAAATGGCTAAAAGGTCGGTCAGCTGTGATTGGATAGATTAAATAGATTTTTGTGTATTTCCTCTTTTATGTAGCATATTTTGTATTAGGATATGATGATGTACATGTATGGATGATTGAAAGGTACATTGTATAAACGTTCGGTGTTATGAAATGAAATGAGGAAAAATTTTGGTTTTAAAATATTGTGATTTCCTTGATGATGTCATATATGAGAATAAGGATAGATGATGCCATATTAAATGAATGTTGTGATTGAACATAGCACACCATTATCATAGGTTATGTACTGGAATATTCGCAGAGCGTCCCGATATGTACCCTACAGTAACGGGGTGCTACACATCTGGTGTAACTTTATAAGAAGTGAATGAAGATTAATGAACATGGTAGGAACATGACACTGTGTTATTGGTTATGTTAATGCCCCATTCTATTTCTACTAAAAATCTACAATCCAAGAAATATGACACCTACGTACCTCTATATTTGGGTTATATTCAAATAGGGCCCTTTTTCTTTTCTCCTTGCTCACCCTACTCACCCTCGTGTTCAATCCATGTTCACCATTATGATGCATATATAGCCCTATATTAATGGTGCTGATTTATGCAAAAAAATTATAAAATATGGTTAAAAACAACAACAAGGTATATACATATACCTATGTTAGGTCATGCTGGGCATTAAAAATTAGGGTTTGAATTACCAAAAGAAGAGTCAACATGAAAGAAAATACCTTTTAGCCATAGAAGAGATCTAAATCCATAAGATTCATTTAAGAGCCAAATAAAATTGTGAAACATCAGAGACAAAGCCATTCTTGCCAGAAGAACAAAAATTTGAATAAGATTCATCAAGATTTCAAGATTCAACACTCATGTTGATAACTTTTTTCTTTTGTTCATTCTTACTTTCATATTATTATTTCTTATTTATTTATGAACTAATTAAGATATGGATTTAGGAGAGATAAAGCCTAGGATAAAATGGTTTAGATTGTTTTTTGATTTAATGAAATGTATAGTACTTTAATAAATAAGGATCAATATGAGATATTAGATCTTATTTGGGCAAAATTGATATTTAATTAGAATTATTCATAATTATAACTGCTTTTAATTAAATTACTAAAAAATTCAAAATCTATTATAAATAGGCTTAAGCTATAATTAAGCTAGCACTCCTTACTTAACCATCTCTGTAACAGTTGTAGAATTCTCTTAATATATATATTCTGTGAATATCGTTAGAAGTCGGACACTTGTGCGGCTATACGGTAGTTAAGATAGACCGATTTTAGAAATGGTTTAAAGGATACGAAAAGAAAAAGACCAAGCTTCGGAATAAGGTACAAATTAAGATTTACTCTTTATTATGATTAATGAGTCGATTATTTTATAGAACTAAAGTAATTTTGAGTTTTAGGAAATTAAAATATGAAAAAGTTTCGTAATTATAGTGCTGCAGTTGAGATCGAATCCTGTCCCAATTTTCTAACAATTTACACCTAAAGGGAATCTCCAATAGTAAAACAAAAGAATAAAATGATCTTATTTATTACACTACTTGCAAGCCAAAATAGTAAACAAAAAATCTTTTACGATTACGGGAGTGAAAGAGCAGAAGTGGATAAGTTCTATGGACTACGTAATATACTAGCACCTCAGCACGGTAACCTGGCAATTGATCAACCAGTTCTCGGAATGTACACATTTTCAAGACAAGCAAATTGTTCTAACTGATGGGATGATATTGGTCAGAAATGCGCTTGGGAGGCAACTTCCGCAGTATGAAAAGCACCATAGCTGATGGCACAACCTCCACCGACTGCACAAACAAATACCAAAAACATAAAGTGAAGCACAAGTCAGTTCATAGCTTGTAAATGGAAGGCTTATTGTTTGTCCAGCAATTGTTTTCTAATCATCTAAAACGGTATCCAAGTTGCTTCAGGTCATCTTACCAGCAGGCCCTACTGCCCCTTTTTGTGTATGAGAGTTCCGTGGAGACTACGAAGACAACTAGGACATAAACCTTTTTATTTACCATAAGAATCCCAAACATACCACGTAATAGATAAGATTCAGAACAGGATGATCGAGGACATCAATATCTGCTTTCTTGTTAAACGCTGAAAGGGAAACCTAAACCATAAACAAAAAATGTCACTGTACTCATCCAAGATGCAAAGCTTTGAGGTATATATGCATATAAAATTCAATCAAATTAGACTCACGATGAAGCATCTTATCAAGAAACAAGTACAACAAATTCCTGTTACGCAGCCAACCTGTCAAAACAATGCCACTATTATAAAACCCAGTGTATACTTATAACTTAACAGACTAACAGAAATAGAATGTCTTAAAGCTATTTCAGGCTAGTGAAAACAATAATAAGATGCTTTCCAATCTACGAAAGAAAAAAAGAAAACGAATGATATACAGCTTTTGATATCAATCTATATCACGTGGCATGCAAACACCTCTGGCACAAACCTCATAAAGCTTCTTTTGACGACCTCTAGATTCAATTGGAAATCGTTTCAGCATCACAAATAGCCTGGAATATTGAAGCAAGGCAATAGAGAACGTATCAACCATGACATTACGAACATCAGCTGCCTTAGGCTTTCATTTCAAATATTTACCTCCCACCATATATCAAGAATCCGACAGAAGCACATAATGAAATAACTGCAAGAGAATCGAATAAATTAGTGGCAATTCCTGCTACTATTAGGTTCATGAAACCACCAGTGATAACAATTTTTTAGGTGAAAAGAAAATATGATGACATAGAAAAGGAAAAACGCAAAGGACATCATTCTTGGTAAAACTGACCTGCAAAGAAGAGCTTTCCAACTTCATCAGCCACAGGGCTCTTGCTTAGTCTCATGAGTATCCAGATGCATGCCTGAGATCATGATACATGTCAGGTAGCAAGTACAAATAGAGTTCGACGAATTTCCACACAATAAGGTTGGATGTTTTCCCTTACCTGCGTGATATATATTACTGAATTGACGGTGAAATAAGTAGGCCTTAGTTTATCAATTGGAAGACTCCTCGCCTGAATCATATAATGAGATCACTTGCATCAATTTTAGAAAAATGGTGAAACTTCTATTGAACCCGTAGTAAAAAGGCAAAGAAGATTTACCTGATGATATATCTCAGCCCAAAACAACACAAGTAACGTATATGTGGAGAAAAATAGAAGACTGGGAACATCCAAAAGCATAACTTCAAATGCCTATTACAATAAGAAGTCCCAACTTATTGAAGAAACATTGAACAATGGTAAATTAGAGGATAAGTTCTTCAGAAAAAATGTAGAGCTACATGTCTTTCTTCTTGTATCTAGTTCATTTAGGTTAGAATAATAAGAACTGGTAGGAAGAAGAACAGAGGAAGTGGGAAGAAGTAACCATGAAAAGGTTAATATGGAATGTTAAGAGACCTTAATAGCCTGAATAAACAATTAGCAGTGAAAGATCCATTTATCAGTAGATAGCCTAATTTTGTAAGATTACTTGAAACCAAGATCAAGGAAGACGTAGTAGGAAAGAGTATATGGTTTCTTGATAGAAGCTGGAGATTTTTGACAAATCATGAGAAACATCACTGTGGAAGAATAATAATGGCATTTAAGCCATCTATACTCAGACTAGTTGGTTGGTCATGCACAGCTCAAGTTATTCACTATGATTTAATTGAGATCAACACAAAAAAAAAACATATCAAGATGTTTGTGATTTATGCCACAAACCATGGTTTGCAAAGACAATACCTGTGGGAGGAAATTAATAGAATGCACAACTATGTGAGAGGTCCTTATTCCTTAGTAGGAGACTTCAATTGATTCCTGAACTCTAGAGAGGCAATATGGGGTTGCAAGTGGTCAAGACAAAAATATGGAGAGTTATAGAACCTTCTTGAGAATACTGGACTAATAGACCTTAAAGGACTTGGGAGCACTTTCATTTGGTCTAAGAAGCAAATAGGAGATCGGTTTCAGATTTAAAAAAACTAGATAAATGCCTAGTAAATGCACAATGGATTCAACTATGTCTAGGAGCTCATCAACTTTTGGAGAGCATATTACATTTGATCATAATCCTATCTTTATAGATTGTGAAGTTATAGGAAGAAAGAGGAAGACCCCTTTTAGGTTATACAGCTCCCCGATGAAACATCCTAGTTTTATTAAGGCAGTCTAAAAGGGCATAAAGATTGAAATAAGGGAACCTAAGAGTTTCAATTAAATGGAATTTGAGGGGAATCATAAAGAGCAATAATGATCCTATGTTCCTCACCAAGCAGAATGCATTGGAAGAACTAGTGCAATGTTAAAGAGAAGTCATGAAAAAACTAGGAGATAGTAGGATAAAAAGGTACGAACGGGAGTTACTAAGGAAATACAATAAGGCTTTGGAGATACTAAACTCACAATTAATGCAGAAAGATGAACACGCTACTATTTCAACTCCATATAAGCAAGCAGGAACAAAAATAACATCATATTCTTAATTGAAGAGGAAGGAGTGCAGAAGAGTGAAAGAAAAAAACAGAGAGTAATTGAGCCAACATGTACTAAAATGGATAAACTGAATAGTATGAGTGAAATGCTTAGTGAAGAGTTGGGATTGTAAAGCTGACTTTTTTTTAATAATTCTCATGAGATTAATGCAGTTATATTCAACTTTCAAAAAAGAAGGATAAAGATATTTACAATATGCCATAAAAATTATGATGAAGGTAGTGGAGATGGTTATAATAGTGGTAGTATTAAGCATTACTGGCTCATAAAATGATTCATTTGATGTAAAATGTCATAGATGGGGATGATGAATAATAATATCAATAGTAAAATCATGTTGGTAGTGGAAGTTAATAAATCATATATTTTTATTTGAGCTACAGTTTTGTTTTTTTTTTGGAAAAGATAAATGATTTTTCTTTCAAGGTAAAACATTTCACTCATTAACAAAAATGGTAAAAGTATTTATAGATGCTAGCCCAAATGGGATCCCATACATCAAGTGGATTACTGTAATTTTCGATGTTAGATGCATACCCTTGGCCTAATGAGAAAAACACTTTTGTATAGTCCAAATAGCACAGCCCTCACTGCCACAAAGAGTTATTTGTTGTTATAAATCTCAACAATTGGTAAAGTAGAATTGTGAAAACTATTATCGATCCTTACATCCATTCACAATAAAATTCATCAAGTGGAAGACCTTCTGTGTTGTCCAACCATATTCTGGTACTCTCATTTGGATACGGCAAAGTTGTACCTATCAATTCAAATAACTATTATCACATAAGAAAGAAACAAAACCAAGATTTAGGAATAGCATAATAAAATATCCTGAATGTTATAACTTAGAGAGCCTTTATGTAAAGTAGAGGAAAAATAAGGAACATATCTTCCCACTTTTTCCTTATTTTATCCAACTCTTATATCAGTACAATTCATAAGTAGTGATTGGGTGAAGCCACCAATATTTTCATTTTAGGCATTCCATCAAGTTATAGAAGTCTAGCCAGTAAATGAAACTACCAACTAGGGTTTGTGTCCTCATCACAACTAATTGCGAGTTTAGTTTTTTAATTAGTTGTGTTGCATGATCAGAAAGATCCTAATCATTAAATTCGTCTAAGAATTCAGTAAAAGAAAACTTGATTGTATTATAAGGTAAGAATGACTAGAAATTCTTCCATAAAATTATAATCATAAACACAAAGGGAGTTAATAGGAAAGGTCCCAAAGTAAGTGGGTAGGGATTCAAAACACAACTCTCTCAAATTCAATTAAAGATCACAAACAAAAGTTGACAATTCAAAAAAATTTATTTAGATAAGCATGAGAATGAAAATATAATGACACAAACACCAAATTTACGTGGAAAACCCTCTAGAGTAGAGGTAACAAATATGGGACAAACCAATAAGTAAATTCACTAAATTCAAATAAGAATTTACAAGATTTTAAATTCTGAACTATTGGCCCTTGTTTAAGATTATGTCACACCATAACTATAAATTTTCCCACTAAGTTTCAGGATTTAAAACAAGTTGATATAACAATTCAGTCATATAACTCAATCAATGGTATCTAACATCTATGTGCTTTGTGTGTGAATGAGATATAGTATTTTTGCTCAAGTTTATAACACTTTGACTATCACAAAATACCACACAATCTTCTTGCTTTATATCTAACTTTTGAAAGAACCTTTTTACCCAAAGCATCTCCTTATTAGCTTCTATAATAGCTACATACTCTACTTCAATCATGGATAAAGCTACACACTTTTGTAGTTAGATTACCATAAAATGGCTTCACCTATAAACTTGAAATGGATTTTCTACCATTAAGATCTCCAGTCATATCTGTATTTGTATAACGTTCTAGAATTAGTTCCCCACCACCATTTCACAAACTCTACTTAAATGTACCTTATAGGTATCTCAAATTCATTTCATTAATTCCTAGTGAACCTTCTCCATATTGGGAAAATACCTAATCACTAACCACCCAACAACCTATGCAATATCTGATCTTATAAATACTCTTGCATGCATCAAAGACTCTACTACCATAAGTATGAAAAAGAAGACATGTTATCTTTCTCATTTTCTATTAAGGGGCATGCACACTTATTTAGCTTGAAGTGAGGTTCCATAACATTCTAACATGCTTCATATTGAACCTTTCTAATAGTCGTTCAATATATATATCCTACAAAGCCACAATTTTTTTTCTTCTAATAGTCGTTCAATATATATATCCTACAAAGTCAAAATTTTTTACTCTTCTTATCTCGAATTATTTTTATTCCTAAAATATGCTTTGCAAGTCCCAAATCTTTTATAGTAAAGGATTTAGACAAGTTCTCTTTCAATTTTTGAATTATTCTAACATCTTGACCACAATCAACATATCATCTACATGTAGAAGAAGAATGATTAAGTTTCCACTTGTGAACTTCTTGAAATAAACATAAGGATTGACATATGGTCACTTGTAACCATTACCTATCATAAAGGAGTTGAACTTCTGATACTACTTCCTCAGCTTGCAAATCAAATACTCATTGCCCTTAACCTTGAATCGTTCTGGTTGCTCCATATATATTTCCTTTTTCAAATCTCCATATAAGAAGGTTGTCTTAACATCTAATTACTCGAGTTCAATATCCAAACTGGCAATTAGACCCAACATTGTTCATATTGAAGTCAACTTGAACACCAGTGAGAAGATTTCATCAAAGTCTATGCCTTTTTTTGGTTGAATCCTTTCACTACTACTCTTGCTTTATGCTTCACCAACTTTTTACCATCTTTTTTATCTTGAATACTTGTTTATTTTTCAATGCCTTCTTGCCTTTTGGAATCTTCACTAGCTCATATGTTTCATTTTTCTTTAAAGAACTCATCTCCTCTTTCATAGCTACGATTTAGAGATCTTATCCTTCCTATGATTGTACCTCTTGAACATTCTCAAGCTCCCCCTTAGTGGTAATTATAAAATATTCAAAACTCAGATACTGTCTAGAAGGCCTTTTCTTTGTAGTTTTTCTCTGTAGTCGACCATGGAAGCTGAATATCATTCACTGATGGACTAGGTTGCTCCTTCTGCTCATTATTTTCAGTGAACTTATCTTTACCATTAACTAGATGTGGTTTGTGTAGCTTATCATTATCAGGTAATACTAGATCACCATCAACATGTTCATCTCCTCAATCTATAGGCTGATCAACATAGATTGAACTTAGAAAAGTATTAACAACATCATAAGATGAACTACTATAAGTAGTATCATCTCCTACCTATCTCATGCTCACAGGATACCACATCTTTGCTCCTAATAACTTTATGCTTATTTGGGTTATAGTGTCTGAAGTTGAACTCATCATTGTTATAACCAACACATAAGCAAGTTATCATCTTTGAGTTAAGTTTCTGTCTATGTTCCTTAGGTACTTGTTTAAACACCTTGCAACTAAATACCCTAAAATTTTGGTATAAGGGATCTTTACCTATTCACTCAATTTTAAGGAACCTGAAGGAGTTCAATCGATTACATAGATGGTAGTTCTAACTACTTCAAATCAAAATGTCTTCAGCAGCTTATCTGAGCATGCAACAATTCTTCTTCTTAATTGTTCAGTTGATTCTCTCGATAATACCATTATGTTATAGAGTATGAAGTCTGACCTTCTCTTTTGAAATGCCATGGAATGCATAATAATCTTCGAACTACTTAGATGTATACTCTCATCTATTATCTATTCATAGGCTTTTTAATTTCCTCTCTATTTCCCTTTCTACGATGGCATGAAACTTTTAAAAAATTTCGAAGACTTGACACTTTTCTTTCAACATGTATATTCAGGTCTTCCTTGAAGTATCATCAATAAATGTAACAAAATATTTGTTACCTCATAATGTATCCTTTTTAATGGGACCACAAACATCTGAATGCATCCAAATCTAATCTTTTCGTCATCTTTATAGATCCTTTTTTGAAAGATTTTATGCTACTTTCTTGCCAAAAATGATCACAAAGAATATGAGGAAGGTTTTATTGATCGAGATAAAGGATTTACCAGCCAACAACTTGATTCCCTTCTCACTTTATGCCGCAATTACTGATGTCGCAGATTAGGAGAAGTATCCTCTACAATTATATATCCTTCTTTACCGTCAACTTCAAGTGTGTCTTTTACAATGTACAACATAACTCTCCTTAAGCAACTATCATTGCTTTCTTATATAGTTTCCATTTCCTATCCCCAAACTTGTAGTAAAATCCTTCTTTACCTAACACAATAGCTGACAATAAATTCAACCTCAAATCGGGTATATGTTGTACATCTCTTAACTTTAGCATGCATCTGATGTTAGTCTGAACTTAGATATCACCCATGCCTACAGTCTTGACAAAACTTTGATTTCTTATCTTAACATAACCAAAGTCTCTACACCTATAGTTCAGAAGTACTCCCTCTTAGGAACACAGTGATAAGAAGCTCTTATATTAATCAACCATTTAGAACTCAAATCATTAACATAGAAACATTCATTTTTTGCATAAATTAGGGACACTTTGTCATCTGTGCTTTGTAGCTATTACAGCCGTATTCTTATCATCTGCATCATTTTAATGGCCTTACTTTTTTTTGTTCCCTCTTCCACTTATAGCAAAACCTCTTAATATGACTTGGCTTGGTGTAATAGTGACATGTTTTTACCTTTTCTTTTGCTTCTAGACTTCGATCTATTCTTAGACTTACCATGCCTTTTGGGAACTCTCTTTGAATTACTAATTGTCACCACCAACGTCTCCCAACTATTTGGTAGTGAACTTAACAGGTACAAAGCTTAAAGCTTGTCATCAAGAATGATCTTCATAGTGGTCATCTCGTTGATTATTACTTGAAAATGACTAAAGTGCTCCGACAAAAATTTCTCAACTTTTAGCTTTAACTTTACTGGCCCCTTAATTAGAGAGGCCTTGTTATGGGCAACCCTCTTTTTGTAAAGACTTTTAATCTTTTTCACAACTTAAAAGGAACAATTTCTTAGGAACATGGTTGGACATACTAATATCAATCCATTATCAAATTATGCCTAGAGTTTTCTTCTTCATATTTTCCCATTCTCTATTTGACATATCTTCTATGGTTTAAAAAGAACATCATCCTTCATATCTCTATCCACATTAATAGGATTAAAGGATATCCTTGTAGTACAATAGGTCCTCTATCATGGACCTCTAAATTTAGTTGTTTTTTGACGTCAACATGACCATAGACTTGTTTCCACCTTCCATAACTGATGGCTCTAATACCATTAATGGTTTTGAGGTGGCTTTTGGGGAATAATTGGACTAAGTCTAAATGAGCTCATATACAACTAAGACATCATATCTCAACTCAAAGCCTTAAGGTAATGGATTACGAGTCCTATCTTAATATATAAATCACTTTATCTTTATGTCTCTTTCCAATGTTGGATTATCCCACTTATAAATTTCCAACATCTCCCCTTTACAAATGGATCTATCTACATTAGACTAACTCCCCCTCAACCTATATTAATGTAAAGAAATTTGAGTCACTTTGTGAACCACTCATATGACCCAATTCTAAGATTCTCTACTCATTGAGCTTTGTCAACCTATCTTTGATACCACTTGTAGGGATTCAAAACATAACTCTCTCAAGCTTAATTAAAGGTCATAAACAAAACTCAATAATTCCAAAAAAATTATTCAGATTAGTATAAACAAAAAGATAAAGATATGAACATCAAATTTACATGGAAAACCTTCCAAAGCAAAGGAAAAAATCTAGGCCAAATCAATAAGCAAATCCACAAAATTTAAATAAGAATTTACAAGAATTTGAATTTAGAGCTATTAGACCTTGCTCAAAACTATATTACAGTACAACTAAAAGTTATCCCATCAAGTTTTAGGACTGAAAAACAAGTTGACTTATCACTCTTCTCAAACTAACCCTGAAAACAATATATCTACAAACAACTTATCGCTATAAACTATCAACAAAAGAATGAAAAACTTTTTTCACTCACTCTCACTCAGTATTTCTTCACTTTTCATTGTTCTAGCTAGTTATCCATAAAACCTATAGCTTTTTCTTTTTTTATTCCAAAAGTTCGGTTTTTATGTACTGTACGAGGTCACATACATGATCATGTAAGTGATCGTGCCCCTTTTAAATTTAAAGATACCATGAATGTACATAATTTTAGAGAGCTACGTGATATGTCATGAAAACGGAAGTGTATATGAAAATGTATGTCTTCGAGTCTTCATAAAAATATGTGCATAAAAATGTGTTCTTATGCACACATTTTTAGTGACTTACACGATTGACCCGCATGATCGTACGAGTAAAGGACATAGATGTGTAACATCCGACACGACTGTGTCTCCTAAAAAATACTTAAATTCAATCATTATCTAACTTGTATTCACTCGTTCGTCGTTCCTACAATACAAAAGAGTGATTGTGATCACCAAAAGGTCATGTTTGTATCAAAATAGGGCTACACACTAAAGATTATTTATGATGGTTTTAAATTGTAGGGACGAGTTTGAAGAGAATTTTAACACCATTATCGACGTTAGACAAGTTACTGTGAATAGTTTTGAGGGGAACTGGGGAGAAATTGGAGTGGATCCAAATGAGCCCATATACAATTAAGGCATATATCTCAACCTAAAACTTTAAGGCTATAAGTTATGAGTCCTATCTGTGTAAATAACTCACTTCATCCTTTAAGTCTCTTTCTAACATGAGGTTACTCTACTTGTGAATTTCCATCATTTCCCCTTCATAAGTGAATCTATCTATATAGGACTAGCTCCCTCTCAACCCATAAGTTATGAGAAGCCATTTGAGTTACTTCATAGTCATCATTCATTTGACCCAAATCTATGAATCGCCATTCTCTAGACTTTGTCAACCTAGCTCTGGTAACAATGAAGGGTTTTGAGGGAGTCTTGGGAGAAATTATATTGAATTAGTGAGCTCATGTATAATCAAGACATTATATCTTAACTCAAAACCTTAAGATTACGGGTTGTGAATCCTATCTTTGTATATAATTCACTTCATTTTTGTTTCTCTTTATGATGTGAGATTACTCCATTTGTGAATTTCTAACGTACCGAAAACATCATACTTTCAGAGACCAGACACAAAAATGGGTGCAATAAATGTTTACAGCTAATTGTTAAATAGCGAGTCTCATTGTTAATAAAGACTAGCAAATCTAAATAAGAATTTGAATCTGGTTAGCTTGTTGGATAGGCAAGTGACCGCGGAAAAAAAAAAAACTGTTAGCAAAAGCCGAAAGCTGTGCCTTGACCATTTGGCATGTCCTAACCTCCATGAAAAGCACACTTCGAAATCTAAACTTGCTTGTTTCGTAGAGAGATGGAAAGCCGTCGATCTTTTTCACTAACATATCACATTTTTGTACATTGAATGGTAATAACTCTCAAACGATGCCATTTTCTCCGGGAATGAAACAGTAGAAGGCTAAGAACTGAAATATCAGGAAAATGGGAAAGTGAAGGGAATCTAGAAACATAATTACCAGGGCAACAAAGGAGATAAGAGCATAAGATGCAGACAAGAAATAGAAAATGCTTCTCTGCCATTCTTCAGATTCATCGATTTCTTCCCACCAATCCAATCCATTAATCTCATCGCTGTAAAACACTCCCTTGCCAAACCCAAATGTGTTAGTCCACAAACTCCATGCCATAGATATTGACAGGAGCAGTATTAGTCGAAATCAACAACAAAGAACACGAAGGAGCAAAAGAAAGAAAGGGAAACGATGGTTGTTACTGTCCAGAGAGAGAAAGAGGGGGTGGAACTAGACACGTGGAGAGAGGAGAGACAGGACAAATAGACAGAGAGGGGTAGTGTACCGTGTACGTGTAGAATGGGTAAAGGCCAAAAGAGAGAGTTCGCGGCAAAGTTCGTTAACTTCGGAACAAACAATGCTTTTACTTTGCTTGTTCACAACCGGAGATTACTACATCGCCGGCCATTTTGCCACCCCGGCTTTAGTTGAGCATTGACTGTTTGAATTTGACTTTTCACTTTTGGATCGTATGGGTTTGATTTTTTTTTTTTCTCACCATAATATCAGAATAATTGTCGATTCATTGCTTCTACAGTAGGATATATCTACGCCAACCTTGTGACCACACCACTACTATAAATTAATAATTAACTATGATGGAAGCAAATTGCTTATATTTTGCTCGTCACTTTGCATAAATGATCGGAATCTCTCCGTCTTTGTTAAATCAATCTTAGAATTATTTCTTAAACAATTGTGAATTAAATTAAGCCATAAAAGATAATATTTATAAACGTAAACTAGCACGTCATTTTGAATGGAATAACAAATAGGAACGGATCCAGAAATTTTTTTAAGTGAGTACAAAATTTTATTTTTTTTATAGGATCAAAATTTAAAATAACATTTTTTATATGAAATTTTTTGAAGGCAGTGGAGGCAAGTTGCGGATCCGTCCATGATAACAAAACAACTAAAAAAGCACGAATATTTAGACTATTAAGTACATTATTTCCATACTGATTTTAATCTATCTTTATATTTTTTCTCCAAATATGAACTTGATTTATCACTCTTAGATTTTGTTTAATCTCTCTTGACTATGAATTTAGGGAAGAAAAAACCTTTTTTCCTCCAAATGTTGGCATAATATTGTAAAATTTTTAAGTTTTACGTCATCTGTTTACTTGAATTTAGCTTCAGAGATCATATCAGCAGTAAAACAATATGAGAGATTGCCTATATAAATCTGTACTTCTTCTAATGTTTGTACAGCTTATCTCACGTAGACTTTCTTTTTTTTCCGTACAACGTGCAGCATAACTAGGATAATAACTGATTTCTTGCATGGGGTGAAATGTGGCGGTCTTAATCTCTCCCGTAATTTCAGATATCAAAAACATTTTAAAGGCACTGAAACTGGTTTTTATCGTGTTGAATGAATAATATTCATACTTTTTTTTCTTAATGAATATAAAGTAGTTTAGTAATGATTTACTTGATATGGTTAAAACATATCAAATCTGAAGATAAAATGAAAAATGAAAAAAAATTAATTTGATATCTCATAATCAAGTTAAACAAGACCAACAATAATAGGATCATTTAAAATCATGATGTAAATCCATTTAAGTTGAATAAATTGATGTCTTAAAGAATATTTTAATGCTAGACAAGCAAAGTTGATCGTTATGAAGGATTTGAGATGAAAAAACAGGATGATGTTTGATATTTTTTTTTGAAGACTTATTTATAGATATGCATTAATTGTAAAATTACTTTTTAAAAAAATATAAATGTTACTATAGCAAGAAGAGCTTGAGGCAACAAACAAAAGCGTAACTATAAGTCCAATTGTTGTTGCCTTTTGCAATAAGGCAATAAAATGATGCTCCTATAAATATAAGACAATAAAATTTCTTGATTAGGCGACAAAATAAATAATGTTGCTTCAAGTTTTGACCAAAGCAATACAATAATTTCAAACTATAGCAACAATGTTAAATATATATTGAAACAAATTAAGTCTTTATAAGACAATAAAGTGATTTTTTAAGAAAAAAATTTGTAACAAAAAAACAATAATTTATTCTTTCGTTATCAATAATATGTTAATGTAAAAGCAAACTCTTATCATTAAGTATGCAACACCTAGATATACATTAAAAGCAATGTACATATATTAACATATGTCTTAATTGCGTACGTACTATCTAATGGAAACGACTAAAAAACTATATTTGTATATGCTATATAGTCCATAAGGACTTGTAAAATTCAACCTTTAACATATTCAAAATACAAAAACAAAAAATCATTTACTAAAATATTCATCTAGGTTATCTTTCTCCATTTATGGAATGTAAGTGAATTAATCTCAATACTAAACAAAACCAATATATATGAGCACTCCAAAATCCTTCAACAAGTACCTCCTTATCTGCTCTTAATCATCATCTTCCTAAAAAAAGAAAAAAGAAGTAGATTAGAATTGTAAAACTACTATGCTCATAAATAGGTTGATATATCTAAATAATCAAATACTAACTACTTTATTATGACGTCAATTTAATTAAGACAAATAATATAGTCCAAAAACTAATTCAATTCTTTTTATAAACAAATTTAAAAAACATAAACATAAGCAATGGATCTCAACAAAAAATATAACAAGATGATATACATGTTGCTACTGACGCCTATCTCATTGAGAATTCTAAGAAAAAAGATAAGGATGAGGTATTGGACCAAGATGTAAATACAACTACTACCCCTAGCATGACTGCTTCTCCTTTATATGCTGTTGATTTTCAATTACATGTTGCTAAATCTAGGAGGCATTCTGCTCTGCAAAAAGGTAAGAAAAAAAACCCAAGGGGCTTCTTCCGTTCATAAAGATCTTAGTATGGAACACTAGAGGGTTGAACAATCCTGTTAAAAGGAATGTAGTAAAGGAGTTGATGAAGGACAAGAAGCCAACATTAGTTGGTCTCCTAGAAACTAAAATAAAAGATCCTTCCTTACTTTTGGGTACACATTTTTTGGGAGCTAATTGGGAGCTATTTTCTAATCATAGATCATACTTTAATGTTCGTGTCATCTGTCTTTTTAATGTTGATCTTCTTGATGTGCTAGTGCTATATGAAATAGAGCAACTGCTACATATTCTATGCAAGTTTAGAACCTCGGGGATTACTTTTAAATTGTCTATGATTTATGCCTCCAACTTTGGATTTCAACGTCAACAGCTTTGGTTGAGTCTTTAAAATATTTAACAAAACATGCGCAAGCCTTGGATAGTATTGGAAGATTTTAATTGCTAGCTACATTCCTTTGAAATTGAAGGAGGTCGACATTTCCATTTTGGATTAAAAATAGAGCTCTCTACTTTTTTGTTACAAATGGACTTAGTCGACCTTAGTTCCACTGGTAGACACCTAACATGGTCTAATAACCAACATGGTAGTATACTCATTTGGAAAAAATTGAATCGAACACTTGTGAACTCCTTGTAGTTGAATCAATATCCACATTCATTTTTTCATTATGGTGAAATGCTGTCTTCAGACCAATCCATGTTTATTCAAAGGTTGGAAGAGTTGTAATCAAAGGGCAAGCCATTTCAGTTTTTCAATATTATAGCTGATATAAAGGGATTTCTTGATCTTGTTCGCTACTACTAGAACACTAAAGTAAATGGTTGTAAAACATTTCGATTAATGCAAAAATTGAAACTAATAAGAGCTACTGTCAAACATTTTCTGCGTGGAAGAAGTTCCAACATTTAGACACTTAAGGAGAGGCTTGTTTTGGCTCAAAATGCTTGCTATAATCAGCCTTTCAAACCTTAACTTAAACATGTTTAGATGACAATCTTGCACGAATACCAAGCTACTTTTGAATTCCACAATTCAGTTTTGCTGTAGAAATCCCGTATTACTTGGCTTAAAGATGGTGATACCAACACGAAGTTCTTTCACTCTTCCATATTGGCTTGATGAAATTTCAATGTTGCAGGAGAGTAGTGGGGTTAAACATATTGACCTGGAAAATATCAAGGAAATAGCTCGAAGTTTCTTTATTAATTTAATGGGCACAACTACTTCTTCTATGCCAAGTCTTAATGTCTTAAGGCTATTTGACGCAACATTGACCAAAGATTGAAGGATATGTTAGTCTCTCCGATTATAGCTCTTGATGTTAAACATACTCTCTTCGACTTACATCCTTCGAAAGCTCCTGGTCCAGATGGCTTTAGTGCATTATTTTTTCAACATACATGGGATATCACAGGTCAACTATTTACTGATGTAGTATTGGAATTTTTTGCATCTTGCAAAGTGCTTCAGGCCATCAATCATTCCATTATTAGCTTGGTCAGGACTTCTAATCTATATGTTACTACACGACTATATATAAGGTGATATCTAAAATTCTTGTTGAACACCTCAAGGTAGTTCTTTCGACTATTGTGAATCCTACACAAAGTGCATTTATTCCTGAATGTAATATGGGAGATAATATTCTACTTTTACAAGAGTTGCTGAAGGATTATCACTTGGGTTAGCAACTACAAAGTTGCTTAATCAAGATAGATTTTCTAAAAGCCTTTGATACATTTAGTTGGAGTTTTATTCAGATACGTCTTGAAGCATTGCATCTTTCGATCTTATTTGTTCAATGGATCATGACCTATATTAGCACTACTTCACTGAGTATACTTGTGAATGGTGCTCTGACAATACCTTTCAAGCCTGCCAAGGGTATCAAACATGGCGACCCTTTATCGCCTTACTTGTTTATTCTTGTTATTGAGGGTTTCTTAAGACTATTAAATCGGATGATTCCTTGTAATGGAGAATTTCACTATCACTATAAATGTAAGGAACTCAACCTTACACACCTATTATATGCTGATGATTTGCTTCTCTTGTCTGGTTCTGATCATGCTTTACTAACAATATTGATGCATGTGCTTGTTTTATTGCGGAGTGGTCTGGACTTATTTATAATGCAAAGAAAAGTAGTTGCTATATATCAAAGGATGTATGAAACTTAGCTAAAATTCAAAGAATTACTAGGCTTTAACTTAGCTCACTCCCTATTCAATATCTAAGCATTCCAATTATGGCTTCCAAGATGACGTTCCATGACTGCTTACCAATTATTGAAAAGCTGAAGTCTAGAGCACTACAAGAAAACAACAGTTTACCGACGGACCTTTCTGTCAGTAAATCATGATCTTCCATCGGTATAGGTAATTACTGACGGAAAAATCAGAAGGTCAAAATTGTCGATGAAATCATCGTAGTTAAATATACCAACGGTATAATTCCGTTAGTAATTTAGCTTCGACCAAAAATATGTTAACAACGGTATAAATAACGTCGGTAATAATATTACCGACGGAAAAAAGTTAACGACTGACCGTCGTTAACGTTTAGCAATGGCTAAAATCTGTCAGTAAGCCGTTACTGAGTGTAAAAGAACGACTTGCAACACACCGACGGAAATAGAAATTCTAACGGTAATAAAAATTTAATTTCCGACGGTATGCTATTTTTCGTCGGTATTAGGTGGTAAGGAATTTTTTTAAATTGCATAATGTTATTAATAATGCATAATGTTAAGAGTTACCAATAATGTGTGCATTATAAATTAATTTGTATATGTATATAAATTTGATTAATCAGAAAATTAGTTGATAATATAACGTGAAAATTGTTTGAATTGATAATAAAAGCAGTGCAATGTGCACATCATATGTTTGTAATTGAAAACAAATGTTTAAGACAATCTAAGAGAAGCTAATGTCGTGGTGATCGTGGGTGATATGAGCTGCCAAGCCTTCCCTTCAACTGTTCCATCTCCTCTCTAAGTTGAGCCATCTGCTCCATCTGTTCTCTCATCTTAGTCATTTGCTCCATCTCTGCTCTCATCTTAGCCATTTGCTCCATCACCGCTCTCATCGTAGCCATGTGCTCCATGTGCTCCATCTCCTCTCTTATCTTTGCCACCTGCTCCATCTCCTCTCTTATCCTTGTGACCTGTGCCATCTCCTCTCTTATCCTTGTCACCTGCTCTAGCTCCTCTC
>JANKOD010000005.1:13447595-13459609 GCA_026284645.1 Erythroxylum acuminatum | reverse complement strand
TTTCCTAACCTCTTTGAACCAAGAACTCTCTAAAACCCCAAAACATTTAACATTACTTACCTTCAATCTTCACCCAATCAAAGGGTTTCTTGGCTCAAATGCTAGCTTGGAACTTCCTCCACCTTTTTCCTTCTTGGATTGACTTCAAACACCTTCTTGAACTCTTAGAAATCAAAACCCTAACTTCTTCTCTTCTTTTTCTCTTCTTCCTTCTTTCCTTCCTCTTCCACGACTCTCTCTCTCTTCTTTCCCTCTCAATTTTCGTCCACTCTCTCCTTCTCATGCAATCCAACTTATTTCTCTCCCTTTTTATACTCTCACTTAAGCCCAAAGCCCATTTGACCCTTAATGCAAAGCCTTGTTCATTTATAACTTAAATCCCTCACTTAAGCCCAAAGGCCCATTAAACCTTTAATGCATTTATCACCTAACTCTTTACTTCAATTTAATTCATGCTAACTCATGCCACCTAACCTAATTAATACTACATGCTAATTAATGTCAACATAGTCTAACCTATTAAGACCCAAAAATCAAACTAATCGCGCGAGGAGAAGAGAGGGCAGGGATGAGGTCGATTTTAATTAATTTTGGCGACGGAAAAATTCCGTCGGTATTGTTAAAAAAGTCTTCGTGAAATTATGCTTCTGAACATAATTTCACGACTTTTTAAACACTACCGATGGAATTTTTTCGTCGCTAAACAAATTCCCCGACAACTTTACCGACCGAAAATAAATTATGTCCTAATTTATAGACGGAATTAAATGCATCAGTACAGTTCTGTCACTACTATTTTTCGCGAAGATTTCCCTCCAAATATGGCAACGGAAATCTTTTCCGTCACAATATTCGTGTAACATACTGACGGTATCATTTTTTCCGTCGCTATTTACATACGAAAACAATTCCGTCGGTATATTTCCGTTGCTATTAGACAGTTTTCTTGTAGTGGAGTGATGACATGGTAGAATCGATTCCTCTCCTATGCAACTTGTATTACACTAATGATTTCAGTCCTTACTAGTCTCCATCTATAATGGGTTGTTCATATTGCTTTACCTTGAAAAGCAATAAAAGAGATGGGTATCATGAAATCCTTTCTCTGGTCTAGACAAGTGGGACATTCTAGGAAGGCTCGGGTTAAATGATGCGAGTTAATGATGACAAAAAAATGTGGGGGCCTTGGAATTATTTCCATCTCTACTATACAACAATTTTTTATGTGTAAGAGATTATGGCATATATACACGGGCAACAATGCTTTATGGACTAAATGGATTCACGAATTCTATCTTACAAGGGTTAATTTTTGGCAGGTCGACTATTCAAGGGATGGATCTTGGATCTTAAAACAAATGAAGAGGTTACGTGAATTTATTTATCCTCATATTTAACACACAATTGGCAATGGTTAGAAGATTTGGATATGGTTTGATAACTAGTTAGATATCAACCCCCTTGCTCATGTTACTGAATTTCAACGGCTCCGTAATCGTATGACATTAAACATTAAGGTGTCTTCTCTAATCAAGGATGGCCAATGGTAGGAAACTTTTTGTGAATTTCATGCACTTACGCCATATTTGCCTATCTTTCCAACACCAGAAACGGAAGATATCATCTCATCGAAGCTAGCTCTGAATGGCACCTTCTCAAATAAAATTTGCTATAACCTTTTATCGGTTGAATTTGCAATGGTTCCATGGTTCTCTCTCCTATGGCATAACACGATCTGTCCCAAAGCCACTTTCATCACGTGGCCAACAATCAAAAATCAACTAACAACTTGGAAGCACTGATATGATAGATCTAATGCATTGTGCATGTTATGCAATCTGGCTTCTGTGGAGTGTAAGCACATTTTTTCACTTGCAACTACACTCAGGCGATCTAAAGTTGACTCTTATACATGCTCTCATCACTTAATGTTGGATACAACTGGCCCGCTGTACTGTATTGGATTATTGGGAAAATGAAGAAGGGAGCTCCTAATGTTGTTATATATGCAGCAACATTTACCATAGCTATCTATAGTATTTTAAGTGAAAGAAATTGACGAAGATTATGGACAAGAAGGAGAACAAATATCAGTTGGCGAACAAAATTATAAATCATATTAGAGCTGGTATATTTGCTAAACAAGGGCATCACTCTCTCTCTATGGATATGAAAAGCAGATGGAGACTATGATTTGATGACTCTGACTTTTATTTAGTACATAAATTACACTCTTAGACTCTACTAGATTCTATGTAATCTTTTGTTAGGTTTGCTAGCCTTGAACATATTATTTTTTGTAATGATGTAATAGTTTTATCTAAAGTAATATACCATTCAATTTTTTTAATAAAAAAAGATGATGTACAATAATAGTGAATTAGGGAAATTTTTCAACTGATATTCTTCATGTTGATTTATATGGTTTGGAGGAATAGAAGAGTACTTTCTTGAATTAATGAGTGCAATTAATTTACAAAACATGTCTATGTTAGTGGTATTAGCTTGCCCAAGTTGAGATTGAATGAGGGAGAACATTTGTTTCATCATTTCTTTTCTATTAGCTTTATCTTGTTTTAGTTGCCTTTTCATTTCCAAACGTTCAACTTTCTCTTATTCTAATTCCTTTCTCATTCTCTCTTTTCAACTTCTACTTTTTGGTTCATCTCTTCTTCCAATGCATTCTTGATGGACTTCAAACACTCGTTAGCAACTTTGTGCAAGGCTTCACCCGCCATATTATTTTCATGTTTTCACACTCCCTTCCAAAAAGTTTATTACATCGAAGCCTTATGACTCCCATATCAGCCACAACTTCATCAATCTTTTGACTATCATTTTCCCTTTACATTTGTTCAATATGGTCCCATAAAAGAAAATTTGCTCTCACACTAATGAATGCAAACACTATGATTACAGAAAACCTACTATAATTCCAATTATACTAGAAATAACTCATTTTGACATGAATAACAAATCAACAATATAAAAACAAATGAAATGCAATCAGAAACACATGTAATAAGTAATAAATTTGGGCATCTCAAAAAAAGTAGCAACAATATATAAAATTATTACAAGACAAACATTCATCACAATTTTCTCCCTTATAGCTTTAGTAGATTGCTTGTACACTTTTTCAGGCTTTCTTTTATTAGTTGCCAGATACTTTTCAACATTAAAAAGTGGAGTTTTATCCTCTCTTTCATTTTGCTATCCATGGAAACAATTGTTAATTATAATTTAGAAATTTTAATTAATTTCTTAATAGATTATAACTCATTAAAGAACATACCAACTTAACAAAAATACTTGTAAAGCTCTTAGGACTAGTTGTGTGCATTTCAGTTTGTTGTTTACTATTTTGAATATTTTTAGTAATTTTCTACTTATTAAAACAAAATATTAATTAGATACCATGTAACTAATTTGTAAAAAATTACTAACAATTATCATACCTTCACATTTGGGTGGTTCCAGATTGAAATGGGCTCTTTAAAGACTTTTGCTTATATAGTTAGAATGATTGGCCATTCTTTCTACATCTTATACTGTTTGAAATGCTTTCGCTTCACTCTAGACTTATAACTTCTCCATACATCTCCAACAATTTTTAAAGTTCATTCTTCACCTTCTAATGGCAAAATATATCTCTTCTACAATGTAATAAATGTTCATTTAAATTTTATAAATCAAAATTGAAAGGAACATTAAGATAATGATTTCTTACATTAACAATATTCCCAAATAGTTTCTTTGGGAATCTTTTGCCAATTAACATAGTTTAAAGGTGCGAGATTTTGTTTATAAGCTACAGTACCTAAGAAAAGTGTGAATTCAATCAGTGTCTTCTCATCAGGACCAGTTGCTTGATTAAGAGCATTGAAAAAAATTGGACTCAATTGCTCCGTGGATTTTACATGAACCTCCTTAAGCAAAGTTAGACCTCTCCCCTTCTTCATCATAATTCTATATTCAAAATAATTATTAATGTTAGTATACGAAAAAGAAATTATTCAAATAACAGTATAATATATGATTACCTTTGCATTGAGTAGTAGCAATTTCTGCCATATCCATGCTAATATCATATCTATACACTACTTGAAGAATATAAAGGTTATGGTGGTCCTTCCCTTTCTATTAAAATTTGTGACAATTAAAACCATTTGAAAGAAAAAATTACAAGTTTTTTTAATCCATATCAATATAAAAAAATCATAATATAAACAGAACCAAAATTAATTGTTACTATGGCAACTATATGCAAACAAAATTTAATATTAGAATAATCACATCTATATTACTGAATCAAATGAGGAAACATGTACCTTTTCTTTATTGAATTGGCATTGCTCTTTACTGTCCTCCAAATGCTCTTCCTGATCTCTATATGAGAATTCAAATGAATGTTGTAGTTCATAAGCTTGAGTCTTCTTCTGCTACTTTCTCAAATAGTTAGCCATAGACACTAGTGCAACAAATTTGGTCGCATATGTTGCTTCTTCCCTTTTGTCATTGTGAAGACCTTGAAAAATTACGAATATTGTTATTAACAACCATATATACATAATTAGATTAGTAAAGTATATTTAAACATATAATAACAAAAATTTTCTTTTTACTAGAGAAAGAAAAATAAATAAGGACCTTGTATAAAAAATTATTGATAAATATCCTTCCAATCCCTGTCAGTGTCATCAAGGTCTGAATCATCTTCTTCATCATCATTTTTTGTTTCAATATTTAAGATGTTTGGAGGTATGCCAATTGTGACTATAGGTAAATCTTCTCTAGACTAGTTGGGGTTCACATCACTATTATTTCTAAAGAAATCATTGATATAATCATTTGGTGCTCCCTAATATGTTTCTTCAACATTTTCATTATTATCTAAAGGTACATCAAAAAGATACTTAGGTGCCTTCTTCCCCATATAATGATAACATTTCTTAAAACAATCAACTACATGAAGCACTTGATCAACTTGTCTTATCAATACAAAAGGATCCTCCATATACTCGAGTAAGCATATTATCATCTTTCTCTTCTTGATACCAACAAATTTGAACAACACTAGACTGAACTATTAGGTTTGGCAATCAACACAAGCAAAAGTTTCATAATTGTATTAACAAGTGCACACCTTACTGTAGCTTGGCATTTTTTCTATATCATGACTCCATTAAGTTCCCCCTTCACTTATTTACGCTTTCTAATTATAGTAAAGATATCACATGTCACTGAATGCATACGACTAATAGAAAAGATACAAAAGAAGATGTGTAACATAAACTTTTCTTTTATAGGAAGATCGTAATTTTAATTCAGTCATCAACTCCTTTTATATATGTTGGTCATTGCACATATTTCTTTCTAAAGGACTTACCAAGTCTATAAGGAAGATGATGAGGTGTTTGGTTTGGTGAAGAAAGAATGTTAGAAAATTCAATGCCAAAGTGAGTTGGGAGGAAGTATGCAAACTTATTACTTGGGAATAACTCGTGTTAATCTGAACGATATAAGTATTCACAAGGAAGAGAATTTGGAGGCTATTGTCAAATAAAAATGCTTTATAGGTTAGGCGAATCCACACATATTTCCTAATAGGAGAAAGCTTTTGCGAAATCTCTAAAATGCTACCTACTTCATAGTTTCTTTTCTAGCTTCTAAAACTAAGAAGCCAGCTGGTTGGTAGTCTTAAATGGAAAATTAGGGATGGAGGAACATCTCCGCACTATGATAATTGGAGCAATGTTAGACCTCTCTTTGGCTCTTAAACAATGTTAGAAGTACGAAGCACAATTCTAAGCTCTTCTAAGGTGAATTTGTGGATTAATGGTCTAATTTCTCTATTGATGTTGCCCCCTTTGTACCTGACTATAACTCAGATACAAGAAATTAAGTCTGACCGCTATCTATGGCTTGACCACATCTCTTGATGCTTCACAAATAGATCACGTAGAGAACTCCTGGGGTAAGCAGAACAAGACAGCTCAATTTGGAGTATCAATTTACTACCAAAGCTTTGTTTTTTCATGTGGTTGGTTGCCAAGAGTAGAATAGCTACTCTGCGTAAATTGACCAATCTCAATTGGCCTAATACACGGTATCTACGCAAGCACCATCCTGAAACTCTGGGCCATTTATTTCCCAGATGCAAATCTTCCAATCCCATAAAGAGCAACATCATGTCGCTTTGCGAGGGTAGCTTTCACAATCACAATCGTGGCGATATTTTGGAATGGATAGCTACTAACATGAGTTCTACCAGAGGAGATCGAGCTATATTCTTAGTAGCCTTAGCTTCATGTATGTACAAAAAATAATATAGGCTTTGAAGGAAAAGAAAGCAACGGTGAGCAGGTTACGGTAGAATTGATACAATGGATAAGTGAACAACATTTAGGGTATGTTTAGACGTGGATGGAGGGATGGAAGGGAATGGAATGAAATGACCCAAATGACTCAAGTCATTGTTTGAGAGTCTATTTTGAACAGGATAGAATGGCAATTGATGGCTTTAGAAGCCATTCTTTGCCATCCAAAATCCAATATTTTGTGACCTCCCAAAATGGGGGGTCAGGGAAGGAATGACATGGCTTGCCTTCCAAACCTTCTCTTATTTTATTTAAACTTCCAAACAATTGAGTGACTCATTTCATTTCATTTCATTCCATTCCATTCCATTAATTATCATTCCATTTCATTCTATCCTAAACTCCCAAACATACCCTTAAACTCTGAAGCAACTTACATGCGGCAGTCCTAGGAATAAGATAGCGGCAACTTGAAGACTTGACACTCTTTAATGCATTGAAGAGGAATGGAAGCTTACAAGTCTCCAATCTATTATTTGTTTATTGAACTTGAAAATGCTACCTAAATTGCTGATGAGTCGATGGTTTTTACCTTAATTGATGTGTTTTGGGAGGCCAGCTTGAGTGATGCAAGACATGTAATATTGCAAATTGTATTCTGATTTCATCAATACATTCCCTTTAACTTTTTTAAAAGACTTTAGTTACATTTTTATTGCTGACAATAATATATATTCAATATAAATTAATTATTTATTGTAAAATTATTTGTAAGCTAATATTTATTTTAATCATTATAACCATTTTATTATTTAAAATTAAATACTTGATATTTTAAATTTTATTATATTACTGTAAAATTAAAAGAAATTAAATAATTATTTTTATGTTAATATTAAATTAAATAATATATTTAATTAGTAAAAAATAAAATTAAAACTAATTTTAAAAGCATGAATAAAAATGATCTCAATAAAATTTTTAACTTAATTTAAAATAAAAATAAAATAGGAGTCTTAAATGAATTTATCTTTTCTAAAAAATTTAAAAAGATTAGCATGCTTTGCTGCCGCTACTCAGCAAGACAAGAACGCTCTGAAGAAGCAGCCAGAAGATGATTCGCGCGTAATCATCACGCATTTATGAGACTACCTCCTTAACCTTAACCTCAACCGTAAACCTCGGCGCACGATAGCCACATGCCAAGTTAACATGACAAAGTGATCAAAATTCCCCTGCGCCGTTTCTTCCTTCTAAAACCCTCCTTAAACCATTCTCCGAAGCCCTTCTCTGCTTAAACTATGCCAAAGTCACTGGACGTGTTCAGATCCAACGCCTCTAACCCGAAGGTGTGGGTCCTCATCGGTGTTACGGTAGCCGGAATCGTCGTGCTGGCGGAGACGCGGCGGCGAAGGAGGCTGAAATCGAATAGAGTCGATTTCGGGGCCTTCGTCGAAAGGTTCGAGATACTTCCATTCCCTCAGCCTCCCCCTCCTGCCGCCAAGCAATCCCTGTCCAACCTTTCTTTCGCTATTAAGGACATGTACTATTCTTCTTCTTCTCTTATGTCATTTTCCATTTCGATATGATATGAAAGTTGTTATTTTTTTTAATTTCTTTTTGGGTTTGGATTAGATTTGAAGTGAAGGATCATGTGACGAGTTTTGGGAGTCCGGCATGGAAGAAAAGTCATGAAAATGCTGAAAAGATGGCAGTTGTTGTGACCGCCTTGTTGAAGAATGGGGCTTCTTGCATTGGCAAGACTGTTATGGACGAATTGGGATTTGGGTAAATATGTTTTATGTTGTTTACTCATCTCTCTCTCAAAGATTGAAAAGATCAAACTATTTTATTTGGTTTTCAGGATAACCGGAGAGAGTAAGCATTACGGAACTCCTATAAACCCCAAAGCGCCATCTTGTGTTCCTGGAGGTTCTTCTAGTGGTTCAGCTGTGGCTGTTGCTGCTCAGCTTGTTGATTTTGCTTTAGGTATCTCCTTCCTTGTAACTCTTCAATGATCAGATTGCGGATGGATATGTAATTTTGTTGGTATGATTATTATAGACGCCAGTATATGTTCTTTGCTGCTGAAAATATAGATATAACATTCTTATTGTTATTCTGTGATGTACAGGTACTGATACAGTTGGATGCATAAGAATTCCAGCAGCATTTACTGGTATTCTTGGGTATCGGCCGTCTCATGGGGCTGTATCTACAGTTGGTGTTCTTCCAGTTGCACAAAGTTTAGACACTGTTGGTATGTAATAAAATAATCATATATGTTGTATTAGGGAGCAAAGCTGTTCATGTCGATTAGCTATTCCACTTGGTTTTCTACTTGTGCTTGCTACAATTCAAGGGAGTGATTGATTGACGAGCTCAAATTTTATGCTTATGCCTTGACAAGGTGCTTCATAGATATGCTACCAGGACTGGAAATGCCACCTCTATAAATGCAAGTCAATGAACATGGTTGATGGTTTTCTTGATCTATCCATAATTTTCCTTTTGAAGTTGAGGAGTTGAGTATGTGGCCCCTACTGAAAATATGGGTGTCTAGTTCCTTGCTTGTGAGAATGAACATAAACAGAAAAATGAAAAACAAAAGAAAGAAGTAATCTTATATTAAATACGAATTCTCTTAATAGCACTCCCAGTGTTTATTTTCGAGGACAATCCATGTTAAAGGTAACATTGATAGAAGTATCTCCTTAGATTTGGCCAAGCTACATAACCATGTTATAGATTTGGCCAAACTACATGTGCACATTCTAGGACAAAAGTCTATGCATCTTTAGATGACTCTCTATTGTTTGATCTTCTAGTATAGTATTGATGATCATGGCATACTCTTTACTTGTATGGAAACTATCTACATTTATCTTGATTTTAGTTAGTTGTTTTAGGCAATTGTCAAACTTTTTGGGTGTGTTGAAGTTGAATTGATGCTACCTTTTGTTGGTTTCACGAGGAGGTGTGAGCCCCTTGAGTAGGGCTTTAGGAAATAACCATTTTTTTGTTCTTTTAACTTACCAAATAGTCAAGATTTTACGCTTCTGCTATAGAAAATTGTGAGCCCATAATGCCTTTGTGGGCAATAATAATATTTGTTCTCCAAACGAGTGTGCTCGATACATTCCACATGTTTGTTAGCCAAACAACACTACTCACTACGCCTTAAATGCCGCTAGCTCAAGAATACAACTCACTATTGAATTTCTAGATTAGTAATGTCAATGGGCATCTTCAATTAGGTGTGACGCAGCCAAGTCTGAAATCTACCTTTTACTCATCTTACCTATAAAATGGAAAGGTTTTGACAAGTAGAGTTGGAACTTGGAGAATTGATTGACCTCTTAAACGCTAACTTCTTGATGTTACATGTCTACTGGTATCTTTGATTTTTGACCTTGCTGCTTATGATGGGTTTAGAAATCTTGTTGGAAGAGTATTTAGGCCTTTGCAATTCCTATTTCTCCTTGCAATGCTACTTGTCTATCGCTTTTTTTGTTGAGACTCGCTCAATTTATGTTGTTCCAGCTGTACCTTTTATATCCTTGGTTATTTGTTTATCATCAGCAACCTTTCAGGATGGTTTGCGCGTGATCCCTCTATATTACACCAAGTTGGATGCACTATACTTCAGCTTAATGTTGTAGAACCTAGAAGGACCAAATGTCTTCTCTTTGCTGATGATCTCTTTCAGTTTTATAAGGTTCCCCAGCACAAGACTTTTTCTGTTATTACCAAAGTAATTGAAAAGCTCTCTGGATGTAAGTTGCCTCAAATTTGCATTTTTCATCCTTTACCTACTATTGTTACTTGCTTGACGATTGATATCTTGTCACTTTCAGTGTTCCTTTTTCACTTGACGATTGAATGCTATTGATTTGTTGATAATAACATAAAGGTGCTGCCATTGTATTCGTGTTGAAGTTGATATATAGTTTGTCGATTGCGCAGATGAGCATCCAAAGCATATAAATCTCAGTGAGCATATTGCTAAAAATGTTTCAAGTCTAAAAGGGTTTCATGAAAACTCTACAAAAGTGCAAAATGGAACATCTGCTTTAAAAGCTTTGTCTTCAGTGATGATTTCACTGCAAAGGTACTTCACAACTCTAAGTTAAATTACTATGTTTGGAAGAACAAGTTCCATGGATCATTGCATCTCCCCATTTTCTTAGTCTTTTCTATCTTTTGTTGTGAGTTTGAGTCTAGTGAACATTTCTAGTTAAGTTCCTAGTAACATATTTGTCTACAGGGACTGAATCCAATTGAGTTGTTTGTCATTAGACACTTCAATTTGAATCATATTTTTGAAGGAAATATATATGTGCAAGTCAACTAGTTAATATTGTAGTTGTAAGCAAGAATGATATTCTAACATCATGCTTTTGTCTGAATTAAGAATTTTTAATATCATTCTTCTCTCTGAGACTTGTTGAGTGTTAAGGTCCAAGGGTGCTAGGAATTGAGGTGCTAATCATTAGAAACTAGAAGATGAAATCATATTTGTGAATGCCAGGAGTATACACTAGTTAATTGGTTTATTATGTAATTATAAACAACAATAATATTGAATTTGCTTTATAAGAATCAAATGAGGTGTAGTATGAAGAATATTGTGTTATGCTGAATGTTTATACTAAGATATACATGTTCTTAATTTCTACATACTTGGTTCTTTCTTGTCAATTCAAACTTCTTCTTCTTCTTAAGCTTTTTCGTTGGACCATTAATTGATTCTTTTGTCATTCTCACCCTTGACTAGGACAATCTCCAACTTATGCATTTAGAATGAAGCAATGATACGAATATCGTATCGTATCATATCTAGCAAAAACTAGTACAAATTTGCTTTGCACTGTAATAGGTTGTACGAGAGAATTTTTGGTTGTAGCAGCCGATATTGGCCAATACGCCAAAATATAAAAAATACTAGGTCAAATTTTAACTTTAAAAAAATTGAAAGGTTAAATTAAAAAAAATCCTTTTATGTCTAAATTTTTTAAACATAGAATTATTCTTCAAAAATAGTTTTTATGTCTAAAACATAATTTCTTATTTCTTATGTTAATTTTGAGTTATTAAATCAACATTTTAATTTTTTTTCAATTTTAATTATAATACGAACTAATTTAATTATATATTGAGGAATTATTCTATAATTTTGCAAAAATTAATGCATGATGTTATCTGGTACTAACGAGTACTGGTACTACATCGTACTAGTACCAAAATTGGTACAAGCTGTACTTTGAATTTTTTTTAAGAACTTGATCTCTATATTAAATGTTTATTGGCTACTTTTTATCCTTTAAAATACTTTTATCCTTCAAATTTTTTATATTTCTTTTTAATTTTAATATTTATGTTTAATTTATTTATCAAACTTTCCTTATTTATTTGTCAGTATTTATCCGTTTTAAGTATATAACATAGACATGTAGATTTAATTTGGGTGTAATAAATAAATAGAATAAAATAGGGGTATAATTACTAAGGGCCCACCCTTATTTTTACTTTTCTATTTTTGCTTTTAAATTTTTATAAAAATTAATTAATTATTTATTTAATTTATTCCCACTTTTATAACATATGAAGTTTTAGTTTTTATAATCTAATTTTATTATTAAATAAATAAAAAGTATTTAACTATTTAATATTAACTGCTAATAAAAATTCTTA
>JANKOD010000005.1:13419926-13437584 GCA_026284645.1 Erythroxylum acuminatum | reverse complement strand
CATAATATATTATTAACAAATCATAATGTTAATACATGAATCACAAATGTTCATTGGCCTAGGGCACACTACTAACAAAACCTTCACATCCGAAACCTAGAATCCCAACATTCACACTAAAACTCTGCACTTATACACATTACCAATTCAATTCAATCGTTCACTAACATATACTTCTAATATCAACATCAACCACAAGATAGGCAAAACATACACAAAAGAACTTCTTCATTTCCAAATCTCATTATACAACAAATGGAGTTTGCACAAGCTTTAGTTACATATCAACATACACATTAATAACTTAATACAAAATACAAATAGATGCTCAATGTTTGATATGCTTATAAAGCTATCCAAAAGTGATCGAACTAACTTAGTACAAAAGCTAACTATCTTGGAGTTTGTCCAAATGGCTTGCAAGGATCGCTAACCTTCTCGTTCTGCACTTGAGGAGTGAAAATGATGGGGTGAGCTGCAAAGCTCAGTGGCTAATATATTTATAGCCATTGGAAATGAGCTACACAATCAAACATATATGTGTATATACATATAGGCATATACATCTTATCTTAATCTAGCAATGTAAATTCAGCATTCACAATTCTAGTTCACAACTCATAGTTCAAAATGTCATCACATAGAACATATTAGGTGTAATTCATCATCAAAGCATAACACTCAACTTGCATCATAACTTAACAAATCAAAATGCAAATGCATAACAAATGGCTTAAGAGTTCCATAGAACAAAATGGCGAAACCAAAGTTTACACCATAAACAAAATGAGTCCATTCTTTGGATCTCATATGCCACAAGCAAGCAGTTGGAAGAAGGCTTTTAGGTCAACGTTCACATAACTAACAAAACGGGTCCTCTCTTGCCCAAACATAATCAAATTTCGAAGCTCAATTCATTTCCGTACATTTTCATACTTTCATGCTTTTTCCTCTTTCTATTCATACACAATGCCAATTATCTTTCAAGGCATAATATGAACATAAATCATAATACAGTTTCAACAATTACCATAATTAAAATCAAGCCATTTTAGCACATAATACACATGCAAGGCATTTTGCTCATATTACATAACAACTATAAATAAATTACCCACCTAATTGGCTTGTAAAAATCCAAGTCAAGCTTGCCTTTCCTCTTGCTATTGGATTGGGCTTTCTTGGTTTCCTAAACAAACCAAGTTCTCATTCAAAACAATATTCCATAGAAATTTATAAAGCTTCAATAATCACAAAAGGATAAAATCAAGCTTAAACTAACCTACCTATAGTCTATCTAGGTTAGTAAGACCAAAACCTAGTTTAGAAACCTTAAAAATCAAATGGGTCTCTTAAATCATCTTCTTCCTTCCTTTATTCCCAACATATAAAACCCATTTCTTCCTACCTCCTTTTTCTAATCAAACAAGAAGAAGAGTAATGGGTTTATCTTAACAAGATGATTCCTCTTCTTTTCTTCTTCTTTCCTTGTCTCTTCTCCCACGATTTTTTCTTCTTCTCCATGCACACTTCTCTTCTCCTCTCTTCTTTCACGTTTTCTCTTCTCTTTTTAGCTTCTCACGATTCTCTCGTCTTCTTTTCTTATTTTCAAGACTACATTTATTAGTCTTTCTAATTTTACCCCTCGTCAATTAATGAAGTGCCCATTTGCCCCTTCTTTTGTCTTTATCTACTAACTCCTTTATTCTCTTAAACACCATTTTAATTCTAACTTAATTATAATCTTTCTATCCAAAATTCTAATTTCTACTCATGCCCACTAAATTAATGGACTCAATTCTAAGAAAATAAAATAAAATAAACAAACAAATTATAAATAAATAATCGAACAAACAATAAATAATTAAAAAATCGAGGTCCAACATATTAAATGGATATGCAATGCTTATGAGACTCACTTCCAGTTGTTATTATTGTGACCGAGTGCCTGTAACTATCTCGTATCCCTTATAGATATTGGGCTCATTAATAATTGTCCTTTATCCGTTGGGGATAGATGGCTCATTTTACATAGTGAGCCTTTAGCTCTTAATCACTTTATGAGCATAGTGAGCCTTTGGCTCTTAATCACTTTATGAGCTTTAAGCTCCTTTTCAGTGGCTACTGCGGCCATAACAGGCTTTATCTGCTCATGTATTTATGTAATGAAATGCATCTTATTCACATATATTCAATCAGTCACTTGATTTCATTTATCATCGGACCTTGGTCCAACATTCATCAATAATGTTGACTATCACTTATTTCATTCACATTCACATTCAATGAAGCACTTCTTATGTTCTCACATTTATCAAACTCCTAGGACTATTAATGTCCGGAATTGTCTCAATCACATTCACATTTATTAGTAATTCAATACAAAATTTTAAAACAAACAATTAATCAAGTGAGACATATGTTACTCACAGTACGCTCCAGATTAACATTTGTTTCCTTAATCCAGAAACGTCTAGATGCGGACGTTCTATCCTATACATCAACATTATTCAATACACATATTGCACACACATTATTAATTTCATAATCACATAAACACTCAATTGTACACATATGTATAGGTGTAATGTATAATGCATGCTCAATTTGTTTATTCTGGGTATATTTCCTTAATCACATCTCTTGATCATTCAAACCTTATCATTTGTATGTGTCTAGCTTATTCTTAGGTTTATTCTAATATTACTCGTCATTTCTTTTCTAGCATTATATGCTCTCATAATATCCAATTCTCATTCACCTTTACTTGATACATATTACTCATCTCTTTACAATCATATTTGCATTTCTAAGAACACTTTTATATCATTAACAATTCATAACTTCCAAATTGAGATACATTCATATATCATATCTTGCGAAACTTGATCTTCCTAAGTTCATCAATCAACCATTTACTAATCCTTTCCTTAGTGAATTTAGATGACAATGAAATTTGGTGGAGAGGAAGGACAATGTGTGAGGAGCTTGTGGTTCAAAATTCAAGTCAATCGAAGATCAAAAGGAGTTATGTTCAAAAGAGTGAAGGGTGTTAAAAGTTGTCAAACAGCAGTACACCTTCACTGTCACGATCGTGCACACTAATGGTTCCTCTCTGTCACGATCGTGCACTTCCCTTACTTAAGCATCAATCCAACTTTTCTCAAAATAGATTTTTGGATTAATCTTGCGTGGCTATTTTAAAAAACAAAATGAGGTATTTAAGCCATACACTCTTCTAAAAAAATGTTCCTTTATGTCTTAAGTTTCTAATGACACCAATATAATGCATTTTTGGTTCAGTATTATGCAAGTTATACCTAAAATACTACAGACTATTCCCAAACTGCGACAAGACACTGTACTCAACTTCAAGCCAAACTTTGAAACCCTTAAAGGCAGAATTGAAATTAGATTCCTTCATGAAAAATAAATCGATTTATCTCTAGTTTAATACAAATGTAAAACAATCCCATCTTGATATGTACAAATAAAGATATGGATAAAATACAGATGCATGTTTAGTGAAGACACTCCATCTAACATATTCCAACACACTTCATCATCATTTTCATCCTAGTTCATCTCTTTTGCTTAGTCTATCAATTTTAGCTTATGTCCTCACTATCTCCTCTCCATTCCTACTTCCATTTCAGCTCAATTTCAATCGCAAACAAATCATATTCTATGTTCGATCATAATATCAAAAACAAAACATTTACATACATATATATTCATCACTAAATTTCTGCATCTTTTTCCTACACCATTATCAATGATCTTTCTATTTCAAACTCATATCTACAACAACTCAAGAAATATTAATCTCATAAACACAAAAACAAGACACCAATGTGTTCATTTCTTTACCCACGTTCCAACATATATGAAACACCATTTTATGATCATGTAACCTCTAACTATCTTCATATATGTTTTATCCAACAAATCATGAAGAACAATATGATACTTACTTGATAAAACTCTAAACTCTTCAAAATCATGTGAGCCATAGCTTTCCATGGGTCATGCGATCATCAACATGAAGGTGGGTAGATTGAGATTTTGTTTTTGAAAATTGAAGAAGACAATCAAAATGATAGTAACAAAGAAGGGTGAGAGCAAGACTTATGTTGATAGGGCAAAAAGAGAGGATCGTAGGTGAAAAAGATCGAAGAAGATGAGAAGAGATATTAACAAGAAGTGAAGTAATTAATAAAGTGAAAGGTCAATTAAAGAGAAGATAGTCCTCCACTTGGGAGAGTTTCGTGAGTTATGGCATGTGGTGTGGCAAGTGACAAGTGTCACTTTCTTATGGTCTCTCCTTGGTCTTTTATTTAACTAATCCACTTGTCTCCAATTTCTACTCCGATTGTCTCCCAATTTTCAATGACATCTGTCATTAAATCCCAATGTCATTTATAAAAATTTCCACTGCCATTTGACTCTTATTTCCAATACCATTTATCAATTATCTTGCCACTTGGCATTTTTCTTAGTCTAAAAGTACTCATAATTTTAGAAAATATTCCAAATTTAACCAAAAATTATAAATCAATAATTATAGTCTCCAAATCAATTTTCAAGACAAAAATATTCACTATTCACATCATATCACATTTATAAATCAATTAAGATCAACTATACCCGATAATTGTCAAATGAGTGCATGTATAGTCATTGTAATATATGCAATTATCAAATTCAAATGTATGTATACTATATTATGCGTGAGCATGCAGTGGATTTCCTAACTTTTTCATTGATATCTCTCATGTACAATATTCTAGGGTTATAACCCTTAGCACGAGAAAATGGGATGTTACAGTATCAACATTTATTACATAGCTAGATGCATAAATGAATTTTAAAAACAACTTCCCCTTAGCAGAGAAAACCAAAAAATTGATAATAGGCTCATATCTTTTATTTGTATAACTATCACACGTAGTTGAATACCTATAAGTTACCTAAGTCATTCTTCTTTCATTAAAAAAACTTTTTATTTCAAAAACAGAGCTGCTCAAAAGATTACCTTTGTAGTTATCAATTGAAGGAGCATTATTTCCTAGACCATAAGAGGCAATATCATTCACCAAGGAATGGTAATAATAAGACTGAGCATCATTGAATGATACACCCATAACATACCGCCATCAAATAATTGTTATGTCCATACTATGAGCTATTTCTTTAGATTATAACGTATTATGAAACGAATGTTAAGCTTTAAGAGTTGTTCTTCAAGAAAAAAAAGTTAGAAACTTGTCATCTTCTCTTCTTTCTCATCAATTATAATAATCCCTTCTTATTGGGTAGGAATATCACCTTCAACATAAAAACTAATTGATAGGTGCTTAATTGATTATTTAATTATTTAATAACACTTAGTGATTAATGACATAAAATTTCTTAAGATACTCACTTTGACTCATATGTGATTTTAGGCACAATTTGGAAGCAAAGAAGTTAAAATGAGTCGAAAGCATGAGATTTGGGCAATTTTCTTAAGATTCATTTTCACTTGTCTTTATGGAGCAAGAAGAAGAAATTAAAAACAAGAAGAAAATTAAAAAAAGAAAAAAATGCAAACAAAGCGAGTTGCATGGATTATGCATGCAATTACGTTAATTAATAGTTGGGAATTAAATGAGACAAAACGGCAGGGTCAGAAGCAAGACAAGGTAGCTGGGAGAAGAAGCAAACCGAAATGATGTAGCACTGACGAAGAAACAGTTGTTATGCCAAAAAAGTTCTAAAAAGACCTAGGCTATTCTACTTGCAAGTATACGAGATAGTTGTAGCTAACAACCCAGGGTTGTCTCCCACGGAGGTGAAATTGGTCAACTTAAATTAAGTTTGAATTAAAAATAAAAATAAAACAATGCATTCCTAAACATTCTATCTCGATTGTTGAGTGAAAACTTTTAAGGAAAATTACAAATTAACTTGAAAAGTAGACATAATCAATTGGGAGCAAAGACAAATAGATTAATCGAAGTGGAAAAACTCTTGAGAATTAATTTCACTAATTTAATTTCCTATGCATAATTAAGGGAAAATGATTGGATTGTTGTCTTACTAAAATTAATAGTTAGGTTCTAAATCGATTCAAATAATGAACTAATCTAATTGGATTCTAAATTGATTCGAATAATGAATTAGTCTAACTTTTGTAGTCAATAAGTTATTATCCGAATTAATAATGAAAACCTAACTACCAATTACCACTTAAGTTAATATATTTCTAGTTCTTAACTTAAGTGTCCATGGTTTCTTGATCCGTATTAAACTTCATCTCTTGAATCTTCATTTAACACTAAAATGATGCAAGTTTGGCCATTTTATTACATCCATTCAGTTCAGAAACCACAACAATAAATAAGACAACAGATCCATAACCCGATCATGCATATTCAACTAAATAGCTACATTAATTCTCAAGAAAAGAGATCCCATCTCAATATCACCACATTCATCATCATTAAACAATTTAATCGAATGTTACTGTCAACAAAAGTATTAAAGCAATAATGAAATAGTGAATACCGAATAGATTATCAAAAGAAACAAATAACAGTCAACTAAACTAACAAGATTATAAGTCAGTTAATAAAAGATAGTAAAATGAAAGAAACAAAACAACAAATGAGAAATAGAATAGGCAAACAAATCATCGGATGAAAAGTTGTGGAGATCTCCAGTCCCTCTTAATCTTCCAGCTTTGGCTCTTGCCTTCTGCTTCAGCTTCTTCCCCAAACGAATGTTTGCTCAAGTTGAACGGGATTAAGCTCCAGCTCTCACTTTCGGCCACTCCTAAGCTTTCACCTCTCTACTATTTTGCTCTTCTTCCCGATTTACCCTGTTTTGCTTCTCCATTTCTCTCTTCTATTATCTTCTTTTTCTTTGTCTCTCTACGGCTCCCCTGTCAGTGTCTCTGTATGAGTGAACCAGTGAAATCGTGAATGAAAGATGATTCCCTCATCTGCCACCTTCTCTTCCTTTTATTAAACTCTTTTTAGGTTTAGGGTTGCGTGCCTTAACATCGTGAGCTGCCATGTATTAAAGCTAAAATTAATGTTAAAACTTCTCACAAGCGTGCATGGGAAGCCATGGGTGTGACATCTCTGTGCACACCCGTGCATGGGAAGTCATGAGTGTGACATCCCCGTGCACATTCGGCATGGGAAGTTACGAGTGTGACATCCCCGTGTTCATCTGGCATGGGAATTCATGAGTATGACATCCCAGTGCACACCCGTGACTCCTTTGTCACCCCCATGCATTAACCATGCATGATGGTGACATAAAATCACCACCGTGCAAAACATTTAATGCAAAAATTATGTGACTTTTGTGTTTTAAAAATTCGCAAAATAATTAACATTCATGCAATATTCATACCATTTTTACTCAATTAATCTCACATTTAGATCAAAACACAAGGATTTGTAACCAAAATCAAGATATGAAGGCAATTAAAAGTAATAGAAATTAGACACAACAATTCCCCCACATTTAAACTATGCTTGTCCTCAAGCATAATAAAGAGCACTAGACTATAGAAGAACAAACAATGAAAACAACAATTTTCCCAAATAATAGTCAAAGATATCAACAATCATTCAAATAAACACAATATAAGAACTTCAAACTCATAATACTTCATAAACAAACAATTCTTCACATATTTAGCCAAAATAAACAAGCACTTCAATTCAAAGAACCATCAACAAGTGTGATAGATACTCACTCCACTCTTCATCCTCTTAAGCATTTAAAGGTAGTAATTGTCCTAATTACTACCTTGTACGGTTATTTCAAAGAACCCTTATTAGCCAAAATTTTACTATGGAGGGATAGAAAAATGCATTCGGAATCTATCATTCCAAGAATCACTTCCTTTGAAGGTCGGATGACGAAGATATGGCCAAGAGAATCGAGTATGTCCAAATCGTATATCATATTGCCCCTATCTTGAGGAAATTAGCATAATTGTCCTAAGAGATAGCAGATTAGGATAATTTTAAGACGCCTTGATAGAAGACTTCTAGATCCACAACTTTCATACAGATATTGAAGACAAATTCTATCGTCTGAAGGGTCAAAAATGGAACAGACGATAGCAAGAAGATAGATGAAGAAAAAGCAGACGAATCGAGAAAGCAGACGAAACAAAAAATAGACGAATGCAAAAAGCAAACGATAACATGGTCAAATTAAGACGAAACAAAGTCAACTTAAGACGATGCAACGCTTAAGACGAATACGGTCATCTTAAGACGAAGCAAGGTCAACTTAAGACGATGCAACGCTTAAGACTAATGCGGAGTCAACTTAAGACGAAGCAAAGTCATCTTAAGACGATGCAATGCTTAAGACAAAGGGTTCTTACAGACGATACATGCCTACAGACAATATGACGTCATCACAGATGAACTGACGTCATATCAGACGATATGCCTTTACAGACGATACGTCCCTACAAACGATACATTTCTATAGACGATATGACATCATCACAGACAAAGTGACGTCATATCAGATGATACACCTTTACAGACAATATGTCCCTACAAACGATACATTTCTGTTATAGCTTCCCATCACTGATGGGAAGGGTAAATTAGTCATTTGGAATGGTTCTCGAGTGCTTGGAAACACCCTTACATGTTCATGCAAAATCTCATATCCGCATACATGTGAATAGTATATTTTTGCACATGAAAATGACTGTACATGCATTCATGACATTTCTCGGTATATTTGTTAATAAATGTGGTATCAGAGCCCAGAAGTACTATCTTATATGGGCAGTTTCTGAAATATGGATCAAGTTACATGCATTTACGTCATGTCATAGCAGATAGTGGCAACTGATCCCTAGTCTGAGTCGCATAAGTATGAGTCACAAGCATGAGCATGTGTTAAGTGTTTAAGCTAAAATACATAGTGAGAAAAGTGATGATATGTTATATTGTGAGAAAATGGAGGTTGTGGACATGTAGAAATAAGAAATTGTATATGATGAGATATGACGAACTCAGATATCACCATCGATGTCAGGTTCGGGTCTTGCGGGAGTGGGGTGCTACATCTACAAACGATATGATGTCATCACAGACAAAGTGATGTCATATCAGAAAATATGCCTTTACAGACGATACGTCCCTACAGACGATACATTTCTATAGACGATATGACGTCATCACAGATGAAGTGACGTCATATTAAACGATACATCTTTACAGATGATACCACTTGATACTTCTAAACATCTTCCCTTCTAAGGACCATAACTTTGGAACATCTGGGTCAAAAGTTCCCTACTATACACCATTGGAAAGCTAAGAGAACGAAATACAACTTTCCAGAAGGCGAATGTGCCTATTTCTACCTAGATTATTCCAGATCTTTCCCTGGAGACCGAACACTAACTTTTGCCTTATACAAACTAAACGATGAAATGTATTAACGTGAAAGAAAATCATGAGCCAAAAGCAAATCTTATTCCATTTACATAAAAAGGTAAGAGTTTTTACAAAGCTTTAAAGGGCATTTCGAGCCGCAATTACAATAAGATCTCAAAATCCCCAAAATACAACAATTACATAAATCATGAGTTGCTCAAAATGCAACTAAAGCCTTTCTTTACATAATTTACTTCAAATACAAAATGTCTCAAAAGTGGAGTGATGCCTTGGTTATTGACTACTTGATCTCTTGCTCACCACCTATTTGTGGGAAGGAAAAAGGGGGGTGAGCTTAATGCTCATGGGTAACAAATTTATAATTGGTAACAAGCAAAATCATTTATAAACCATTTTCAGTGCAAAAATTCATGTGTATGCAAATTATGAATGCATCACTCTTATCAACTTTTCATGAACACATAACACATCAAATGGTTTGGGTAAGTCCAAAAACATGACGCACTACACATTTCCATATGATGGTCTTGTGTAGCTGTAAACTTAAAGGAGTCCATGAAGGAGCTCCGTGCCATTAACGGGCAGGCAGGAGAAGCCTATACTTGGTCAATGTGCACGTGATGATTCTTGAGGGACTACCACAAACCCACATAACACATATATTTCGAAATCTTGTAAACTGATTGCCTAAATTGGCACATTTTAAAAAACATGATTTTTCATATGCTTGCTATATCTTGACAACCACTTCCGAAATATGGTTTCATAAACATGCATCTTTTCAGAAGAACCATTTTCAAAAGCTTTTCATCAATCATGAACACGATTTATGCAGCAATCATATAGCGCCAACTTACAACATTTAAAAGGCAACAAATGCACGTGAATGAGGTAGTTGAAAAAAATCACTTACTGTCATTTCTTGAAAGAGCTTTAATGTCTTTTTACTTAATCATAAAAGTGAAACCCACCTTGAATTTCCTTGCTTAATAACTTGGTTTAAGGATGTCTTTCCTCTTGCTCCTCTTCTCTCTCTTGATTTCCTTTTCATAGACAAAAACCCCAAGTTTAGATGGGTTTTCAATTGAAAATCCCTTAAAACACAATCACTACAATTGATTCTAAAATTACCTAAACCCATGCATTTCCCAAGCTTCATGAACCAAAACCCTTCTAAAAGCCAAAGCATTAAAATGTTCTTACCTTAAACCTTCACCAAAAGAAGAAATATCTGGTTCAAAAGAAAGCTCTTGTCTTTCTCTATCTTTTTCCTTTCTTTCACAATCTCACAATCACTCTTTAAGACTAAGAAAAATCAACACCTAGCATCACTCTCTTCTTTCTCTTCTTTTTCTCTCAACCACCGAAACCTCTCTTCTCTCTTTTCCCATTCACAGTTTTGGATTCTTCAATGCAAGCCAATCCTTCTTCTTCTCCTTTTCACCCTTAATGATTGTACAATGTCCACTTTGCCCTTCCTTCAAAGCCTTAAGATTTTCTAAACTTATGTGATTTGCCAAATTTGCCCTTACACACTCTTACAACTTTAATACTTTAATTCCCCTAACTCATGTCATATCATCTTACCCACATTAATATGCTAATTAATCCTGAAAACCTCAACATTGATTTAAAACATGCCTAATAATAATAATGAAAATTCGGGAGCCGACATTTCTCCCCCTCTTAAAGAAATTTCGTCCTCGAAATTCTTACCTGAAACATTGAAGAGTTGGGGATACTTCTCCTTCATGGCTTCCAAGGGCTCCCACGTGACCTCTTCAATAGAATGATTTCTCCACAGAACTTTTACTAGCTGAATTATCTTGTTCTTGAGGACCTTTTCCTTAGTGTCCAAGATATCCACTAGAATCTCCTCATAACTTAGATCATCTCTCAACTGAACCTCAGTGGTCTGAATAATGTGGGAGGGATCAGATCTATATCTCCTCAACATGAAAACATGAAAGACATCATGAATCCGTGATAATTCCGGTGGTAATGCCAACTTATAGGCTAGCAGTCCGATCCTCTTAAGAATTTCATAAGGACCCACATATCTAAGGCTCAACTTGTCCTTCTTGCCAAATCTCATGACTTCTTTCCAAGGAGATGTCTTTAGGAAAACTTTCTCACCGACCTCATACTCCATCTCCTTTCTGTGTGCATCAGTGTAGCTCTTCATTCCATCCTGAGCTGTCTTAAGCAGTTGCTTGACTAAGTTGACCTTGTCGATTGTCATCTGAATCAATTCTGGTCCTATCAGTTTCATTTCTCCTTCCTCATCCCAGTATATTGAAGTTCCACATCTCCTTCCATACAATGCTTCATAAGCAGCCATCTGAATACTTGAGTGGTACGAATTGTTGTAAGCAAATTCGACCAATGGCAATTGCTCATCCCAAGCTCCTTTGAAATCCATCACACATGCCCTGAGCATCCCCTCAAGTGCCCGAATGGTCCTCTCAGATTGACAACCTTTCTGGGGATGAAAAGCTGTGCTAAAATTCAACTTAGTTCCCATAGCCTCTTGTAAGCTTCCCCAGAATCTCGAAGTGAATCAAGGATCTCTATCTAAAACTATGGAATCTAGAATCCCATGTAATCTCACTATCTCATAAAGGTACTCCTTTGTTAGCACATGCAGAGAATCAGCCTGTTTAACTGCCAAAAAATGGGTTGACTTTGTCAAATGATCCATGATAACCCGTATGGCACCATGCTTCCTACTAGTCTTAGGCAAACCCATCAGAAAATCTATGGTTACCCTTTGCCACTTCCACTCAGGAATGGACAATGACCTTAACTTGCCTGAAGGTGCCTGGTGTTCAGTCTTGACTTGCTGACACACTAGACACTTACTTACATACTCTGTTACATCCCTCTTCATGCCTTTCAACCAGAAATGCTCTCTCAAATCCCCGTACATTCTGGTGCTACCTGGGTGCATGATATAAGGCGTATTGTGTGCCTTATCCAGTATCTCATCCTTCACCTCCTTGACATTCGGAATACAAAGTCTGTTTCTTACTGTCATGAGTCCATCATCCCTCACTACCACTTCAGATTTCTTGCCCTTCTGAATTTCTTCTCGGAGCTTGCTTAATTCTACATCCTATGCTTGTAACTCCCTAAGCTTCTCTCTGAGTATTGGCCTTACTCTGAAGTTAGCAAGAATCTAATTTGGTTCCTCCTATTTTAAGCTTATCTTAAGCTTAGCCATCTCTTCCAACAAAGGCAAATAAACTGTCCGAACATGGGCTATAGATGATTTGCTACTCAAAGCATCTTCCACTACATTCGCCTTCCCTGGATGGTACTCAATCAATAACTCATAATCCTTTAGCAGCTCAATCCACCTTCTCTGTCTCAAATTTAACTCTTTCTGGCTCAGTAAGTACTTGAGACTCTTATGATCAGTAAAGATCCTCGTTTAAACCCCATATAGATAATGCCTCCAAATTTTTATGGCAAAAATCACTGCTACCAATTCCAAATTATAAGTCGAATAATTTAACTTATATGGCTTCAATTGTCGTGAAGCATAAGCTATCACCCTGTCTCCCTGCATCACTGCATAACCTAAACCCTTCCTCGAAGCATCACTATACACTGTATAACCCTCATCTCCAGTAGGCAAAATCAGAATTGGAGCACTTGTTAATCTGCGCTTGAGCTCCTCAAAACTTTTCTGACATTCCTCACTCTAGACAAATTTCTGATTCTTCCTCAATAACTTAGTCATTGGAGCAACTATCATGGAGAATCCTTCCACAAACCTCCGGTAATAACTTGTCAGACCCAGAAAACTCCTCACCTATATCACCGTCTTAGGTGCATAGCAATTCACCACTGCTTCAACTTTCCTCGGATCAACATGTACCCCATCTTTCGAAATCATATGTCCCAGGAATATCACCTCATGAAGCCAGAATTCACATTTGCTGAATTTGGCATAAAGTTCCCTCTCCCTCAATGTCTGCAACACAATCCTGAGATGCTCCTCATGTTCCCCTTCACTCTTGGAATACACCAGAATGTCATCTATAAACACAATGACAAACTGATCTAGATACTTCTTGAAGACCTTATTCATAAGATCCATAAAAGCAGCTGGAGCATTGGTCAAATCAAATGGCATGACTAAAAATTCATAATGTCCATACCGTGTTCTAGAGGCTATCTTGCTTACATCAGATTCCTTGATTCTGAGCTGATGATAGCCTAACCTGAGATCAATCTTTGAAAATACCTTTGCCCCATGCAATTGATCAAACAAATCATCTATTCGTGACAGAGGATACTTGTTCTTAATAGTCACCTTGTTGAGTCTCCGATAGTCGATACACATCCACCATGTTCCATCCTTCTTCTTAACAAATAAAACAGGCGCTCCCCAAGGTGACGAACTCGGCCATATATACCCCTTCTATACTAGTTCCTCTAACTATTCCTTGAGCTGCTTCAGTTCAGCTAGGGCCATCCTATACGGTGGTATAGAAATAGGTACGATTATGGGAATCAAGTCGATGGCAAACTCAATTTCTCTTACCAGTGGCAAACTAGGTAAGTCCTTTGGGAACACATTTGGAAACTCCCTCATAATCAGAAAATCCTCTAACTTCCTTTACATTCACATCAGTATCCACAACATGTGCCAAGAAAGCTTCACATCCCTTTCCCATCATTCTGCCAGCTAGTAAAGCCGAAATAATTCTTGACAATGGTGTTTTCCTGTCCCCTCTGAAAATCACCTTCTCACCATTGCCCAGATCAAATTCCACCTCCTTAAGGCTACAATCTAGCTTCGCAAGATACTTCTCCATAACATCCATTCCTAGTATGACATCTAACCCCTTTAGGTCTAGAGGTAGTAAGTTCACTACCTGTCTAACACCATCAATGAAGAGTTCACAACCCCTATATAAATGACTGATTACCACATTCCTCCCTAGAGGTGTACTAACAAGCAAAGGATTATCCAAAGGCACCGAATTCACACTATACAAAGTCATACTTGCAGAAACAAAAGAATGTGTGGAACTAAAATCAATTAGTAAATATAATGCTGAATCATATAACTGAGCCATACCCATGACAACCTGTGCGGCTACTGCTTCCTCTCTAGTCATGGCAAACACCCTTGCCTGTGCCTGACCCCTTGGCCTTCCTGGAGGAATAGCCTTCTTTGCAACTCCAGAACTGCCTACCTCAGTTACTGGCCTGGTTCTCACTATTTTTGCTCTCCTCGGGGCTTGAAACTGCGAACCCTCTTGTATCGGTATCTGGGGACAGTCCCTGATCTTATGTCCCTTCTCTCTGCATCGAAAACATGCTCCAAGTAACTTAAAATACTCTTCTTTGTGAAGCTTCCCACAATGCTCACATTGAGGGTTAGTGTATCTGCTCCTCCCTATCCTTCCTGTGTCTCTCACACTTGAGGCTTGTCTTGACACTGCCTTTGCCTGCTTGTTCTTGGTAGGGCCACTGCTTCCCACTTTACTTTATGGATGGTAGCTCCTTGTACCTCTCTCAGGCTTTGGAGCACTCATTCCCTTCTTTGCAAACTACTCCCTGTTCTTCCTCTTCCTGCTCACTTCATTTATGATATTCTCCAGCTTCTCAGCCTGGAGTGCATAATCTACCAATTGCTGGTAGTCACAGAAATTGTGGATCAAGACTTTCTCCCTGATCCCCAAATGTAGTCCTCCCTCGAACTTGCAACACTTGTCTTTCTCATTCGCCACAATGTTGGCCGCATATCGAGAAAGCTGAGTGAACTTTAGCTCATATTCACTCACACTCATGTCCCTCTGTGTGAGATTTAGGAACTCTCTGGCCTTCTCTTAGATATACACCCTTGAGAAGTATTTCCTCCTGAAAGCTTCCAAAAAGTCCCTTCTGGTTAGCACCGGAGGCATCACCTAACTGTGGGGCACTGATTCCCACCAATGAAGAGCATCACCTTGCAGTAAGCTAACTGCATACTCCAACTTCTCTTCGTCAGAGCACTTCATCTGAATCAGGACCCTTTCGGTCCTCTTCAACCATACTTCTGCCTTTTCTGGATTTATAATCCCATTGAAATCTACAGCTCCATACTTGCGGAGCTTATCATATTTCCCATTTCTATCAACTGAAGTTGGCACTGGCACTTGTGACCCTTAGCCCATAGCATAGATAAAAGCCTGAGCGAAAGTTTGCAAGAACCGCGGGTCCATAATAGGCATAGGAGGTGACGGTGGTGGCACCTCATGCTGCATACTAGGTGCCTCAGAATTTGGAGTAGAATGTGTCCCAGCATCTTGTGGACATAGGATTCATCCATGCTCCCTTAGAGAGAATGAGATCGAGTCATAGCTCCTTGAGTCCTCTTTCGAGGTGCCATTTTCACTCTTTCAATATAAAACCATTGAAAACCTTTAGTTCATGCAAAGCAAATTTTCAAAGTATGCAAAATAGTTCAATCACATAAAACAATTCAAATCGTGTAAAGCAATTCAAAACAATGCAAGTTGTTCACTTTAAAACAATGCATGTTCATGTCATGTCTTAACTACCCATTTTAGATCTAGGACACTCTTAAACCTAGTGGCAGACTTGGACCAAAACAAACTTGGACCTAAACCTAGTCACAAACTTGGATTCTTAAACCTAGTTGCTCTGATACCATAAGTGTTGGACACCCCACCCTCGTGGGTAACGGGCCCGGTTTCCTAAGTGACATCTGAATGCGTATCCCATAAGGGTGACATGCCCCCACTAGGACAAACATTAAAACTATACATTGCCTATTTCTAAACAGAATTTGGGAAAGCCCAAACTTCAATTCTATTTGTTCAGAACGTAAGAGGCTCTTTGTCTCTAGTTTATTTAGAGACAAGAATTATCGAGTTTGGAGAACCCATAACAAGTTATGGCTAGTACCTTGTAGGGTTATTTCAAAGAACCCTTATTAGCCAAAAATTTATTATGGAGGGATAGAAAAATGCATTCGGAATCTATTGCTCTAAGAATCACTTCCTTTAAAGGTTGGATGAGGAAGTTATAGCCAAGAGAATCGAGTATGTCCAAATCGTTAATCATATTACTCCTATCTTGGGGCAATTAGCATAATTGTCCTAATAGATAGTATATTAGGATAATTTTAAGCCACCTGGTTAGAAGACTTTGATATCCATAACTTTCATGCATATATCGAAGACAGATTCTATCGTCTGAAGGGTCAAAAATAGAGTAGACGATAGCAAGAAGGCAGACGAAGCAAAAGCAAACGAATCAAGAAGGCAGACGAAACAAAAGCAGATGAATGCAAAAAGCAGACGATAGCATGGTCAACTTAAGACGAAGCAAAGTCAACTTAAGATGATGCAACGCTTAAGACGAATACAGTCAACTTAAGACGAGGCAAGGTCAACTTAAGACGATGCAATGCTTAAGACGAATGCGGAGTCAACTTAAGACGAAGCAAAGTTAACTTAAGACGATGCAACATTTAAGACGAAGGGTTCCTATAGACGATACATTCCTACAGATAGTATGACGTCATCACAGACAAAGTGACGTCATATCAGATGATACGCCTTTACAAACGATACGTCCCCACAGACGATACATTTCTACAAACGATATGACGTCATCACAGACAAAGTGATGTCATATCAAACAATATGCCTTTACAGACGATACGTCCCTACAGGTGATATGACATCATCACAGACGAAGTGACGTCATATCAAAAAATATGCCTTTACAGACGATACATGTCTATAGATGAAAGGACGTCATCACAGATAAAGTGACGTCATATCAGACGATACGTCTTTACAGACGATACCACTTGATACTTCTAAACATCTTCCCTTCTAAAGACCATAACTTTGGAACATCTGAGTCAAAAGTTCCCTACTATATACCATTGGAAAGCTAAGAGAAAGAAATACAACTTTCCAAAAGGCGCATTTGCTTATTTCTACCTAGATTAATCCAGATCTTTCCCTGGAGACTGAACACTAACTTTTTCCTTATGCAAACTAAACGATGAAATGTATTAATGTGAAAGAAAATAATGAGCCAAAAGCAAATCTTACTCCATTGAAATAAAAAGGTAAGAGTTGAAGTGAATCACACGTTAATACAAAGATAATCAGATACACAAGAAGGGGGGGTTGAATTGTGTCAACTTTTTCGTTAATTCCTTCTTGAAGAAAACTTAATGATTTGAATA
>JANKOD010000005.1:13374423-13406355 GCA_026284645.1 Erythroxylum acuminatum | reverse complement strand
AGATCAAGTTGGTTGAGGATACAACAACAAGGAGAGGATAGATTGACAAAGGAAAGGATTCAAAAGCAAAGGCTTTGAATATAAAAAGAAGGAGAGGATAGCGCAGCAAGGAATTAAAGCTGTAGCTAATGAGTCGGTAACAATCTTCATCTTGTTTATGTTTATTATTATCCTTATACCATATCATGTATAGATTGGCATAATAATTTGGATATATTGCTTCTGCTGCAAATAAGATTTCTAAAAAGTTTTGAAATCTACCAGTTCTCTAAATATGGCATGCTTTCTTTTTCCGATCCAACATTCTCTTGCTCTAATTCTTCTTCTTTTTGCTCCATGAAGAAGAGTGGGTGTGAATCTCGAGAAGACGACTCAAATACTTTAGTTCTTTTGCTTCTGAATTGTACCTAAAATCAAATATGAATTAAAGCGAGTGTCTTAAGCATTTCAAAGCATTAATCACTAAGTGAAAAAGGTTAAATGTATTAAAAATTAAGCACATATCAATTTCTCCCAAACTTAGCTTTTGACCGTCCTCTAGCAAAACATCAAAATCAAAGTCACAGACCTAAAACATTTACTCATTTCCCATATTTCCCAAGAATATATAGTCATAAGTAAAGAGAAACAACTTTCAAAACCATAGAAAGAACTTAACATTCCAGTGCTTCTACTTATGACTAATCAACATTCATCAACTTTAGAAACTGAGCAATCTAGAGGTAGTTTTAGACAAAATGTATTTAAATAAGATAGATTCACGGCTACACTCAAATACCATTCATGATCTTGACATTCCACAACTTTGCAAAGCATTTCATTTCTCCACCACCAAGAGTCACATGTATAATCATGAATCAAAGAACTTTTCTAAGGTTGTAATGTGGGTAAGGGTAAGGTGAGATGTATTTGGGTAATGTAGCATAAAAGTCATCAAGCTAATGAAACAAAAGTAACACTGAATGAGATATAAAGCGCACCAGTTAACATTCATTTAAAACTAGGTATTGTCAGCCATGAAGAATGCAACAATTATACTTCACAGCTCAAATTCAAGCTCTCACACCATGAGCCAATGAAGTATAACCAATTAGAAGGAATCACTCGTGAAAATCGATGATATCAATACATTTAAACTATAAGGAGTTATCCTTCAAAGCCGCTTCTACCTCATATACATTATAAGCAAATCATCCATTCAATACAATTTTAGGAGGAGAAATCAATCATGCACAACTTTTCAAAACAAATGTATTTCATCCTTAATATTTTTATTCAAACATTTTTCTTTCTTTTCTTTTTATTCAAACATGTTTCTTTCTTTTCTTTTTCTTTTTTTTTATAGTCATGGGATAGGAACCTATGACTATAAATTTGTCCTTTCAAAATCATAAACAAATTTATATATACTAAAATTATGAAAGATTTTACATATAAAATATTCCATATCATAATATTACAAAACATAATCAAACAATGAGTTATCATCTCCTATAATTACATATAGGCGCTTACATTTTAAAAAATATAATTTCTATGAAATGATTGTCAATTTATATATTTCATAATTATCAAAACAATTTTTAAAGTACATCATAAATAGAGTGACCTTCTCACTTAATAAAGAATATGAATATAGTACTTTTTACAAGTCCACTTCAAATATAAGGAAATTAAATTAACACGTTTAACTATAAATTAGAAGAAATAAAATAAAAATTACCTTCAACTTTAATGAATAGAAATTATAAGTCAATAAAAATAACAATTGTTCCTATCTTTAATTTTCTAGGGTCTTTTCATAAATACCTCAATTTTTATACAAAATGCGCTTTTTAAAAATGTTTTTATGCTCAAAGTTAACTTCTTAAACTTTAAAAAAGATAACATTGATGGAAACATATGGCTCTTGAAATTTAAAGGTACAAAGTTTCAAATCAAATTTTTTACAAATTATAACATCACTCGCCTTTTTAAGTATTCTTCCAATTTTAATAGTTTGATTTCCAGCATCTCCCCAATACTTTCAAATTCTACTAAAGTTCTAACTTTAATTTCACATGAAATTAATTGTTTAAGATACTTAATGCTGAGAACTCTTTATTTTAATTTTTATCATGCAAGAGGCATTTTATTTTTCAGTAAATAATTTGATAGCATTTCTACATCATTATATCCTTTTTATATGAGTATTTTTGATTATAAAATAAAGGGTTAATTACCCAAAAAAGCTCAAATTTTAGTCAAATTTTCAATTATAATCCAAACTTTAAAAGCAGCAATAAAATGCCAAAACTTTCAATTTTTTTCAATTCTAGCCCGAACTTCAAAAAATAGCAATAAAGTGTTCAAACTTTCAATTTTTTTTCAATTCTAATTCAACGTTAGCATTTCTGGTAAGTTTGCTAACGTGGCTTGTCACGTGTTTCAGAAACCTTAACTATTAATACACGTTAGCTAAAATTAACATAACAAATAAAAATTAATGAAATGATGTCGTTTAAAAATGACTTAAATCAAATTACGCATCCTTTGATGATCGTACGCTTTGATTCTAGTTTTTCTTTTGTTTTCAGTTTATTCTCTTGACGCCCTCACCCTTCGAATTTCATATTACGCAACCCTGATGTCCTCACACTAAGTGCATTAGGAGAAAGAATTAAAAACGAAGAGCTTATTGGTACAGTATGTTGTAATGCGGGAGTAATTTGGGGCTTTAGAAGACAAACATAAAATAAAGAACTGAGGGCATTGAGAGAACAATAAATAACATTAGGCTAAAATTGAAGATAATTGAAAGAGTAAACTAGTGATTAGTACTTGTTTTCTAAATTGATAATAAGCAAGATCTTAAGTCAAATCTTTGCTAGAGTTACAAGGGTAATATAACCCTGGTTGCATTATAAAACGAAGGTTATTGTGATTTCACAATTCCATTAGCTAATGAGTTAATGCCCAATTGTTTTCTAATTTCTCATTAAAAATGAAAATACAAAATGTAATTATAGTTGAACAACCTACTTTAGTAGAAATTGGGAGTTTGTGTCAACATTCATCAAACAATTATAGAAATTCAACAAGAGTGTTTATCATATAAGTACCCACTATTAAACTTAAAGAAGTCATCATTGAAAGCTTTTATGACACACTTCATCAAATTTTGTTTCCTTAAATTATATTCCATGTTTCTGTAATGCAAATCTCATTATTTTAACTCTTCCTCCTACAATTAATTTTTATTTAATATTTACTTGAATAGAAATGAAAAAAATTATTGTCAATTTTTAAGATGGTAACTTAAAAGAAAATATATTCCTTAAATATATATATATAGACAGTTTAAGATTTTAATTAATAGATATAATATAAAACTAAATTAATAAAGCTAACGTTAAGTATTAACAATATAAAATAATGTCATTTTTTTAAGAAAATGGTAAAAAATACGTTTTGGTTCTTAAAATTTGTAGAAAATTTAATTCAAACTTAAATGTTTGTTAAAGTTTAAAATGATTATAACAATTTTCAAATTGACAAAATCTCAAATTTTCTTGTTTATAAATGTTGATTAAACTATTTTTTAAATTTGAGGAGTCCACTGATGCATGCTATGTTGACATTCTACTACAAAATTCTACTATTTAATTTCTAAAATTCTGTTTTTATTTTTTCATCAAAACGGCAAACAAACTCTCTCTCTCTCTCTATTCCCAAGCTATGAGCACTCAAACCTTGTCTTATTTAATAAAGCCTTTAGTTGTCCCAATAATTCATCTTCTTGGGACCCTACACTCATTCAAAGTTGCACTTTTTTTCGCGACTCTGATGGCTGAGAATTCTTTAAAATTTTAAAACTCATCTAAACACAGCTGAAGGCTTTTTAATTCAATTTTTTTACAGCACAATATGATGTGTACCATCTCGTTACCAAATGTTAGTTAAGCCGACGTTTGTTAGACGTAAGGTTTTTAATAAAATTAAATTAAATGATTTATAATCAAATAGAATATAAATAAATACAATATTAAAAAATTATTGGTTGAAGAGATGAAAGGGTTTATAATGTAATATAGTGAAATGTTATTTAAAAGATGAATAGAATGTAATGTATATTATGTGTATATATTATATATATATTGAAAAAAATGTAATGTATATATGATATTAATGAATAACCATAGAAATAATGAGATATATTGTATCGTTGTTTGTTATTAGAGTTGAATGTACAATTAATATTATAAAAAATTATTGAAGATATAGTAGATAATATATATTTATTATTTTATATTTTATCATGAACCTCTTAAATTGGAGATGACTCATTTTTATTATTTATAATAAAATAAAATGTAATGTAAAACTCTACCCTTTTATCATATTTCATTTTATTATAAACTCTCTGTCCAATCGAAAAAATACGATTACATTCTTTTTCATTCTTTTTAGTTACTAATCACCGTAGCCCAAGTAAGAAAATAAATGTGTACTTGGACTCAACGTAACAATTCTAATCATCCGTCCTATTTCCTTTTAGAAACCTTCTCAAATGTCTTTTTGCTACCTAAAAAAATTACAGTTATTAGTGTTAAAGCAGGTGTTGGTGCCTCAAATGTTTATGCTAGTAATCGATTGTTTTATTCAACTTTTCTGCACCAAAAGTAAACCAAAAACAATCTAGACACAACTTCATGAGCCATAGAAGTTTACAAAACAAAGAGAAGCTATCTCCTTTATATATCGATCTTTTTCTACTGTCATTTCAAAGTAAAGTGGCGATAATGAGGGATTGAATTTGGGAATGTGAGGTTTCAAACCCTAAATTCCTAAATTAAATAATTTTATATAGTAGGATATTACTTAAAATAGCATCGATGGGCCCTCAGACTTAAAAAAATGGTCACATCGGTATTCATAAATAGAATTCAATAAATTAATGTAATTTAATAATTCAAAATTGAAGGTCTATGTAAGAAATCCAACCGACAACAATATCATCATGTTTTCTTAAGCCAAAGTGAAGGTAATAATAAATTAACTTTACTTTAAAATCCACTCCAAATGTCCCATATCTCATTATCTTCATCTTTGTTTTCATCAAACATTAGCGAAATCCCTATGAGCCTGAGGGTCTATTTCTGCCCTTGACTATTCAGGCAGAACACCCTAACAAGGCTTGATTCGGTTGTTTGTTACTTGGCATCGACCAAAGGCCTTTTTATGTTTTGCATTTTCCCATGAATTGGGAGCATTTGGAAGATATCAACTTTAAAAAATTTAATCAATTAAATTTCTTGTTTGATCGCCAAGATGTCCAGATGGTTTAGCTTCACAGCATCCCGTGATTGGTTCTTCCGCAACTCTTTTGCCAGCGCCGGTCTCAGGGCCGTGTCGACGGACTTCGGCGATGGGACCGTCATGAACTGTTGGGTGCCAAGAACCTACAAACCTTCCAAACCCAATCTTCTTCTCGTCCATGGCTTCGGTGCTAATGCAATGTGGCAATACGGGGAACATCTGCGCCATTTCACGCCACGTTTCAACGTCTACGTCCCAGACCTTCTTTTCTTCGGTCATTCTTACACGACTAGGCGCGAACGGACCGAGTCGTTTCAGGCTCAATGTGTCATGAGGCTAATGGAGACTCATGGAATTGTCAGAATGAACCTCGTTGGGATTAGCTATGGAGGATTTGTTGGGTATAGCATGGCTTCGCAGTTTCCAGACGCTATTGAGAAGCTTGTGTTGTGTTGTGCTGGGGTTTGCTTGGAGGAAAAGGATATGGAGGATGGTTTGTTTAAGGTGGCTGATTTAGACGAAGCCGCCAACATTTTACTGCCACAGACACCTGAGAAATTGAGGGAGTTGATGCGGCTTTCCTTCGTAAAGCCAATAAGGGGTTTGCCCTCTTGCTTTCTTTGGGATTTCATTGACGTAAGTACGTAGTTTATTCAGATTTTTATATATGACTGAAACTTATGGAAATGTTAGGACGTCTTAAATTTAATAAAAACCCCTATTCTGGGTTTTTTGATGTGCCAAAGAACAACAATTTTTTAATAAAAAATTTTCAATTCCCGCAAAAAGATTATGGAGTATTTTTATATAAGAATAAGTTCGTAATTCAATGCTTAAGTTATCTTGAGCTGAGATATTAATCTTCTTACATATATATAAATCACTCTTCACAAATAAGAAAATTATGACATGGTATATTAATTTCGATTGTGTAACCTTCCGACAGATTGATTAATTGTATCTGCTAAGTGCTGTATTCCAATAATATATTGCGGTTTGTGTCCATGTCTGTTGGTACAGGTCATGTGTACTGAATTTGTTGAAGAGAAGAGAGAGCTGATCCGTGCCATTCTTCAAAATCGGAAGCTTTCTGATCTACCAAAGATCACACAGGTACCTTCACATTCTTGCCTATTTTATCATGACGGTAAATGATTGAGCATATGTGAAACTGTGTCCTGTATATATGATAAGGTCTGCCTGAACAATTTATATAGATCTCAACTGCATGTCCTTGCAGCTTCTATAACAAATTCTACACACACAGGAGCAGTATATCTAAATAGCTTCATATTCTAATCAAAGAAGTAGGAGTTTTACTTTTTTCAGATCACATAAAATTACATTCTTTTTGGACTCAAGTTTAACGTCAAAGATTTGACATATATTTCTTCTATCAAATACCGTTTTTTCGCCAGATTGATCGAGAACTTTGTAAGAATCATAAACACCAAAGCTACAGTTTCAATTCTCTTACATTCTAATGGTATTTTCCGTTTTCGTACTTTTGTACATCTATTGTTTTGTCTGAAAGCAGCAAAGCTTAATAATATGGGGAGAAGAAGATCAAGTTTTTCCGGTGGAATTGAGCTACAGATTGAAAAGGTACAAGGAAAACCCTTCAATATCATTCGTTCATCAACTAGTTTCTTTAAAAATAAACTATATAACTATAGCATTATCTGTTTGTCTTTTAACAGTCACGTGGGAGACAACGCAGAGTTGGTGATTATAAAGAATGCAGGGCATGCGGTGAACCTTGAGAAGTCCAAGCAGTTCATTAAGCACCTAAAGTCATTCCTAATAACCCCTCCTTGCACCTCTGCCCCCGCATTTCTTGTGGACGCCATGTAGGAATGCAATCAATTCCCTGTTTTCCAATATGATGTGTTGGGTAAAATATTTCCACCCTTTTTCCAGTTTACTCTTTATCAGAATACAACAATTTGAAGAAAAAAAATTATTATTAAAAATAAATCTTTTGTTAAATTTTTGTAAATTATTTTACCATATATCGTTTTATAAGATAGTGACTTGATTTTAATAGTGCATTACTTTAAAATAGATTCAGTAAAAACTATTTTTATAGTAATTTACAAGCTAGAAACTCTTCTTTTAATAATTCTGAAATAATGTATGTTTTATGTCATACACTATATTATGGCATCTTAAGCTGTTGGCTATGTTTCCTGTAATAGCACTGTTTATTAGTTGACAATTCATATGACTATGTCAAGATATGCTCTTCGATTAAAAGAAAAGAGAGAAAAAGAAGAGGTCTGTTCAGTTCGATTCATTCACCATCTTAGCTTTCCGTTGCAAAGGTGTTATATTTATACGAACTGGGATTGTTGGTACAAGTGAAGTTTCCTAGATTTACCAACAAACTTGTGGCTGACTGGTAAAGGAAGTTATCACAGTTTAAGTTTTAGTAATTACCATTTATGGCCAACCTATGACATTTGGGATACTTGCAGCAATGGTTAAAAAGCTTTATTAGCACTGAAAGTATAACATGTGCTGCATAAAAGTCAAGTTTTCATTATAAAAGAAGAGATTGATCGTGAGATCTTCACCTTAACAAATAGTGTTGCTAAAAACACTGAAAACGAGGCGAGTGTAATGTAAAATAACAATATCTTTCTATATTCATCATTGATCATATTCCTTATTACCAACCAATTCAGGGAAATCGGATAGAGTCATATAGTTAAAGCATAATTCAGGCCTATTTTCTAACAGTTCTTACATGAAATATTTGTGGAATTGAAGTTTATATTGTCCCCTTTTCTGATTTTGTTTGATATCATTTAAACTTGCTTAGAATTTCATTCATTCTAAGAGATGCAAAGTATAAAGGATAGACTATTTTATAAATCCATCAACAACTTGGAATGCCTTCTACGCATTAAATGGTATGAGAACCTTGATCGTCTCTTCTTCAATTATCATTTTATTGAAAATACTTGGCTAACCATACTTCAACTCTGCAATATTAATTGTGGCCGTAATAATTGGATACTAATAATTGATTGGGCATCCAAATTCAAGATGGAAAATTACATAAAAATATAAAAAATGACAATATCTACATGACATCTAAAAAATTCAATTAAAATTTAAAAAAAGAAGATAACTTTGTATATATATTACTACTGTGTCATACGTTGGACTACTTCACTTTGGAAAATTGAATAACTTCATCTCGATTTACCTGTGGATGAAGGGTGATACTATTTTAGGAATCTCATGAGTAAGTGAACCAATTATGGCTTGTCAGGAACAATCCTCTAGGATCCTTTTTTTTTTTTTAAAATCCTATTACACAATGACAACCTAAGAAGTGTGAGATAAATGAGACGTTGAAATTTAGGCAAGTAGTTTGATATGGTTTTTTTTTCTTGAGAAGTTAAAATGAATTAATAAGAGGAAGGAGAAAATACAAGTTTAAGTACAAATGAGCAAAGTACATGTAATAGACTCAACTATATTGGGCAAAGCCACAGTATTACAACTATTGCTATTTCCTTGAAGATCAACTATAAAAGCATTAAGTAGAAAGCTTAGCAGTAGCATTATCTTACTATATGTGAAGGGTTTGGTTAGGTCTTTCAGCACCCAAGTCCATCATCTAGTTATCCTTAGGGCTTATGCTTTTAGATTATCTTAGATTCTCCAAGATTGAGCAACATTAAGATGGCAAGCTATTGCATCTATATTGATGAACAATTGTTCTCTAATCCAATGAATACATTCCTCCTGAATCCACTGTTTTGGTCTCTCTACACCCTTAAAGAACTTGTTATTCCTCTCCTTCTAGATTTTGTATACATACAAGACAAAGCTGATTATATAGATAGTGAAGTTGCCTATAGAGTGAAGGTAGTCAGTATGCATCTAGTTGATTACATCTTCATAGTTCATGATAGGTCTTTCCATTAGGTATAAGTCTTGGATATCTTTCTAAATTTCTATTGAGAAAAATATTTAAAGAAAACATTTACTAAATTTTCATTATCATCTTTCCATAAGTAGTAAGTATTTTGGATAAATTAAGAAAATTTAATGTTTATTGTATCCATTTTTCTATTGATAGCTAGCTAAAGTAGAATGGATACTTGAAGAGAAAGATTCTTGCTCCAGATATCCTTGTGTCATGCCTTAATCTCAGTAGCAGGTCTTAACAATAATTTGTAGGAATGAATAGTGAAATGCAAATGAGGCTCCAAGCGATATTTTATTTGTCTTTCCTATCAATGTTAAGAGCTTTATTCGATAAGATGCGAGATAGTTCAATAGGCAAGTTGCTCCATTGATCAGCCTCAGGTCATACTTTTAACTTAGAATTTTTGATGATGTATTATAAAAGAAGTGAAAGCATTGATTGTTGAATGGAGCCTATTTTACTCCATTGATCAAAGAGTAAGGAGGTTAATTCACCATTATGTATCACACATTTGACGTTTAAGGCAAGGATTCCTCTGATTTTCAGCAGTTGAATTAGATGTCAAGAGACAGAGGGCCTAATTCCTATTTCCCATATTCCTTTTCCTTTTAAGAAGTATGTGTGGATCTACTTGACCCATAAGTAATCATTATTTTCCATAAGTTTCTAGTCTTTTTCCCTATTAGCACCTTATTGGTTAATCTAATGGGATTAATTCCTAGCAATCCTTCCTTTAAAGGTTTACAAACCTCACTCCATTTGATTTTAGCTTATCCTCTTCTATTTTCCTTGCCTTCCTATAAGAAGTTCCTTATAAGCTTCTATAGAGTTTTGATTAGGCCTTTTTTCAAGAAATATATGGGAGGACCAATAATTATGAAGTGAATTGAGTACCAACCATATTAAAAGCACTCAACCTACTTGTGATAGGTCTTTGTTACACTAACTTCCAAGCATATTATGTATCTTCTCTATAAGAGACTGACATTAGTTGAATTATAGTCTTTATTGTTAAAGGAAGGCAAAGATTGTAAACGATGGTTGCTTAAGTTATAGACCAATCAAGTTGGATAATCACTGAGCTAAATGTGAAGCACTATTAAAGGTGGTTAATAGTTGTAGATTATCATATGTTTTTCTAAGTGTTTAAGTGTGTTTTCAAGTATTTCTTAGAGGATTATTATGTGTATAGACTTAGAATTATGTTCTTGTTAATTTTTATATGTGTTTTAATTATTTGATTAGTTTAGAGTAAGAATTTGATCTTAATTTTATATTTCAAGAGGTGTTTAATGTGTTTGTAAGTGGAGGGAAACAAGAAATTGAAGAAAAGATGAAGAATTTAAAGCATGAAATGATGTATGGCACAATTGTTGAGCAAATTACATATATAATCAAACTCTCAATACCCGTAAGTATACGAATTGTATCTTGTAACATTAAGGTTATGATTCTCATGAGAATTTATAAACACTTAAACAATTTGAATCTAACTTTGTCTAAGGTAATACGAAATTTATTTGAATTAAATTTAAATGACATAAATTGAAACAAATAAATAAATGAAACAAATAAGCAAATAACAAATGAGTTGTCAATAAAATTAGGGTATGATCAAAGTTTAACATTTAGGAACTATTCTATCCTTATTTTGATTTCCTTAATCTTGATGACTCAATTATGTTTGATCCCATATTTCCTAATGTTTTGATTATTCTCTCTCAAGATCTAATCAATTAACCATAATTGAATTCGATAATTACATATTTGTAATCTCTCAATTCGTAAAACTATTTCTAACTTATTCAATTAGATCTGAAGTAATCTATTAGTTAATTAATTTTACAACCAAGATCTCTCTTAGATTAATCGTTAATTTGATAATTGCAGGCCTATTAAGCTACCAGCTCTCATTATACAACCTAACACTAATTACTTTAACTCACTTTCTCGATTTTTTTGTTAAGTTAATAAATGAAAATTATCACAAACATTCAACTATGTATTGAACTAAAAAATAATTACAAGTTCACAAAATAATTCCAAAATAATTCCTAATCTAGATTAACAAATCCATAGACATGTTAAACATCATAGAAATCCAATTGCACATAAAGGATAATGAAGAAAATACAGGAAAATAATAAAAACTTTGTTTGACTCCTTGATTTGGAATTCTAGAATTTCCTGAAGCTCTTTTTTTGATCAACTTTGATTTGTGGTTGCTACCTTTTTATTGTGTCTTTCATGTTCTTATATAGTGCATTAGGGTTCCAGGGTTGTGTCTAGGGTTCCCCCACTTTTTTTGGTTCCAAAAATAGCCCCAAACTCTAAAGATACAAAAAATCTTGCACTTGGAAAAACCTTTGTCACGATCATGACCTTGGAGTCACGATTGTACTCCCTTAATTCAATCTCTTTATCATGATCGCGACACTCCATACACATCTGTCATGATTGTGCTCCTTGAGCACGATCGTGCCTTCCTTTAGGCTTCCTCCATCTTCTTCATTCTTTAATTGCTTGACTTCCAACACTCACAAGCACAACAAACACCTCATGAAACATAAATTTAATATTGAAATCATGCTCTAAACTACATAAACACTTAGAACACAATCAAACAATAACGATAACACAAGTCTAAGCCTATACACACGATAATCATCTAAGAGATTAATTTGTGGAATCTTTGAGGTTTTGAGATTAGTGCAACTCCTAACACCATTTCTTTTAGAAGAAATCCACTTGTTTATTAATTCAATGTAAGAGCAAATGCAATGAGCTTTGCATACACAATGATAGTACCTACTCGAGAGTTATTTTAGCCTTCATCTTTTAGCTTTCAAAACCTCTAGAGCCTTCCTTGTTGCCTTCACAAGCTAATCTGGGTGCTTTCTCTAGTATCCTTAATGCTAGGACAACTGCTATAGCTTTAACTAAAGGTGGATTTGGCCAACTAGAACTAATTAGACTAGGAGAACAAGTGTTAGAATCTATTATAATATTGGTAATGTTGTAACTACTTGTGGTATTATACTTATGACAATATGTAATAATATAGTCTTGTAATATTTATTCATTGAATAATGATGAATACATTTATTGATTATGTGAGAAAGTGGTGTTTGGTGGTTTTAAGAGTCAACAAAGAGGTTACGACTTCTTTGCTTTTTGTAGTACCATAACAAGGAATGCGTGCTACTTTTGTTAATAAAAAATATCACATGTAATTTTTAAACAAAAAATTTTAAAGCTTTGTCTAATAGAAATTAATTATAAAAATCTAAAATATATCTATTTTTAATATTAGTTCAAACTATTTTAAATAAAATGCTCAAACTTTTAATTTTCATAAAAATAGATTATTGTTGACTCTATAATTAACAATACTAATGTGGTATGCCATATTAATAAATTTATTTAACACGTGACAAGCATGTAGGCACTAAGAGGCACATCAGATTAATACAATAAAAAATAAAAAATTAGTTAAACCCAAACCAACATTTTAGTAAGACTCTTACTGAATGTTGTTGCTGTGTCTTTCAATAGCTACCATTGCAAAATTAGCATCTCCCAACTTGCCACTAATGCACGAACTGTGTCTCCAAACCCACCACTACTATACCATTGACTTCCTACAACAACCACCAATACATTACCATTTCCATTTTTTTTATCAATATTCAAAATCCCTCTTCTTTGTATTTTAATGCGAGAATTTTTTTCTAAAAAATAAACATCAGTAGACATTTTTTCCATTTTAATGTGTTTTAAAGTTATAGGGTTTGCTAATCCCTCTTCTTAAAGTATATGCTTAGCAGATGACGTAAGTGGCACTCAACTGCTGGTAATTCTTAATGTTTCTGAGGTTAAGGGATTGCTCTATCCTTACAAATTTATTAGTAAAGACACTTTTTTTGCTTTCTAATATTTTCCCTCCATATTTTTTTTTTGCAATAAACAAGGTTTCTAACTAAGTAGTCTTATAGGTCTAGTTATGAGTATCTCTTCAATCTCTTCGCAAGCTTAAAGTGTGAAGTTAGGAAGAAGGTGAGGCTATAACCTTTTCCCCTTCCTAACTTTCTTTATTTGGAAATTGAGTGATGATTATTTGAATAGGATGATCAACTTAATTAAAATAAGCAAAAACTTGATCTTTAATTCCCTTTTTCTACTTCAAGATGAATGTTTGGAAATCCATAACTTTCTCATGTTTTAGGATCTCAAAGACTAGATTTAGCTAAATTGTGAGTTTTTAGAGTTTCAATTATGGTTGTATTAGAGTGAAAAAATTATAAAGCATGTATGTTATACTCTACATCTAAGTGATTTCTTTTTCAAGTTTTGAATAATGAATGAGGAATTCAATGTTTATGGTCCCGTAATTAAAAAACTTATTTTTTCTTTATTTTTTATTATTGACATCTCTTTTAGTGTCCATCTATCTATCGTGTATTAAATAGATTTCTTGATGTTGCATATCATATAAGCACCACACCATGGTAGCACCAATAAGTATAAATATAATAGAAAACTATTTTTGTGACAAATTGAACGTTTAAGTACTTTTATTGTTACTTTTACTAGTTATGTCTAGTTTTAAAAAATTAAGTAAAATTTAAATTTTTTACAATTTAAACAATTGATTATGAGCTATAGTATCAATTTAAACAATTGATTACAATTTAAACAATTGATTATGAGTTTCCGTCATTTGACCCATTTGACTTGCCATGTTCTAGAGTCTAGATGTTGTATCTTGGTGGAATTGCATCATTTCCTGTTGGAACTGCTGGAATTGTTGTTGTATACCCTACTGGAGCTGTTGGAACTATAGTATGCCCTATTGAAATTATAAAGTATTAGCATTCATAATATTAATTAGTTCTTCTAGAGATGTACATAAATTTTGTTGGCTCTCTAAATTTTGGAAACTAGACCAAAATTGCCTTTCATCATGTTGGAATTGTAGAGTTTTAGCCACAAAATCATTAACCAATTCTTTCATAGATAGACCTGAGTCGTAATAACAAGCTTCTGGTCTATATGGGAATTGATATGCATCCTGCAAACTATCATGGAACTAATTTTGTTGATTATCCCATTGATAACTAAAATTAGTATGATCATTCCAAACTTGGTTATAAGATTGGGAATATGAGTTATAAACAAAAATTATTTCCATCCATGAATTTCTTAACTTTTTCAATCATACGAACACTAAACAAAAAGTGAAAAGATCAAGAAATAACTGAACATAAACTAATTACAAAAAAATATGTACAAAATATCAATTAAAATCAAGAACAAAAACTAAAACACCGTACTATCGGTAACAGTGCCAAAATTTGGCGTAGTACATCATAACACTACTTAAAATAACTAGACCTATAATTATAGCAGTGGTGAGTCTAGGTTGATCCCATATAGAGTGTGTGTAAAGCTTTTGAAATGAAATCAATCAGTGTTTAGGTTCCTAGGGGGTGGGGTTTGGTTTGGTTTTCAAATAAGAAAATAAAATGAAACTAAACTAACGAAAGCAAATTAAAGAAAACATTCAAAGATGATGAAAAGTGATAAAATTGTTAAGTACTCAGTCATTGGTTGTATCTCAGCCTACACTCAATTAAACATTCTTTATTGAATTGTTGTTCCCTTACATCTCCTAGCAAGTATTAATCATAGGTTAACGATAAGCTCTATTAACCTCAATTTTTCCTTAGGTCGTGTTTAATTAAGAGACGCTCATTAATTAAACTTAGTTATCAAACAACCTAGTATACGATCTCTAGATTTAATTGGACAGTCACATTATGAATTAAAAAAAACAAATTAATCAAGTCAACAACCACACAAGTTTGGGTTATTTAACCTAGGTTATGTTATCCCTAATGATTCAACACCAATTGGAAACACAACAATTACGGATTGTATCCCTAATGATCTGAAACCATTAGCTGCTCCAAATGAATCTCAACATAACAAATACAAATTATATTGAAAAATCTAGCAATACCCAAACACAACAATCATAGATTGTGCTTAAGATTCTAAAACTGGTTCATACATAGACAATCTAACGGTAATGAGAATAAATATCATTCGTACATTAAAACCCAAATCTATAAGCATCAGAGAACATAATCAATACCTAAAGAGAGAAATAAAAAACAAAAGAAATGATTAACTGGATTCTTCGGCATTGATATCACCTACGAACCGAGTCGGGTTTCGGGTGAGATACCAAAAACTTATGGGGGCACCTTGCATAGGCATAAGGGTTGTCTCACGCCCATATAAGGTGTGTCATGGGCGTGAGACATCATGGCTGTAAGCCATGTTCTACACTCTTCATTCTTCATGTTCTTCATTTTATGTATTTTCTTGTCTTCTTTTTGCTCTAATCCTTCTTCTTTTTACTCTATGAAGACAAATTAGTGTGAATCTTTGGAAAATGACTCAAATATATTGCTTTCGACTTACTTTAGCTCCTTTTCTTTCAAATTATACCTAAAATCAAATATGAACTAAAGTGAGTGTTTTAAACATTCTAAAGCAATAATTACTAAGTGTCATGGATTAAATGTATCAATAATTAAATACATATCAACATTACAAGCATAATGATATTACTTAGCAATGCAATACGAATAGTTCCAATACAAATAAGAGACAACTATCCATACTATTTGTGACCCTTTTGGTTGAAGATATTGGATAGAATTTTAATTGCTTCAATAATTGAATTTTATTAGGACTTCAATCTTGAGAGAAATCAATGAGCACAGAATTATGAGAGGGTCAGCTTAAAAACCATGAAGTATTATAAAAACATGATATTATTAATTTAAAAGCTCATATTTTAATGGCTGATCCTTGAAATTGATATGGATTTCAAGATTGTTGTTATGAGGTTCAAGAGCTATAACTCTTTCTTAATTACTATAGCTTTAATTTTCTCTAAAATTATTATGTAATGAAAAAATCTCAAAACTTGACAATAACACAAATAATAAAGTTCCTACGAATTACATAGCTCAAAATAATTCTTTTCATACTAATGAAAATTTGATATCTCTTAATTTCTATTCTCAAATCCTATTCAAACTTGTGAGGAATGATGAAAAATAATGTCTTTTGGAAGTTCAAAATCAATCTTCTATTCAACTACAAACTTTTTGGCTATATTGATGGAATTAATCTTTGTCCATCGTAAGTTGATCTTAATATTACTTTTGGACATGTCAAGATTGCCTAGTACTTCTTAGTATTCGAGCTACTATCAATAGTACAATTAATCTAATAATAAATAATTGTACCATTTCAATTGATGCCAAAAAAAAAATAGAAGCAAGTTTTGCTAATGACTTTAATTCTCAAATGCTCTCACTCTTGTTTTCTCTTATTTCCAACAAAAAGGAATGTAAAAATACAATTACATATATGAGAAAGGTGAAAAGTGTTGTTAATTTTATATCACTAATCAGACACCCTTTGAACGAAGCTCAAAATACTTTTTACATATTGAAAAGTTTGAATGATGAATTTAAAAATCAATAGTTGTAATGTTTATAATATATATATATATATATATATGTCCTTTGAAGAACTTTACGGGAAGTTACATGATGAATAAAAAATTAAAATCATAAAAATTTAAAGGAAGAATATGAAATACAAATCACAACCCAATTCAATTAGAAATGTAGTAGTGGTCCTTGAGGATATTATAACAATGGAGGAGGTTATCAGGGAAATTACAAACATGTTATTTACGAATCAAATAATATTAATGATAGACAATCATATTGTTATGGAAAATATATATGCTCTCATAGTTCTTCATAATGGAATTATAATTTTTATCAAGGAAATTAAAGCTAATGTCACATTGTAGCATTTGATATGATGGTGGTGTTAGTCGAAATCGAAGAAGGTGAACTACCTACCAATGTTGGAGTATGTTAAGGAAAGTTCGTGGATAAAGACAAAGTTGAGACAACTTCCGAAGTAGGAATGATAATATACTTGAAATAGGAGTGTTGGAGATAAAGTGATGTATAAAGGTGCAAGACAACATGGTCAATATCATCATTATTAAAAGTTTTAACTAGATTAAGATATTATCCATTCCCAAAGCTAACATTATAATTTAAGAAAAAATTTCTACATGCAAGTTCCTAAATTTTTCTGCAAAAAAAGAAGCCACTTCATTTCCGCAAGCCAACAAACATCCTTATTAAATTTAAGCCATGAGCAAATAATTTCTAGCCCTTCACTAACATGTAAATTGGTCCCTCATCCCTTTCTCTCCTGAAAAAGATATTATCGGTTGTTAGTGGGTGTATAAAACCAAAAGGAACCCTAATGATACCGTTGCTCACCATAAAGTTGGTCTTGTGGAAAAAGGATTTCATTAACATCCTGACATTAATTATAATGAAATCTTTAGTCTTATTGTTAAACTTGTTACTATTTGTCTTATGCTCGCTATTATAGTAAAACATGGATGAGTTTTAAATCAAGTGGATGTTAATAACACCTTTTACTTGGAACTTTCTCTCATTATTGTTTTCTATGCTACAATGTCAAGGCTTTGTTGATTCTTGATATCCAACTTATGTTAGGAAATTGAATAAAGAAATTTAAGTCCTTAATGAAGCTTTTATTGCATGACATAATAAACTTCACTCCTTTCTCATTGCCTATGGTTTCACCAATAATAAGAGTGCTACATCTCTGTTTATAATATGGGAACTTGTACTATGGTATTTACTTATGCATGTGGATGGCATTATAATCACTAGAAATAATTTACCATAAGTTTAGGAGCTTACTACTTGTCTCTATAAGTAGTTCTATTTTAAGGATGTTGACCAACTTAGCTATCTTTAGGAGTTAAAAACACTAAATCTTCTAAAGGTTTATTTTTATCTTAACAATAATATATTTTCAATCTTCTCAAGTAAACTAAAATGTGTGAAATCAAAGAAGTTAGTGCTTAATTTTCTCCATCTGTAACACTCAAATTTAATGATGTCTCTCTTAATCATGATCTAACTAGGTACTAACAAGTACTTGCTTTTCTTTACTATGTTTCTCTCATATGACCTAATGTTAGTCATGTTATCATGTCTTCCTCTCAACTTATTCGCCTCTTATTTTTCATGCCTTTTCTAATATAGATTGGGGTAGTGATGTTGATACACAATACTCCACTTTTACATATGTTATATTTTTTTAACTCTAATCTTGTTATCTAGAACTCTAAGAAACAATATGTTATAGTTTGCTTTTCCACCAAAGCTAAATATTGTACTATTCCAGTTGCAAAAATTGAAATAATTGTTTGACCAAATTAATTAATGAAATTTCTATTTCATTTCAAGCACCTTCCACAATTTATTATGACAATGGTTGAGCAACCTATTTATGCTATAATCCTATCTTTTATTCATATATAAAGCACATTGTCATTGACTTGTACTTTGTACATGATCAAGTGTAAACAACTTCATATATTTCATATTTATATTAAGAACCAATTAACTGACTCTCTTACTAATTCTCTTAGTCAAAAATAATTTCTCATTCAAAGCTTTTTGTTTAATTTCCTTCTTGGATATTTACACTTGTAAAGGCATGAAAGAAGTTGATTATGAAATGAAACATCTTTGTATCAATCTCTAATTGTATAATCTCTTAAATTTAGTTGATCTAGTTTCAAGTTTATAGGCTAGAATAATGCTACAATTACATATCTCACCCCTAAATATTTCGATGCTTTTCCTATGAATAAACATAACAAAACTTTCACTACTTTATGGTCCTCATAAGGTTTAACTTAAATAATTTGTAAAATATTAGTATTTTCAGTACATTTAAATATTATGATATGAATTCAAATTTTATATAAATTATAAGATTGAAGACACATTTTTTTTATCATCAATAATCACCAAAAGCTCAACTAAACAGAAACTTAGTTCATATCTTATAATTGTTCATTATCCTATTTCATATTTCAAAATTGTACGTATTCCTATTATGAGTTTTATTGAAACACATACTCGTTGCCTTATCGGACATATAATTTTTCAGTTGCAAGGAATCAAATTTGAGTTAACTTTGGCAAAGCTCCTAAGATTTTGTTTTAGATATTTTCGGATAATACTAAACCTACACATTCAATATATCATCTCCATTTTAAACATAGTTTGGTAATATTAGATTTAAATATTCATGGTAATACACTTATTCAAACTTAAGAAAAAAAAAGTTTAAGCCAAAACAATTAAACATAGTAGGAGAATGAAATAAAGATAGATATGCAACTTTTTTATTTGATCATTTCCTTAACTGACAAAAAAATATGGTTTCACCAATTAAGAATTTGCACAACCGAGCAGCCAAGTAGGACCGTCCAAAAATGGTATTGATTGTAATTGTACTTGATTAGGAAGGAGCAATGACAGCACTAGAGACAACTTTGAAGTCATCCGCACAGCTGTTATATTTGAAGATTCATTCTTAAATGAAAATAAGGAATATTTTGGGGTACTATTAAAGTGTCAAAGTTCAAGCACTTATAAAACTAATTATTCTCGTCATTATGAAATTATATTTTTCTTGACATTAAAAAACAGGTAATGTAAATGACACTTTATGATACCTCCAGATTCTCTGACCAGGTACTCTGTACCTAGCTTGTGTCAGAATCTCAACTCTCCATTTAAATTTTTGGACTAAGATTTTCTGGCACAAGCTAAGTATAAAATACCTGGATCAGAAGATCAGCTCCCCTTTGTGACAGGATGAAATGGAGTGCGAAATTTCATACCTATCCCTATTTAGATAATAATTGGAATAAAATATTAAAGATACAAATGATAATTGATATAACTTTGCCCCGTATAATTCTGTCCATAATAAAACGTGTGGCCCAAAATCACATTGGAAATTTCAAGACGACTAGGTTATTATTATTATTTTTTCATGAACTAAATGCCATTATCGCAACACCATTTTTTTAACATCTAAAGTATTCATCCGCTTCTCCCCCACCCTCCAGTCCGAACACTGAAACCCCACAAAATCTAACGCACACAAAAGCAGGACACACATGGCCATGTTGGAAACCTCACCCGCCACCGTAGCTACTTTGCTTGTGCGTAACCTCGTGGCCTTCGTGTTTTTCTACGCCGACAAGTCGCTTCTTAACTTATCCGAAAGGTTTAAACTCCTTGAACATCTCCGGTATGTTATCACATCTTTTTTCCTCTTCTTCCTTAGGCTGCTTCCTCCTTTTCTCCAATCTTTTGACCTCAACGTCCTCGATAACCGTCCACTTAAGCAAACCAAGTACGTCAACTACGCGCCCGTGAACGAAGATTCAGGTATCGCTAGGGCGCTGTCACAGTTGTTGACGATCGTTCATGATATTCCGGTCACCTCCAGAAAGTATGAAATCGTTAGATCTTTAGCGGAGAGGCTTATAGATGAGAATCATAAAGAGAACGTTGAGGCCTTACGTGAAGTCAACCGAAGCGTTCTATCGGTGGCGTTTTCGAGGACTCTCGGTCAACTGGCGGCAGACATGACGGACCTAGGGTTGGACAGGGTGGAAAGTGATGGTAACACAGTTTCTGGACCCGTTCCGTTTCGGTTGAGCCGGATTTTGAGAGCGTTTCGGTATGTTGGACAGGAAGGGTTGTTTTGGGGTAGGAAATCAAGGGAAGAGATGAACCGAGCTGGGGGTTCTGCTGAGAAGCTGGTGGCTGAGTTGCTTTGGTTGGCTGAAAAAATGGTGTATTGTGGGTTAGCAGAAGAAGCCATTAGTATGTGGGCAGCGGCATCTAATGTGGCTTGGCTCGCTCTTTCGGCTGAGCCGCGACTGCAGGGTTCTTTGGTGAAAGTTTCAGGTATATACATGTCCGTCTTTTTCTGACGTAAAGGAGTCTTAGGTGCCCAAATATCACGTCTTTTCCTTTTTGTTTTTTTCCGGTACTGCTACATGATCTCTTTGATACGTAAGATGATATTAGTCCAGGTCAATGAAATGTGTTAAACGTCTTCACGTTATGGTTGGTCTTGGTACAATCTTGTGTCAATTTCCGACGTCTCCCCAACAATATTTCAAGTCATGCAATTAGCTATAATTTTGGCCGCCGCACAACTAGGTACAGGTTGTTATTATAAATTCAACAATCTTTTATTATTTCCTATCATTTTTATTTTAATTTTTTGAATGGAAGGCCTATACTTGCTAATTCCTCCTTTTTATGTATACGTCAAGGTTTGAAGACTTCTAATTTTTCCAGTATGTTCCACCTAAACTGTCATTAGTTTCTTTTCGGCAGTCTCTTTCATTGTTTAAGCTCATGAATGCATCTTGTCATTTGGATTTCATATCCCATACAAGCGCACGAAAGATTTGCAAGAAAGAAAGGCATTTCACAACACGTCCACTTATTCGCATATGTTTTCTAATTGCTCAAGATTTTGTACAGCATTCCTGTTAAAGCAAGCTAGGAACCTGGGACACGAAGAAACTGAGGAAGGCAAAAGAGAGCAACGGAGGCAGACCAAGGTGAAGATGTTAGTGTCCTGGATGCCATTGCTATGCAGAGCAAGCAATGGAACAGATGCTCCGGTCCTCAACACCAGCGAAAGAAATGAACTAGAGAGAGTCTTAGAAGAACTAATAGAGTCGCTAGGACAAGAAGAGGATCAAGAACAAGTGCTGTCTTTGTGGCTTTCTCACTTCACGTATTGTCCATCTTCTGACTGGCCTAACCTGTATGCCTCGTATGCCCGCTGGTGCACTGCTTCTCGCAGGATGTTGATTCTTCAGTGAATTAAGACCAGGAGATTTGGATACCGAAGGAAAAAACAGATTATAGTTTGTATTTTAAAATTATTATGTTTATTTGAAAGAAGTTGCAGCTGCCTCGAAGCGAGGTTATAAACAATTGAAGTAGCACAGTAGCGATTTAACGTCAAACTTGTATAATAAGTCACGATCTTTTGAGAGAAATTATCTGTTCCTCTTAATTTATTATTGACATTTCAAGTTTCATCATGCAATTTTATTTAAACACACAAATAAAAGCAAAATTATAAAATTTGAACAAAATTTTATAGGATGGGAACAGTTTAAAATTAAATGTGTTTACAAATATTAGATACAATCATTTTAACGTAAGTAAATTTTCATTGTTTAAAACAAATTTTCATAATAACAAAAATGTTTGCTATTCTATGATTTTTTTTTGGAATTCGTTATTTTATGTTGTTTTTTTGAAAAGTAAATGAATAATAGTAATATATAAAGGTTTGTACAAATATGATCACGCCTCGGTAAAAAAGCTCAGTATTAAAACTAGTCACTCAGAAGAAGTCCAAATGTAAGTATCAAACAGAGAGAGAGAGAGAGTTAAAAACAAGCCTGTTTCACAGTCAGCAGAAAACTCCTTCGGGGTTACAGAGGACCATAGCCTTCTGTAGGGCACCAGAGGTGACATGAATCTTCCCCGGAGACCCTATTAGAGACGAAAGGTATTTTCAATTAATTTGCTCCTTTCCAATTATGTTTTCCCTTACGATTGCATGCCCAGTAGAGAAAACCCTAAACAGTTAGATTAGTTTCTATGAGATTGCTAAAATCTCTTCCACAGTCTGTCACAAATGGGGAAGATATAAATTGTTCCCTAATTTTCATCATCAATACATGCAGCAAAGGAAATTAGGCAAGCCACATGGTTTTCCTTATTTGTATTTCAATGATGGATTAACCAAAATAAGATATCCGGGAGATTGTCACTATGTAAAATCCAATGACATTTACATTTAGTCCAGGACCATAATGTTTTGGAGAAATCACATTAAAAAAATGATCCTTAGATTCCAAGCTAGAGTCACATATAATACATCTTAGGTCATGATTTAGATAGAGAAGCCTGTTTATAGTACTTAATATGTTTATAACCATTAGCTAGAGAAGAAAAGAATTACCTAGCATTAGGGATTTATGTCAAACCATTTCATGCTAGTTCACCCTTTGGCCTCCTTGTGTTGACCAATTTCTACAAAATTTGATGCTGAATGTACCAATAGGCTGGTTATACCACAAATAGGAATCCTACAGAGAAGAATTAGGCTAATAATTGGGCAGCAGATGTTGCAATTTTGTAGGAAAAGAGGTCCAACGATTCCCAACTATTATAGAATAAACTTTAGCATCAAAAGGGAAGTTGTTCCAACACCTTACTGCCTCAGGTATTCTAATAATAGGACCTAGACCACTCTAATTATCAAACCATAGTGGGCTTTTCTCCTATTTCCAATGTGACAAAAGGTCGTATTATTCTCTAAACTTCAGAAGTTGGAAGAAGTATCATGAAAAGGTGTAGTATTTGGTTTATTACCTTAAAAGACTCACTTATGGTACTTCTCCCAATCAATTATGAATTATTAGATTATTAGTCCTAGACGATCCTAGGGTTGATTACTCTCTCTCGAGTTATAACCATTAACCCTAATCAGACGATTATGACAATTTCTTAATTTACAATCTATCCAAAATCCTAATTAGATCTGAAGTTGTCCAAAAAACTATCAGGAGCCTATGCGAGATCTCTCTTTACTCAATTAACGATTTGATTAATTCCTCATTCTTATTAAATTACCCAACTCTCGTTAGCCCAATTTAATTATTGTTCATTTGATTCACTCTCACGGTCTATTACCGAATTATGCAATCATAGAAATCAATCACAATAATTCCAATAAATATAAAACAATAAGATTTTATTAAATCAACGATAAAAAACTCAAAGGTGAGTATATAATATCTCAACATTCATAATCCTATCATCAAACTGCTATTTTCAATTATATACAATAATAAAAAAGGAAAATAACAGGAAATACGATTCTAAATAGAGACAGGAGGTAGCAATGTCGGAAACTTCTAATCCAGAAAGTACGTTGATATCGGCTTCTTCTCCACTTCTCTCTTCCTTTTTTTCTTTCTCAATCTCTCAACAAATCTCTCTAGGGTTTCTCTCCAAAAGTAGCTGATGCAAAAGTTCCCTTATCTTCTTTGTCTTATTCTTTATATACCTTTTGTGTTCTGGGCAGCTCTAGGATTTTTTCGTGGTTCAAAAGGTCTAAAAACTTCCTAAAAACTTGACATTTTTGAGTGTCTGTGCGTCTGCCTCGAGTGTCTCCGAAATTTCTCCATTCTTCGATATTGACCTTGAAACACCAATAAATCAAGATATCTCAAAGACATAATAAATAAGCTCAAAAACTTGTACTAACCCATAAAAACATGTAAATACAATTAATTAACAAACTAACACAATTCTCACTTAAACTAACTAAAACAAGAATCTGCTCCTCACAAGCATGTGCCATCTGCAGATTTTCAAGGTTTGGTAGCTGTTCATATCCAATTGACCTCATTCCTTCACCAGATTGCTTCTTCTCCTACCAACAACTTGAATCAAAAACTGAATAATCAAAGTCAATGAAACAATACTCAATTGCTTCTACTTTGCTAAAATGCAAGAATGTTAAAAGCAAGGTTGTTGCATTTGCTAATTAACCAAAAAGATAAAGTAACCACAAAATGATAATTATGGATTTTATCAAGGAGAGGTAGTAAATCATCAGTTTCAATCAACCATAAAATCCTAAGATAATTCATAAAGCAAGCTTAAAAGCACATAACAAGAAAAACTAATTGCTCAAAACTGCTCAAAAAGCCAATTGAGGACAACATCAAAAACCATACAGAAATAGAGAAATGATGTAACTAAGATCCGGAAGCTCTTGAGTAATCTTTAGTACTAAGTCAAAATAATTCAAAAGAAATATATATAAATCCTAAATTGACTTGAAATTTTCTGAACAATGACCCATTACAATCCTATAAAAGAAAAAAAGAAGTTGTTACCAGCTATGCTTGAAAACCAAGGTAATAGAATTCCATAAAAAAGTTTCAATAGAAAATGAAAGTTTGCAACTTTGATTGGCTATGGTCCCCATTCTAATCACCTTTCTCTTCATCAACTTTCACACGAACACACACAAATATATACATACGAGTATACGTACTTACATAAATCAACAAGTACTCGTATACCAAAAAGTAGAGTCTTGTTGTGTCCCTCTGCTCTGATTCAAAAGCGATAGACTTCAAATACTGCAAATCTCGAGCTCGGCAACCTATGAATCGAAAAGGGTTAATTTACAAAAAATAGCCAACTGTCTTTAATATCATTAACAACCCATTTCAGTAACTCACAAAATGGCAAATTCAAGAACAACCCAACACGAAGACAAAGAAGGAGATCTAATTTGGTACTAGAAGGAAAGGAATATCCAGACGGAGAGAGAATGAGACTGAGAACACAAAACATTTTAGCCAATGCAAACATTTCAAAATAGCTATTAGTTACGAAACATCCACACAAAGTCATCGTGAATGGAGGAGGGCAAAAAAGTGAGGCGGAAGAAAACAAGAAATAGCATCCCAGAAATCCTAGAAAAAGCATACCTGTGGGTTGATCCGTCTGTTTCTCTTGTGAACATTGCGGTGTCCTTGAGAAGAAGAGTTGAGAGTCGGTATAGTTTGTGATATAAACGTAAACGTCGAAAAAATGTCTACCTGAAAAAGCTAAAATGAGGAGACTTTTTTGAAAAGTTTCAAATTTGTGTTTCTTAAAAAGTTGTATTTTGGCTTCAAAAAAAGTTATTTCTATTAAAAAAGTGCTTTTGGATTTTACGACCAAACTATCATTTTTCTTAAAAATAGCTTTTGCGGTAAAAAAAAGTACTTTTTCACCCTCCAAAAGTTGAACCAAATAGGCACTTAGTCTTTTTACACAGAGGCAAACATTGGTAATGGATGTCAATTCGGTTACTCAATTAGGTCATGTTTTTTTTATTAAGCTACTTGGTTGGAACGTTATTATAACCTTTTTATGCGAAGGCATAAATTTGTGATGCATATTTAACCAAAGGCTCCAATTCACTAATTTTGCGAGCTAATGATTCTTGACAACCGAATGGACTACGTTCAAAATTATCAATTCCAATCCATCTAAGCCATTGAAACATTGACACAATTCACAACATGTAACTTAACGACTATCATACAATATGCAAAATCACATTCAAAGCAAGATACATAACTCTCCCCACATTTGAACAACATATTGTCCTCATTGTGAGAAGGGGACAAACAAACACATATAGAATGAAGAAACATATATTAGAATAAAATAAAACTAAAAATAAAATAAAGAATAAATTTAAAAAGAAAAGGGGTTAGAACAAAGCCTCATAGTGATGGAGGCGGGGATGGTATTGGAGGTGGCAGTTGAACGCCCTGAGCCTCGAAATAACGATGGATACGACGTAGGTCCCGACTCTGATGTTATTGAGTTTGGGCCATCTCCTTCATCCTTCTAGAGTTCTCCACGAGTGTATCTGTAATTACCTTGGTGTTTGTGGAGATTTTATCCAATGCTTTCTTCCAGCCCGGTTCTTCTATTTCTTCTGCCTGCTGAGGCGGTGCTGTACTCGAACTTGCCTGACTAACCCTAATCTTAACATGCGTCTTTTGACTAATATCCCAGAGTTCTATGTTATGGGACTTAAGGATTTCAGCACGTCATAGATGATGATGATTTAGGACGTTTGGGAGATGGACAGTTAAACCACTATAGTCCACGCCATAATACTCAACAATGTCAGAAACTAAGTACCCCATACTTAAATTGTTGCCCCTCTTGTGCAGAGTTGCAACAATAGCATTCAGCATATGTGTGGAGGTTCACACTGGAATGTTATGATCCATACACCACAATATGAAGAGTTCCTTTATTGAACACTTGTTGGTTTCTGATTTATCAAAAATCAGTTGACACATGAATTTGTGCCATAACAAGTGCTCATGGGTCCTTATGATGTTGTTGTGGGCATTTTTGACATCGAATTGCTCTAACCTAGTGAGGTCATTCCAATAGCGAGTAGCATGAAAATCATTGTGCTAATTAATAATGGAAGATTCGGGAAACCCACATATATCACACATGATTTCGATGTTTAGTTCAAAGGCTCGTCCCCGCAACCTAAACCACATTTCTTTAGAGTTCATAGGAAAAGGAAGTAAAGAATTCTAGAGTGAGCTCCTGGTAAATAGGAAATTGGAAGTGTATGAATTTTACCCACTAAATTCTTTCTACTAAGTTCTCTACCCTGTCACGCAATTCTAGCCTATTAAATGTATCAAAATCAAAATATTTAGGGACTACAATTTGTTTAGCATTGAAGGATTTAAAATGAATACCTTCCTCCTCTGTGTAGATCGGGAAAGGTGCTCTGAAGTCCGCTATTTTGTTCCTTCTCCGTTGACCTGAGACTTGTTTTTGTCCCGATGATTGATATCGCTTGGCTGATTGCTTAATGTGCTGCTTACTGGCTTGTGAGTAGGTATAAGTTGGAAGAGACTGGAAATTTGAAATTTGGGTAGAGAGAGGTGAGAGTGTTTGGAGGTTCTAAACTTACAGAGATAAAGTAAAAATGTGAGTGAGTGAAAAAATGAAGTTAGAAATGAATATATAGGTGGATGAAGGGTAAAATGGTAAAAATGATTTTAAAAATCGCATGTCCCCTTTTTACCTTGTCGCAAACCATGATTGTGCCTGCAATTTTTTCACTAATTTTATTTTTTCTCTTTTGTCATTCTCCACTTTTCCAAAATCACTTCTTAACTCTTTATGACCCTTTCACCTCTCTTTTGCTTACTCCTTGATCATTAAATTCATGTCGAAGTCCTCTGCCTTTTCGATTTTATTTGGAAACGAAATAACCTAACTACGAAATCTAAACTTTCTAAAACAGTCAAAGGAAATAAAATTCCATAGGTTGTGTAATAGTCCGTTTCTACACTCAGGGATTAGGCTAGCTACAAAAGTTATATTCTATGAGAATACATAAAGTGTATTACATTTGCATGCATTATATTTGCATACGTACAAGAACCATGATTCAGATACATTGTAAAAATAGCATATGCTCTCATTTGATGTATCCCAAGGTATGAAAGATCTTAAATGATTATGATGTAACTGTGTGTTGATTATGTCTTGAATTTTATTTTAGAGGGATTATAATTAGTGAATTGGGAATTTATTGTTACAATTGAGTGATGGATAAAGTTATATGTGCATCTAGTCTAAGAAAAATGTTAAAGGACAAGACACAATGATACACGGGAATATAGGTTGAATGAGCTTATGAAATGGTGACATGTGACATTATTAATAAAGTGAAAAATGACTTGAATAAATGAGTGGCAGATGGTGGTATAGTTGCATGACAATTGGTAATGTAAGAGGAAGACACATGACTTGGCTCTCCATTTGACAAGTGACAAGACATGTGTCCCACCTCTCCACCATGCATTTGTAACCCACGAATTTCATACTTGAACGACCATCTTTCTTCATTTTTTGGTCTTATGTCATCTCCCTCATCTCCTCACCAACGACATCCTCACACAACCTCCCAAAAATCTTGAGTTTTTTTCAAGTTTCTTAGCCTTCATCTTGTAGTTAGAAACCCTTCTCATTCCATCTTGTTCTTGGAGTATGTTTGAATGCTAGAGAGGCTTGCATAGCTTGTTAATTGAGGAGACTTTGGGTTGAGCAAGTAAGTAATTGATTGTCTTATTATGTTATATATGAGCATAACATGCATGGAGATTGATTAGGGGTGAATTGAGATGAATTACATATAGGGTTGATTGTGAGTTGTACTTTAAACTTGATGAGTGAATCAGTTTTGTTCATGATGTTTGCAAACACTAAGTTATAGATTGTTTTAGAGATGACTTTATGAGGAATTGAAGTGTTTTTAGGTTACAAATTAAGGTGAAATTGATGAACTATCATAAAGGTGTAAAAATTTGGAAGAAAAGTTAAAGAGATGAAGGTGAAATTTTTGGTTCACCTATCCTACGATCATAGGAATTGTATAGTTTCTTTCTAAGATCGTGGAAATGCTTGGTAGAGGAAAAATCGTGCTTTGTGTTCTTGTTGAATCATATAAGGATAATACACTATACATTGGTGCTTTTAGACTTGATTAGGGATTAAAATGAACCTAGTTGATGTTGAATCAATCGGTTTAGTGTTTGATGAAATTAGGTCGATAATTGATGTTATAACTTAAAGATTGGATCGTTTTATATCAATGTATATGAAATTGAAAAGTATGAGTTGTTAATCATATAAAGATGTCTTTATGAATGCAAATGTGATTCAGAGGATATATGTAATGCATTAGGCATGAGTGAATGAGAATTGATAAATTTTGCAAATATAATGCTAGAAAAGGATTGGTGAATGTATGATTGATGAATTGAGAGTAACCAAACTTACTTAAGGCATAACCTAATTGCAAAAAACAAGATATATACAAGCTATGATGAATGAATGAGTAAGACTTGTGAATAAGGTTACGTACCCGGGATAGTCAATTGAGCATACATTAAACATGACATATCTACATGCACATGATTGAGTATTCATTTGATTAAATAAGTTAATGATGTGTAAATATGTGTGTATTACGTAATATAGACGCTCAAGTAGATCACCAATGTTCAGATATTGTCGAATCGTCAAGGCAATAGCTTATTGGAGCGTACTATGAGTAACCTAGATGTGTGACCTCAATTTAGAAACATTTTCTGTTCATAATGTTTTGATTAAACTTGATTTTTCTATATTGATTCGATATTGATATAATTGTGATATTGATGATTCTAGACAATTGATTGTCTGAGGAGTTTAATATTTTAGATTGTATTGGGAGTGTTTGTGATTTGAATATGAATAAGGAAAATGAATTCTCATCTATATATTGAATGCCGGGCATAGATCCAATGAATTTTGGTAATTGAATGTGTTTCTTGACTGAAAGTGATTGATGATATATTATGTTAAAATGTTGTGCTTCATTACATGAATACGCATGTCCACATAAAGGAGTTGTGACTGGAGTAGCCAACGTAAAAGGTGCTTTAAGCTCAGAAATGTGCATACGGAGCCACATGCTTAATGAGCCTGGTATCTACGGGACAATATCTAAAATAATCTTGATATTCGCAACGAATACGAGATAGTTAAATAGGCGCTCGGTCACAACAAAAATAAAAATGGAAGTGGAGTCTCATATGCAAATGCATATACATATCTTTACATATATTCTGAAAATGATTAGAAAGAACCATTGATTTGTGTTGAATAGTGATATGAAATACTTTTATATCTGTCGACGATATGAATACTTAAGATAAGTGATGTGATAAATGAGAATTGATTTTGAATAATGTGATATATTCGTGAAATTTTTTCTATACTCGTGATATTTGTGTTTTGACATGAGTGAGCACATCGTTGATGGTTCACTCACTGAGTTCGCAAACTCATTGAAATTGCAATGTTAATTTTTTGGTATTGGGGTAACTCAGCTTTTAAGGCAATCTAGTAGCAGCCTAGTGTTGTCCATTTTGGAACCAAGAATGGCTCAAAGGTCTAGTCAGTTGATTCTGAAGCGTCTAGTCAGATTATTTTGGTATAGTACCCAGTTTTATGTTGTACACGTTGTATAAAGCTATGAACTTTCACATGTTCTATATATTATAAACATGAATTTTGAGTGTAATGAATGTTTATGTTTATGAATCAAATGCAAAGAATCTCAAATATTTGGTAATGTAAATACATGGGTTATAGAATGTAATGACAATGTAAGCTTATAACAATGAATGAAATGACGAAAACCTTGTTCTTTGAAACGCTTATGTTCTATATGATATCATGACAAGTTGATGTGACTGCTCTAACATGCTTCTTTTATGGGATATGTGCTAGGATATTCTTTGGAATGTCGGTATATGCTCTATGGGTATGGTATGTTATAGGTTGCCTCCCATGCAGCGCTTCTCTTAACGTTAGTAGCTTGTCGATCTTCTTTTGCTCACGGTGGTTCAAATAATTGGTGCAACAGTAGTGCAGTCACTGATCTCACAATTTGCACATGAGCTACCATGCCTTAGATTCTACCTTCCTTGTGATTCTCCTTCCTTCCCCTTCTTTTACGCGATCGTTTATTTCTGAATGCAATCCCAGGATCCTCAATATCTTCTTATTGTCCTTGAGGTTCGGGTTCCTTGATATCAGTTGGAGGTCAAGGAGAACTGTTGTTTTTTTTGCTGCTTTAAAGGTTATTTGCTGCTTTCCTACCCTCAGAATTAGTTGATAGGTTGTCGTTAACCTACAAATTTAATCCCCTACTTAAATTGATTTGTAGTATAGTGAAGTAAGGGTATTGTCCCACAGAGATCAAAACTTTACTTTCAAGAAAAGTACGCGTGAATTTTAAAGGGAAAAATAGAAGTTGAATGCAAGATATAGGACCAGAATGGGGGGTTTGTTTGCTTGCGTTAAAAAGTGAACAAGAAAAGAAAGAAGAAGACGTGATTTAAGTTTAGAAAATTAAAACAAAGTCGAAAGTTTTCAAGAGAGAAATTGCTAAGAAAATTTGAGTAAAAAGTTCAGATTAATTAAAGACCAATTGCAAAGGTTTTCACTAAATCCTTA
>JANKOD010000005.1:13354130-13364979 GCA_026284645.1 Erythroxylum acuminatum | reverse complement strand
TTCCATTCTCTGTGGATCGACCCCATTACCACTGTGCGCAATTTATTTTCGTTTGGTGTTTGGGATTTATTTTTGGTGGATTCGACACCCATCACTTATTTTTTAAATACCTTTTGTGTTCTGAGTAGCCCTAGTATTTTTTGGGGTCCAAAAGGTCCAAAAAATCCTCAAACTTGACTTTTTAAGTGTCTGCACATTTGCCTAATGTAGGCCATGATGGTGGGGCACATCCAAGCCTTCAGTTATTATCGTGGCAAATAGGCCACGATCATGGGCCATGTTTTAGGCTTCTGTCATGATCGAGGTGCTTCTGTCATGATCATAGTCGATTGTGCCACGATCGAGAGCCGTTGTTTCGACCTAAATGTCTCTGAAACTTCTCTGTTCTTCGATATTGACCCTAAAACACTAACAAACTCATCAAGGTACCTTAGAAATATAATATTTAAGCTCAAAGACTTGTACTAACCTATAAGAAAATTTAAAAACAATAATTAACAAACTAACACAATTCTAACCTAAGCATATACTAAACAGTTGAATTAACAATTAAATACATATCAAACTAAGTCCTAAAACACAATGCAATTCACACTTGTCAAATATATGTGCAAATAATCTAGAAGGAAAGGAACTCCAAGAGATTTGTAAACAAAGCTAGTTCTTCAAATGTATTAATCTTATAAGTGATTAATAGAGTAAGGGAAATGATTCTGCTTAACAATATTTCTATCAAATGCAGTTTTAATCCGGTTTCCTCTTAGAGAGTCTAATTCCTAATAGTCCCTCCAATATGGTGTATATGATGTTGTTGTAAGTTTTTGTAGTGAGGTTTAAATATTTTAGAAGGGTATTCCCTTTAGTCTTTCTATAATGTTAATACTTCAATGTTATCAATGAATTTCTTAAATTAAAAAAACAATAAGAACAATAATTAAGTGAAAGTCTCACAAATACATATGGTTTAGGAAGATTCAAAAGTATACAACTGATTCGGACCTTTGTTCGTACCCTTGGAGGTCAAATCAAAAATAATCCAAGGATTGCAATATAGGGTGCAGCCTCGGGTCATTTCACTTAATTGGAACCTAAATGAATGGACCTAAATTAACCTATATGTCATGCTATGCAAACTAATTGGGAAAAGAGGGATTTGATCTTTGAAAACATTAATTGAACTAAAATGAATTGCAAAAAGTATGTAAAATGTATTTTTGTGGATTTTTGGGAATAGAAATGGAAAGATTAAAACAAGTGAGTAAACAAGTGATAGAATCCTTTTGAAAATGAGCTTTTGCTATCATAGTTTGAAATAATTTGATCGGAGTGGAAATCACTAAGTTTCAAATAGGTAAACCTTAAAGAACTTTTTAAGTCCAAGATCTTAATCAATGGGACTCCATTTCTTAAAACCTTGTTAAATGCTTTTAGTGTGTGTAGTAGATAAGTCCATGCAACAAGTCACTTTGGAATCTAGAATCAACTCAATATCAAACACAACTATGCAAGATAAAAGAGAATCAACAAGATCACAAATAGACATATATGAGACTTCATATATTTAAGTTCAAAGTTATACATAAACAAATCTAAACCACACATTGAATATCCAACACTTGATTAAACTATAATCAAGTATATTCAACTACAAATCACAAATCATAAACCTAGGAATTTATAAACTCATAGTTGAACATGGATTAACTACTCCCTTCTTAAGCTCATGGAACTCCATCCATTGCTACATCTTTTAGAGGAAGGGGAAATGACTAGCCACGCATAGCAACCAGAAGCTTCACAACTAGGAGAGAATCCAAACTACCCATGATGGAAGTTGGTGATGAAAATGCAGGGAAAATGAGAGAGAGAGAGAGAGATGGTAAGATGATGATCATTATGATGGTGTAATCTCTGTGATAATAATGTCAGCTCCCAACTTATCCCGAAATAGTATCTTTTCAAAATGGGTTACCGATTCGATTTGCATAGTGGGTAAAACTTTCGAAAATGGTTCAGGTCTGCAAAGGTTCACTGCAACGAACATTTCCCGAAAGGTTTTGTTTGGATTTTTTGGTTTCTTTGCCATGGCGACGTGAACTTCACTCCGCAGAGAAATTTTCCCGAAAGGTTTCTTCAAGAATCTGCTGATTTCATCACAGCGAAACATAAGTTTGCTGCGGCAACCTTCAAAGATTTCTGATTTTGCCGCGGTGAAACATCGTTCTTGCTGCGGCGAACTTTGCCTATTGCCTCGTTGACTTGTGTTCTTACTCGTCACTCTTTGGATCCACTTATTGAATATCCTACAATGAAAAAACAATAGTAGTTTGCAGTATCAATTGTTCTAAAAATCAATTTAGTGCAATTACTAATTATTTATGACAATTTTACCTTCAAACTACATTAATTCAAAACAAGCACTCATGAGCTAAATTAAGCACAATATCTGACAATAAGAGCCAAAAAATATATCAAAAACCATAAAATTGTCACGAAATGATATAGGAAACTTGGGTTCAATCAAAAGGCTCTAATGATGACGGTGAAATATGGCGACCACCAACAAAGCAAAATACAGAGCCTAGGAGGCGTAAACCTTGCATTTCGTTTGCTGCAGAAAGAAGAAGGTAGAGAGAAGAAACTAATTTTGGGTGGGAAGAAGGCAGAGAGAAGAAACCAAAGAAGAAGAAACGTTAGAGAATAAACCAACAATGGTGGGAAATGAAGGCGCGAGAACAAAAAGTTACTTTTAAATAGCCAACAGTGACATTTTATTCAACAAAACGCCGTGTTTTCTATTTCATGACATTTTAATTAAAAAACGTCGCAAAAAGTTTTACAAATCCATGAATTTTCATAAAATTTCATGGAAAATTTAAACTTTTTGTGACGTTTCTTCACATTTAGTGAGGTTTTATCAATAAAACGTCGTGGATTGTGTTGTTTTCTTGTAGTGTTTTAATGCGATGATTATTCTTCTAAGATCATTCTGTTAGGTTTGTCTATTGAATCCCATTTGATTGTAAGTTGTAAAGTGTTTGGAGCTTTTACCATACATGGGATGTGTAATTACAATGAAAGAACAAATTTTTATGAGTATTTAACTTAGAGTTATAAAGGACAAAAGTAGGATTAACTGAGGGATCATATTTGGTTATGTCTTTAGTTATAGGTCTCTACTTGATTGGCAAATACAATATGAAAGATACTTTGTGATGATTGGTAAGAAACTAGACCAACTTGTTCCAAGTACCTATAGGAGGATTGATCCTGAGCAGCTTTATTTAGGTCTTATTAGTAAGGCTCAAGTTCTGGGCATGAGCAGTAAAATTATCCCTAGCTCCTAAACTAGGTTTGTAACCTAGTAAGTTGTTTATTGTAGAAGAGAACCCTTTAATATTAAAGGGAGGCCAACACCATGTATTCCATTTGATGAATACTTCAAATTTTGCATATTCTAAAAGGTTAGCCATTAGTTCTGTTAAGTAAAAAAACTTATAAAGGGGGCCTTATGAGTTCCAGTTATCAAAATAAAATTAGGAGATTTCTTTATTCCCTATGATGCTCTTAATATTAAGACTTATGGTATCCATTAAATTCATTATTTGCCTCAAAAGAATAGGAAATATGGTCCTTGATTTTGACATTTCAAAAACTTTATCCTTTTAAGAATTGTAAGTGAACTTATTGAATTCAGAGGGAATTATCTAAAAATAATTGTTATATTCTCTTTATTAATAATATCATATTCATAATTTTTAAAGATTTGATTTCCAAAACACCTTTTTTATTTGAAAAACATAACTCTGATTGTTTGATTTTAATCTCAATTGAATCATTCCAATTATTAACCCCTAAAAAATTCTTTTTTGTGAAACAAAAGTTGGTATTTACACTATTTACTTCACCATTTTTTATTAATATTCTTTTAGTTCATTCATTCATTTATCATCTATAGTGGTGGATTAATCTTACTCATAAAAACTTTGCACAAACATATACTACAATTTTGACAATGAATTTAGGTAGATCAAACATATAAAATTTCATTTGTTTATACCAAAATTGCTAATAAAAGTACATTGCTTAACAATGATACTTTTTTTCATCAATAATTATGTTCTTTAATGATTGACTTATATCTTTTTCTCAAATCGTTCCTTGTGTTTATTCTAGAAGTTTATGCTCATAAAATACTATATTTTATAAAATAATAAGAATTTCAATATAGATAGATCTTACAAAAATTGAAGACATAGAAATTATTAATTGGAAGCTCAATGTAGGTCATACACAATAATGTTTGATCCAAGCTTTTAGGTAGCATTATGAAATGATTGAAATGATATCAAAATATTGTAATTTGATTCTTATGTTTTGAATTGAAAATTGTACAAAAATATGTAAAAATGAATGCATAAAAGACAAGATCGTAAACATAAGAAAAATACAAATGAAGACATTAGGCTAAATTTTAAAGTAATTCTAATGAATCAAAAGTGTTTTAAAAATTAAAATGATCTCTTTTTAATATTAAACGTTAATATTCTTAATATGTAAAATCGTTTTATTCTCATGAAACCTTTTCTTTAGTTAAGTAACTAAAAACAAAGCTTATTATTAGAGAGATAAGCTCCAGTTTCTTTTGCATGTCTAGCTTCTTTTTTAAGCTTTTTCATCTCTTTGTGATCTAGTCCTCAACTAATATATCTAATCTCTTTCTCCTCTGACAGTTAACCTCCTTTCTTCCTTATTTACCTTTCCTTTAGATTCCTTCTTCTTCCTACCTTGGAACCTTAGTCTCCTTGCTTTCTTTGTTCCCCTTTTATGGCTTTCCTTGGCTTCCTTTTTTCTTTAGCCTTTCTCTTATCTTTTCCTCCTCCTTCCCTGTGTTTATAAGCTAGTTTTTCCTTTTGTTCTTGTACTCCTTTCCCATTAATTTTTCCCTTCCAAGCAATAATCTTTTCATATTTTTTCCTCTTTTCTCAGTGTTTTCCTCTTTTGAGTAATGTCGAGCAATGTGTCTCTTTCCTTAAAAGTGAACTTTCTACTTTTTGTTTTTCCTTCCATCTTAGAACCTACTTCATCCTCCCCTATCCTTATTGCCTCGTCTAGGCCTTCCTCTCCTATAGCCTTACATTATCCTTTAACCATTGAGGTTTAGCTTAAACATTCTCACTAGAAACCTGGTCTAATGTAATTAGCAGCTCTTCCCTACTCGAAAGCTCCATTATTATCCCCCTCTTCACTTAAAGGTAAATATATAGTTACTTTAACATTAGATATTTTGAAAGAAGGAATTGATAAGTGGGAGGCTATTTTAATTGGTTTTTTCTTATACAAGCGACTATTTTATCCTCCTCAAAATTTACAGGCTCATAATAACTAGAAGGTACTTAGTCATAAAGAACTGCTTGCCAATAAGAATATTTTTGTTCCTCTTTAGGCTTGACACAACTGTTCATGCTCAAAAGATTATCAAAATGGGTATATAGTTCTTTAATCGTAAGCATATTTTTATCCAAAGGTGGAGACTTGGGGCCAAATTAAAAAATCTCAAACAAAGCAAAAAAAACTTGTATTAATATTCACAATATTCCCTTAAAATATTATATCAAAAATGGTTTAGCCATCTTGCTAGATATATTAGAAAGCCCTTAAGCCTAGAAGAGGCAATTGATACTTCGAAAAGAGTAAACAATGCCAAAATTTGTGTTTTAATTAATAATTAACAAATCCTTCTTAATTCTATCCCCTAAATGCAAATAGATAATGAAGATCATTTCTTTAAGGATAAGGTAAGTATCTCATACACCTGGAGACTAAATAAAGCTCCTTTAAAGAGTGGCACCCTAATGGTCAGAAATTTGTTACAGGATACTTCCAAAAGCTAATGAGTGTAAAAGCTTACATAAATATCTTAACTAAGGAGAATGTAAATGAGTTCATGGTCAATCAAGAGATTGCCTCAAGTGGTGAAGTAATCATTATTTGATTTTTTTAAAATTCGTATACCATAAGTATACAAATCATATCTTTATAATATAAATAGTGCCATACTCATAAGGATTGTTATTAGAAACCTTAGAATTTATGAAGCACTTTATTTAAAGTGAACAATAAAATAAGTGTGGCTGGAAAATAAACTAAACTAGAGAAAATTGACAATTGAATAATCAACGAACTAGTAGTGAACTTATGATAAATTAATGATAACAACTTAAGAATTACTTCTATCTTTATTTTGATTTCACCTCACCTTCTTGATTTAATAATACTTGATTATAGCTATCCAATAGTTATGGTTACCCTCTATCGAGATATATTCAATTAATCCCAATTAAAATAGATAAGAATTGAATTGTCACATCCAGATTTCTGAAAACCCTTCTTAACTATCTAATTCGATTTGAAGCACTCCTATGGATAACTAACAAACAATTGAGATCTCTCTTTAATTAACTATTAATATGATGTTATAGGTCAACTATGCTTTCAACCCTAGTTGTGCAACATAACATAGATATTTCAACATAATCCCTTGATTAAGATCACAGGTTAAAATATTAACCACCACAAAGTATGTTTCTATTAAATCAAGAACATAAAGGTTTAATAAACAATTCAAGAGTAATTCTTAAAACAAATTTAGTAATTCAAAGCTAAAATAGTTCCACAATTGTTCATAATAAACATTCAAGAACAAGGGCATGTAAGGAAAGAGTAGCATGTTGAATCTTGGATGTATTTTTCTTCTTGCCCTTGAGTTGGAAAATTCTGCACCTTTGTTCTTTTGGAAAATTTGCCTCGTTGATCTCCTTGTTAGATGTTCCAGTCACCTCTTTTGGTCTTTCTCTTTGCCTTAAATACTTCTTAATCCATCTAGGGCTCTTTATAGGGTTTCCTCACTACTCTTTTTTTCTAAAAATAGCCTTAAATATCATGACTTGGAAATTCTACCTTTTGCACAATCAAGCATGTGCACAATTATGCACTATTGATTGGCATTAGTTGTATGTAAGTTTAATTATTTACCTCTAATAATCCGCAAGCGCACGATTCATTAGCGTAGTACTAAATATGTCAATCCCACGAAGAGGGATAATCTAATCCTAAAATCTAAGGCCAGAAATAAATACAAAAAATTCAATTTGCACGAAACTAAAAATGAGAACTCAATTCAATCAATCAAATTAAATTAAAAATCAATTAAGGAAATACTAATTACTAAGCAATTGCAACACATCCAGGAATCAACCTAAGGAAATTACTAATTGGGATAAAGGAAATTTTACCTATCTTCAATGCTAACCTAACTGATTATAAATTACTGGATTAATAGTTCTAGACGATTCTAGTGTTGATTACTCTCTCTCGAGTTATAACCATTAACCCTAATCAGATTATGGAGGTCGAAATCTCTCATTTTACAACCTATCCAAAAACCTAATTAGATCTGAGGTTCTCTAATAAACAATCAAAATCCTATGCAAGATCTCTCTTCACACAATTTACCGATTTGATTTAATTCTAATTTTTATTAAATCACCCAACTCTCGTTAGCCCAATTTAATCAATTTTTAGTCGATTCACCCTCTTAGTTTATTATCGAATTATGCAATCACAAAATTAAATTACAACAAATCCAATAAACATGTAAACAATCAGATTTCATTAAATCAAGAGTAAAATTTTGAAGGTGAGTTTAGAACATCATCAACCTTCTAGATCTTATCATCAACTATTCATTTCAATTCCATACAATAATAAAAATTAAATTAAATAAGAAATACAATTTGAACGGATAATGGGAGGCAGCGACGTTGGGAAACTCCTAATCTGGGAAGTAAGTCGAGTCAGCTTCTTCTCCTATTCTCTCTTCCTTCTTGTCTTCTTCAATATCTCGATGAATTCTCTCTAGGGTTTCTCAAGGTGGCTGATGCAAAAGCTCTTCTCTCTCTTTTCTTATTATTTAAATATCCTTTTATGTTTTGAGCAGCCCTGGGGTTTTTTCGAGATCCAAAAGGTCCAAAAAATCCCTCAAATCTTGATTTTTTTGAGTGTTTATGCGTCTACCTAATGTAGGCCACAATCGTGGACCACATCTGAGCCTTCTATCAGGATCGTGACATGTAGGCCACAATCGTGGGCGTTCCTTATGGTTCTATCATGATCATGGCATGCAGGTCACAATCATGGGCTAACTCTGGTGCTTTTGTCATGATCATGGCCTGACGTGCCATGATTGTGGGTCGTTGTTTCAGCCCAAATGTCTTCGAAAATTCGTCGTTCTTCGATATTGACCCTAAAATACTAGAAAACACATCAAGGTACCTTAAAAATATAATAATTAAGCTCAAAGACTTTTACTAACCTATAAAACACTTAAAACATAAATAATTAACATACTAACACAATTCTAACCTAAATACATACTAAACGATTGAATTAACAACTAAACATATATCAAACTATGCCCTAAAACATGATGCAATTTACACTTATCAATTATTTCTTGTATACATGCACCTAAACAATCACACACATTTTGCACGATCATGATAGAGGCTCCCTAGCTGCTCCAGCTTCATTCCTGTATGATCATTATAATCCTCTTCCTCTAGCTTTTTCTTCAACTTTTCTTGAAGTTCCTTTTCTCAACTCATCATCCAAACACATTAAATATGCCCTAAAATGTGCATTAAGAACAATTCACAACCTAATCAACAATCATAAAAAACACACACACAAAACATTAACAAAAACATAAATTAAAGTCCTAAACACATAATTATAACCTATTAAGACCCCTAATAACATATTCTACAATCTAGAAACCTACTTTAAAACACACCTATCAACTTCCCTACACTTAAAACTTCACTTATACCTAAGTAAAAGTAACACCACAAAATAGAAAAACACACACATATAAATCACACCATCATGTAACATTAAAAAATTGGCATAATGACAAAATCTAATGAAATTAGCTTACCCAAAAATATAAATCATTCAAAGTGACCCAAAACACTAACTTATTCGATTCATATTCAAGAGCTTTGATTTAATATACATATCAACCAAGATATTAACACCTTATTCACACATCTATGACGCTTGTAAGCATATACTAACTCTTATTTACCAATTTTAATTGGTAGGCCATCAATAAGGAACCACTTATGGAAATTTCTTGACACTTCACTAGAAGATCAATAGGCTTCACTTTTATTTAAAGCACTACAATTTTATATTTTATTTAACGATAACCAATCTTTGGATGCGAGGGTAAACACCATATCAAGAATAACCCTCGTTTATTCGACTAGGTTACATTCTTTCAAGCTTAGTTGGAGTGTCATTCTAGCCCTTTCATATGAAGGAAAACATTTTGATTTAAATGTCCCCTGTTACTTAATTATATCACAACTCACAATCGGTTACCAACTTTATTTTTCAAAAAGGGTCAACATAATAGGAAATTTATTTAATTACATTTATTCAACTTTTTATTATTTTTTATAATTTAATCATCTTTTCTTCCTAGTCAATACATTCCCATAAAAGACTACTAATGATTTTGACCAAACTAAAATGAAAGAATGGGTACAAATCATAATCAACATGCATATTCACCTAAAAAAACATTCAAAACACAAACTTCACAAGCTAATGCTTCTTCAAAAGTTAAGCTAATTCCTTTCAATTCTATGCCATTGATATATTAACACAAATACATACTTTACATAAGGCAACATTATATAATAAAAATTTGACACAATGAAAACATAATAAAAAATGAGAACAATGCAAATACAAAGTCAAACATAAACGATAATGCAAATACATAAACATCTTAATGTGAAAATGACATATAATTAAAAAACACAAATAAATGATGTAATAAAAATAAAAGAAATAAAAATATGGCCAAGAGAACTTATAGGGACTGTGGAGGTGATGGTGTCGGAGAAGGAACATGGAAAATTTAGATCATAAAATAATTTCATTAAGTTTTTCGCTTGGTAGTGATGTTGTCACACTACTAATTTCAACTCTGCCTCCATTATGTCCATAAAATACTTTCATTAATGTTATGCTTCATTTAATTTATGCTTTTTTAAATTTGGGCCCTTTAAAAGGAATCGGTGTTATCATACAATTAGCTGACCGTACTAATGCTTACCCTGATGGAGTAGTTGAGGATTTATTGGTGTAGGCAAATAAGTTAGTGTTTCCTTCAGATTTTTACGTAGTGGTATGAATGATGAAACCTCATACGATCTGATACCTATTTTACTAAGGAGATCATTTCTTAACACAACCCAAACTAAGATAGATGTTTGTGAAGGAACCCTCACAATGGAATTCGATAGGGAAGTAATTCATTCTAAAATTTTTGATGCAATGAAACACCCTTAAGATGATCATTCTATTTTATTTGTTATGTGATTGGTCCCTTAGTGCAGGAAATGTTTAAATTAGGATGCAAAGATCAATTAAATGCAATCTTGACCAACCACCTAGAATTAGAAGCCACTAATGATGCTAAGTTGGGAGAGGAGCTGATTAAGATGGCAGCAACTTTATAGCCATCGGAAACCTCTCCTACAAGGTATGAATTGACTTCCATACAGTTACCTGAATTTTACCAGAGGTTATTACCTTATGATGTTCAAGTACCTGATGCTAAAACCACCACCTCCCTGACCGCACGTTGTTACGCTAGTCAAAATAAGATAACTAGACCTACTACTATAGCAGTGGTGGTCTAGGTCGATCCCACAGAGAGTGTGTGTAAAGTTTATGAAATAAAATTAACCGGTGTTTAGGTTTAACGGGGGGT
>JANKOD010000005.1:13326736-13341207 GCA_026284645.1 Erythroxylum acuminatum | reverse complement strand
TTAAAGAAGAATGAATAAAAGAAATGAAAGAAGAAATGACTTCTTTAAGCTCAAATCAAGTATGAGACTTGGTTGATCTCCCTAATAGTTGCACAGCTAATGGGAACAAATGGGTTCTCAAAATAAAATGAAAATTTGATGATAGTATTGAAAGATACAAAGCATGCCCTATGAAGAAAGGATATACGTAATAAGAGGGAATTGATTTTGATGAAACCTTTTCATTTGTTGTGATGTTTACTTTAATTTATCTAATCTAGGCTACAGTAGCCAGTTTTGATCTTAAATTACATCAAATAAATGTAAAGATCAACTTTCTAAATGTAGAATTAGAAGAAAGGAATCTATATGAAACAACTTGTAGGTTTCATAAAGATAGGCCAAGAATATTAAGTATGTTAGTTATTAAAATCGATTTATGTTTTAAAGTAGTCGTCCAGATAGTGGTATATACGTTTCATAACATAATCATTTAATTTGATTTTCATATGCTTAAGGAAGACCACTATGTATATATTAAAAGATTTAAAGATAAATTTTTTATTTTAACTTTATATGTGGATGACATTTTAATCGCTTGTAATGATTGTGAGTTTGTCAGGCTAATCAAAGATTGGTTGTCATCTGAAGTGAAGATGAAAGTTATGGGCAAAGCTACATACATTCTTAGAGTTAAGGTTATTATAACTTTCTCAAGTGACCTACAATCTTTTAGAACAATTCGATATGTAAGATTGCAAACTAATAGATAATCCTATTGCTAAAGATGAAGATCACAACTTAAAGTCTTTCCCGTATATGTTACAAGAAAGGGAACAAATGTAGAAAATTCCCTATTCTGGTGTAGTTGAAAGTCTTACGTATGTCATGATATGTACAAGACTAGATATTTGTTACGTTGTTAGGATGGTAAACAAATATTAACCAAATATAGGATGAACACTTTGGAAAGCAGTACAGAGATTATTAAGGTATCTAAAGGGCACTATTGATTATGCATTGCGTTATCGAGGCAATGATCTATGTATACAAAGTTATATAGATGTAGAATGCAAATGAGATTTAGATAAAAGAAAATCTATCTCTGGATTTGTTTTCTTACTCAACAATGGTGCTATATTATGAAAAAGTAGGAAACAATCATGTGTTGCATTATCCACAGCGAGAGTTAAATTTATAAAATTTTCAACAGTAGTATAAGAAGTTGTGTGGCTAAGACAATTTTTGATTAGTCTAGGGGCCACTTAAAGTGAGAATGATCTATTAACAATCAACTATGATAGTCAAGCAATAATCGATTATATAAAGGACCCTAAATTTCATTATAGAATTAAGCATATAGATACTAAATAAAATTATGTGAAAGATATAGTTGGACAAGGAGAAGTGGATATATATCCACACGAGATATGTTGGTAGAACCAATGACAAAACCAGTTTCTCGAGATATATACATTGGGCATATAAAGTCATTAGGACTATGTAGATATTAAAATATAATCAATTAACATTTCTATATGTATGTTCATTTAATGTATTGTCATGTTTTAAATAAAAATATGAGTTAACGTTGTTTGTTAACTAATAAACATTGCGTAATATTTCATTATAATATATATGTACTTAGTACGACATATTTTTTCATATGAATCAAAGAGTATGTCAAGTAGATAAAAGATTGACCTTCATATATAGGCAATCAACTCTAATATTTGTGATAACTAAAGATGAGACATATTTTAAGTTTATTATCAAAATAATAATCGAGAGCTACAGTAAGAAACTCAAACTGCAAAAGCCGACTTAGATGATTATTTAAAAGGAAATTGGCTTGAGGTGATCATATGGTTATCTTATATATCTTAAGTTGCCATATGAGAGTTCTGAAAGACAAAGTAACGAACAGATAAGTGAACTCAGGTTAAACTCTAAGTATGTTTAAACTAACATTTGTACAATATTGCATTTGTAAAAAGACATATACTCCGAATTATTAGGAAATGATATCGTAGCACATGACTCTTATCATATGTGTAGAATAGACCATAAAAGGGATAAATATATGTAACATCTCGTACCTATGTTAAGGCTAGAATAAAATATGCGAGAGCTGATTGAGATATTAGAAATTGCGATTCTTGCTCATACATAATGTGTCATACGCATACATGTGAATAGTGAAAGTTTTGCACATGAAAATAATTATACATGCATTCACTGACATTCCAGATATAATTGTTTATAAATGTGATTATTATTGAGAATTGTGATTTGTTTGTATTGAAAATTGATTTGGAGAGTGTAATTGTTGATTTAGAATTTTTGGAGAATCTTAGGAAAATTTTCTGAAAATTCGGGGTAATTTTTGGACTAAGAAAAATGTCAAGTGATAAGACAATTGTTAAATGGTAGTAGAAATTACTGTCCAATGGCAATGGAAATTTTTATAAGTGATTTTAGGATTTATTGACAAGTGCCATTGACAATTTAAGAGACAATTAGAATAGAAATTGGATTTAGTTTATATGTCACTTGTCAAACAATGCCTTAAGTCCACTAAGTTTTTTTTAAGCCCTTTTTGTTGCCTTCCACGTTGCTTCTCATTAAAAGTCCATTTGGTGTGTTTTTTTGGGTCTTCCCATCTTCCTCTTCGTGACTCTTTTCTCTCCTCCATCATTTTTGTTTTCTTCAATCACTACCACCTCAACTTTGAAGAGTACACTTTCCTTCATTTACTACTAGCATATTTGCCATCTTCTTCCTCATTGCCACAAGAAAACTCAAGCCTTTCAACCTTAAGATGATGATGATTGTGGGTTGTTGGTGAAGTTAGGGATTTTCGATTTTCTTGAAGAGTTTGAAGAATTGAAGCTAAACCAAGTAAGTTATGCCTTAAATGTTATGGGTATGGTTAAACTAAGTTAGAATGATGGGTAAATTGAGATTTGATGACTTGATTTTGCAAGGTTTATGTATGTGTCATGGGCGATGAAAAATTTATGTACATGTCTTGTTTTTGGATATGTAGGATGAGTAATAATTCATGTAAGGGTATAGAGATGTTTGGAGATTGAATGATCTTCAATGCGGTGATTGGATGAGTGTAGAAAATTGCTTATGAATGGGTATATATATGTATGCTCTGTTTTTTATTAATGATCAATAACAATGTAATAATTGGAAAGTGTCTCATGAGCACCTTATATGCATATTGTTAAGTATATTTGTTGAAATGAAATGCCTATGCTTAAGTGAAAATGTGAAATTTATGTAAAGTGCAGTATGTGATTATATGTTATGTGAATTGTTGTGATGCATGAATTGAGTGAACCATCGATGATGATTACCTCATCGAGTTCGCAAAACTAATCAAAATTGCAACGTTGTTTTTCAAGACCGAGAGACGACTTTAGCTATTGAGAGGCTCTACCAACCGTGTAGATTGTAATTGGCAAGAGAAGTCATGGCTCAAAGGTCGGTTAGATGAGATTTTTAAACAGATTAGTTAGATTGTACACATTTTCCTCATTCATATAGTATTATTGTATTTGGTTTTGATGATGTACATATGGAAAATGTTGAAAGACCTAATGTAGACAATCGGGTTTTATGAAATGAAATAAGGAAAAAGTTGGTTTTAAAATATTGTGATTTTCTATTGATGCTTTATAAGTGATTAATGTTACGATGCTATGTAAAGTGAATGTAGTGATCGGGCGTCTCGGTGTGTACCCTGCGGTAAGGGAGCGCTACAATGTAAGTCTAAAGATCTCAACTTATATTGTGTGAGATCCTAAAAGTTATGTAAATCTCTTAATATACCCTTAGGACTATTGTCTAATTCTTAAGAATTAAATTTAAGGTTTGCTACGTTAGAATATTACCCAAAGATATACAATCTTATGGGACAATTCTAGAAAAATAAATTAAATTCAATTTAAGGGAATTTAGAAAAAAGGAAGGTCATTTTTTTTGTTAACTCAGATAAGAAAATTTGGCATTCAAATGTGGCCACCGACTCTAAGTAAGAGAATTAAATACATTTATGATACTATGAAACAAATAAAATCAAAGGATATTGAAATGCTAGATATGACCTAAGGTACAGTATATAAAATTTACTAAAGGATTGATTCATTAATTGAGACATCATATATTCCAAACATATATATATAACTATACGCTCTCGTTGTATGTTGGTTGCACTGGTTATTGGACAAGTACGAGAACATGCCAAAACCATATCATCTAAACTCATCATGTGTGATTAGGAGACAATAGCGAACAGACATACTTGATGAGTTTGGGTTGTAATCTTTCGTTTGTTAACTGTCAATGCTCAATTAACAAATTGACATTATCTATAAATATGAGATAATATTTATTTGAAAGATATGATGATAGTCTTAAGAAAACCAATAAATCACAATGAAATTTTTGCAAATTTCAAGAGTTCTTTAACAGAGGGTTACAATTAAATACAAATAAGTAATTTGGTGAATTAATAATGCATATGTTTGAAAGATTTTGTGTTTATCTATATGTTAGATAATATTTCTTACACCGACTCTTGTAACTTTGAACATTACAATTCACAAAAGATTTGAGAAAGCAGACAATAGTGGCCTTATATACATGTATATTACAACTTGAATTCTTTGTTGTATACGTCAAATATCTCTGAAGATGATAGCTGAATATCCTGAAACATTAAAATAAAGAATTTAGACATCTGTTCAACAAACTTCCCCTTAAAGAAATGTTAAATTAGCTACACATTATTTTTTTAAAAATAAATTTAGTGATACAACATTAATCAGTAACTAACTGTTACCCATTATTCTTCTTTAAACAATTCCTTGTCATACCAAAATTAATTACGGGGTGGATAAGCATGAAGCTTACCTGCAGTAACTTGGACCTATAAAATGTCCTCAGGATGCAAGCTATAAGCCCTGTCGGTTCATTAATGCCTTCATCAATGTTTTGCTGAACAGAGGTTATAAGGTCGCCATAGGTCAGTGTAGGATTGTTCTTAATCTGTTGGATGAAGTTATGCGTCAGAGAGGTTTTCCCGGACAAAGTCTGCCACATAGAAAAGCAATGCATAAATTAAATATTAGTTCCTATTAAATAGACATTGAGTGTCTCCAACCTCAAAATCAGGAACTAAACGTACTGTAAATATGTATTGGGTGCCTATAGATTTAAGTGGCTTTTATGACCAATACATGATGAGCATATGATTTAGCATTTAGGTCGGATAGTCTATTAAAAAAAGTTATACCAGAAAGTAAAGACTCTTCTACAATTTCAAAACGAGAGTAGTTTCATTTACGAGAGGCTTTTACTTTGACATCCACACAGTGTATGGATGGATACTGCGATATTAGTTCTTACTTTTTGCAATGTTGTTTTTATTTAGTAGCCAAAAAATAGTCATATGATAACAAAATTAGCAATAACCTGCCACACTTTTACATAAGCACTTACCGAAGAATCAACGGTTTCTTGGTCATCTCTGCAAGCACCGATGCATATGGCAAGGCCGCCGCTTGTGCCTTTATAAGCACCTGATGGAGGTTGGTTGTTTATCCAGTTTTTGCTACATAATTAACAAAAAAATGTTTGTTGAACAGAGAAGAAGTTAATTATATGCTCATAAAATATATGACATTAAAAGGCATATTTCAGTTGTGGGAAAATACTTTTCCCATGTTATTATCGTTTTTCTTTACAAATATGTATTTTCTTTTTACTTGCACGTAAAAAGTGATATTGATTAAAATTATAAAATAATAATCCAACTGTATAAGGTAAAAAGAGTTGATATGCTGATAAAAATTTATAAAAATGATAAAAACATGGTGTCAAAATATCCCTTATGACACAAAATAATGTTAACACATTTATAAATATGAAATTGCAATATCTTTGAAATTTTATTACAAATATGACTGCCTTATTATATTACATATAAAAGATAGACCAATTTTTAAATGAATCTATTATTTACATGTAATTACAATATATTTTTAAAATCTCGGTTCGTAACATTTAATTGATCTCTCAGCATTAGAAAACTGAAATAAGTTGATAGTATTTAAAGATAAAATATATAAGCTTATTAAAATTTAACTTGTACTTGCTATATAAAAACTAATTAAATTAAATATTTTAAATCTTAGGCACCACATTGAATTTATATTCTATAATCAATGGTAATAATTTATTATCTTTTTTGGTCTTAAATAAATCAATGTTATGGCTTTTCAATGTAAGAAAGGAAAAGTGTTCAATTGGTGTTACATAATCTGTTCTTCCAAATTAGTGGATAGCAACAGATCATCAAATTAGGCTAAAAAATGAGTAAAAAGGTAAGAGTTACTCTTTTGTATCAAAAATGTAGGGAAGATCAAGCATCGTTGCACTGTGACAAGTGTCAATGATGGCGTGAAGTGTGACCCTGGTTGTCAATGGCCTGACTATGGTAGAATTGATGTCATTATCAACTATCTTGCCCTTTGCTTCAAAGTCAACCGGACATATTGCTTCATTACGGCCATCAAGCTCATCCCCCTCACTCTCCGACTCTTGGAGACCGTGCCCCGCAAAGTAAAACACCAATGAGTCGCGAGAACGGCTGTCCTCCACCAGCCATCGGAGCCCCTTCTTAATATTCTCCCTTGTCGGACACAGTGTTGGGTCTTTTTCTTCGTCTGCAACTTCAACTTGTAAACCATAATCACCGAAAAACTCTTAAATAATATTAGTTATCGAAACTTAAAATTAAGTTACTAGTTATTTAACACTAGGCTGATATCTCAACTTAGCAAATTTCCTTGTCATCTTTCAGACAATTCTCATATAAGGGATGTAGAATGCATATCAAATATTCCTACTCACTGACGAAACTCTTTAGACTAGAGTAGTACATCTTGTTTCATGAAATAAAGAACTTCATAAGTTACCAGTAAGTAGGCGAATACAATCATCTGGAAACTTAAGGTGACTGATAAGCAAATCTTTAATGTTCTTGGCATCGGTTGTAGCTCCCTTAAGCCTATACCTGCAACGACTCTTCTTGTAACTCACTCCACAAACAAGAGCGCGCTTTCTTGGTTTTCGTTCAAACGATGCTGACTTTAAGCTCATGTGAAGCAATTTGTCCCAAGCACCAATGGTTTTACTTCCGGCATGGTTATAAGTTTTGGTGTTCTTCACGTCACCATTCCTGACCAAACATACTAGGTCATTGGATTGTCCTTCATTCACAAGTAGCACTTGTTTGCAAGATATGCAGTGCTGTGTTTTGGCAGTTGCAGGTAACCATGAATGTTGCCCGCACCTACTGCACTTTATTATTCTGGCTTCCATTACTAGGTGGTCTTTTAGTTAGGTGGTCCTTCATGATTAAATATGAAAAAATTTTGAAGATATTTTTGCGACATTCGTGGGATATTTGATGGATTTTGGATTTATAGCCACGACAGTTAGATGCGATAATGGATGCGGTACAGATTCTGAAATTTCTTGGGCAATCACAAAAATACCGAAAAGCAAAAGTAAACAATTGATATAGTATGTATGGTATTGTCTAAACAATACAATCAAATATTCATGCATTACTTCCAAATATTGCATTGCATTTTTCCAGAAGTAGGAAAAGTAAAACATTATACGAACTTTTTGACATGATTCGCGCCATCCAGTATTGGGCAATAGCCTCCGATAGGATAAGAACCGAATACCCTAACATTTTATACAATGGCTAAAGACGAATATTAGCTGAATTGGCTCCTACCTTTGAATTTGTCGCTCATAACTCTGATCTTAGAGCTGGCGAAAGGTGGAGCTTTAGAGAACAAATGATGCATCCAACGTGTCTTCAGCATGCTTATCCACCTTGTCAATTGTATTTAGTCCAATCAAATCTTTTCAAGGAAAAGGTTGACAGAGCATACAGGACAGGAGAGTCATTTATATTCTCACAATAAACGATATTCGAAAACGGATAAGACACGATAAGAAGAGAGTTGATAGCAATAACTTAAAAGAAATTATAGAGAAAATTAGAGCGAGAGAGATAATATAGAATAAGAATTTTGCATTTGGTCAAAATTCTTTTATATTCATTTATTTCAAGGGTTGATTTTAAAAAAGATCTCAAACAAATTTTACACTACTAACTCGAATTTAAAAGTGATGTTAAGGTGTCCCAATTTTCAATTTGATATAAAAATAATCCGACAATAAATTCTTTATTAGCATGTTTGATGTGGCTAGCCAAGTAGCCCCTTCAAATTGATACTTTTGTCACATAATTGTCATGTATTATCTTTTTTCATGTAATCATTTTATTATTTAATAAAATTAAAAATCGATAAATAAAAATCCTAATTTATTGTTAGACTCTTCTCGATCTTTAGTTATTCATCCATTCTCCTTCTCCACATCATTACTATTTCTTATCGATCGCCTTACTCCTTTAGCGTGATAGAGTTAAGCCACAAGCTTTGCTACAAACTTATCAAAGTAGGTATGTTCTGGTACTCTTTTTCTGGTCTCTAGTATCATAATCTCACTTTGTAATATTTTTCTTCTTCAGTGGTTATATAGGAAGGTGATTGGTGCAACCATATGTTTGATTTCCTTTGTTTGTTACGAGTGATATTCTTTTCTTCGGGGAAATAATTTTGTGTTGAATTACACATTGTTGTGTTTGGTAGGTTTGCAAGCGAATTCAGGTTTGCAAACTCATTTGAAAGCTAAAGTCAAAGGAATCACATACAATGTTGCTCCTTTTGAATTACTTACAATGTAATTCCTTTTTAATGCAAATTTGGGTAACTACATTGTAAATACAAATTCTAGTTAGATATCATCATGAAATAGTTTGTCACCTCTTATGAAGAGATTAGAGTATAGATCTTTTAAAGTCTCTACCTGAATTGGATGAAGAGATTGGATCCATTTAAATTTGATGTTACTAGATTTCTATCTATTATCTGCCATAGAAAGATGTAGTACATGTTTCTTTTCTTGATGCAGAAATAAGGGGATATTGCTTGTTGCTAATTGATGCTTTCTATGCTTATAAGAAATTTGTCAATGTTAAAAACCACAAGTGCACAACGTAGTTGTAGCTAACATAGGAAAATATGGCCCGTCACATAAGGACTGTAAATACTAGTAATTACCCTCTTTCTATTACCTAACCATTAAATCATATTGTAGATTTAATTTAAAAATTAAACTAAACAGCTAAACTATGATTTAAACAATACTGAACTTGAAACAAGAAAATCAATAAAAAATGTTGATATCAAATAATAGAACCTAGGTGATGAGTCAGCCTAAGAATCCTCAAATATTAACCATTTATCATGCAATTATATTATTGATTATTGGATCGTGAAAATTTCTATCTTATGTTAGTATCTTTCTTAAGAATATTAACAACTAATCCATCAGTTGATTAATACAAATCTTTCTAGTTAAAACCCCTAGGATTGCATTATCAATTTATGAATTTCACTATTAGGTTTGACTATAATCCAGAGGATTTATGTCGACCTATATCTAGGTTCTGCATGCAAATCCTTCCAATTATGATAAATCTATTCATACAAGAGGATTTCTCAATCTCAATCATATGAAATGAAATCACAAACTAATATTCAAGATATATTGGAATACGAATAAAATGTATAAATCTCTAACTAAAATATGAAGTGTTTTAATGTTTATAAGTGAAGTGTATGGATTTGGCAAATAAAGTTTGGATATTCAAACATGGATCTAATCTCAAACCTTAACTCCAAGCAACTTGTTAATAGACTTCCAAGAGTCAAGTTAAGAAAAACAAGGTGTGTATGTAGTGCTCCCTAAATTATTTAAAAACTCCTTAAAAACTTTTTATAGACTAGCAATGAATCCTTTAGGCATTTTTACAAAGGTAAGTTGAAAAGAAATTTGCATGCTAAAGAAAGAAGGAGGTTTAGGAATCAAATATATAAAGGTAGTAAATAAGGTAATGTTGATCAAGATTATTTGGAAGGTAATTTGTGACAAGGAGTCCTTTTAGGTGAAATGGCTTCATGAGCATTATGTAGTGGGATCAAGCTTATGGACAGTTAAGCCAAAACGAATGTATCATGGTACTGGCAAAAAATACTAAAGCTTAAGGACCTCTTCCATCTTCTCATCAAATATAGGGTGGGTAATGGAAGGAATACATGAATTTGGTATGAAAATTGGAGTGATTTGGTCCCCTTTATGATCATCCTAGCTTTGCTAATCTTAGAGTAATTTTCCCTTTAAACACAAAGGTTAGTTGTCTAATTGAGAATGGAATATGGCATTATGATAATAGAATGACCTTATTCGTTTAAGAATGCTTCACTTAAGTCCCTCCTAACTCGCAAGTAAAGGGCAAAGTTATCTAGCTCAAGCATTTCTCACGCTCATTACTAACAAATCTTGTATGGATATGATTAGGAACCAAGCAATGGTGGTGTGAATTTAGCATCAGCTTGTTTGGAACAAACTACTTATCCCCAAACTTTCCTTTATATTGTAGCTTGCAACTAAAGAAAGGCTTACCACCTTGGATGGAGCCAGAGGCTGCTATAATCTAAGCTATAAGGTGCGTTTACTTGATCAAAACTTGTGCTTATCTTCTGTTTAAATTTCTATATTCTTATAAGATATGAATGCAACTAGACTTTGTAACCTTGATCCACAAGATGACGACATAAAAGGAGTTCTCTGGTGGCTTTCTTCCCTATCTAGACTTATAAAGATGACTCACGTCTACACAACTTGGTTCTTGATAACTCAATCTATAATATTTGGTGGGAAAGGAACCAAAGGGTCTTTAATGACATATCCAACTCCTCGTAACAAGTAAGTGATTGCAATATTAGAATAACTAGAGTTGTTTATGGTTAGAGGGTAATACTTGTCACTTTCTCCATCTCTGAGATCAAATTAGCCAACCTAGTAAGCAACCAAATCCTTTATATGGTTTATATATGGTGCTAAAATTAAGCTTTTATTATTATTGAATTGGATTTTTCATGTACAATTTAGTTCTTTCCATATAGACTCAGTTTAGTTTTAAATCAAATTTATTTAACTTTCAAAAATAATTCATAAGAGAATTTTATTGATTCCATGATGAATGGGAGACAGACTATTTCCATTAGTTACCTAAAGGATGCTCAATAGTTCAAGAAATTGAAGAAAAATGTCTTTGACATATATGAATATGTATCAAATTTAGGACTGGTTATCGATAGAGGAAGGAACGAGGAAAAGGGTTCTAAAAAATTACAGGCATAATCTAGATTGAAGGATAAAGTTGTTCATTGATTTAACCATAAAGTTAAAGGGAATTTTAAGAGCAATTTTCCACAATGGAAGAAGGGAATCAAGAAAAGGGAAACACATAAAATAGCAAGTGTTGATATAGTCTAGGAGAGTTCCAATGAAGTGGATGGAAGAAATAGTGATGTTTAATAAAGAATAATTTTCATTATGTGAATTGATGGGTGATAGACACTAAGAACAGTTATCAAATGAATTTCAATGAGTCTTTTAAAGAATGGAATGGTACTATCATATAGGTGACGATGAAGAGTGTTGTCAAAGGCAGAGTTTTTATGCATATTAAGATACATGATGAAACTATTAGAATATTAGATTATGATCCTGAGTTTAAGAAGAATTTGATTTCCATGGGTACTGTTGATAGTTAAAGGGATAAGATTTTTGGTGATGATAGGCAACTTAAGATAGTAAAGGATGCATTGATTATGATAAAAAAGAAAATTACAATATGAAATTTATGTCTTAATGGGTAAAGCGATAATAACATCAGTAGTTGTGTCTTAATCTTTAAAAAAGAGAGATAGTACTATGGTACGACACATATGATTGAGTGATCTTGGCGAGTGAGAGATAATGGAACTTTATAAATGGAGCTTATTAAAGGATAACAAACACAAAAATATAGAATTTTGTAAGTTTCATGTGTTTAGTAAAAAGTATAGGGTAACCTTCAAGGACATAGTTTTAGGGGAGAAGCATATTAAGGAAAGCATATAGAAAATTTGTACCAGAGTCAATAATCAGTAGTACTTGTTCGAAGGTGGTACTAGAACAGCCTAGAACATATGCTAAGTAGACTGGAAATTCTATTTTAAAATAATTTCAAGGAGAAATCATCATGATTGTATAGTCCATGGTAGAGCTAGAAGGATTTTTTGATAACAAAGAAAATATGGTTGAGGGAAACTCAGTTGATTATGCTCTATCCATTGGTGATAGAGATAAAAATATCTTTTAAGGGACTAAGGAAAGTAACGTGAAAGATAGATGAACGGGTTTATGGTAAAAAATGTGAGGTTTTATAAGATCGAGAAAGTGGTTACATTTGGTCATATCTTGTTGAAAAAGGTTACACTTTTAGAGGATTGAATTGACATATTGATAAAGTTATTGCTAGCAAAAAAGTTCAAGCACAACTTTGACATGGTGAATATTAGCTCCGCATAAGGATCTTTAGGACTTGTATGGAAAGACTATTTCTTAGTTAGACATTGGAGAATTGAAGTCAAATTGGGCAATTGTGAGATATATCTCAAATTTCAGTGAAATAGCATTTCAATGACCTTAGAATTCTAGTGAAATAAAGATTTTTTTAGTCAATAGACATATAATGAAATAGAGGTTCAATAACCTTAAGTTATATGGAAATAGAATATCATTGACCTTGGAGTAATAAAGTTTTACTATAATTAAACTTCTTACAAGTGACCCAAGTACATAAATAGTTTGATAAGGGTTTTGCAAGTGTTGACTTTAGAGGATCTAAGAAAGAACCTTTGGGAGGTTATATAAGGTCGTGGTTATCGTACTTCTCTGAGTATCATCTTTTCCACATCAATAAAAGAATTTTGTCTCTTTTCCAATAGATGTAGGTTACATAGTCTGGTCGAAGTACGTAAATTCCTATGTTTTTGGTTTTCTTATATTATCCTATATTGCCTCTTTTTAATAACTGGTATTAAAGAAGTTAATATCATAAAATTTGACATTAGGGCAATTGATATCGTAATAGTTGTTTATGGTCCTCCTTTCCTCATTTGACACATGTTAAAATAATTACAGAAATTAAAATGATATGAAGAGGACAAAATATTATCGTATTGGTCACTACATTTACTTCTTGAACTCCAACTTCTTATTCCCACATCAAGATTCCACTTTTTAAGTTTCACACGAGTTTTACTAAAATGTCCCTTTATATTGTTTATCGAGAATTACGTTGCGTATGGTTACTGTGATCCATATTCATAGATCATTTGTATTAGTAATTTAATTGTATATATAAATAAAGAATTTAAAAAATGAGTAATATAAAAATTTAATGAAATGAGTGTAACATCCCGTTACCCATGTTAAGCTAGAATTGTGAATTATTATATTATATTATATATTATTGTTAGGCTTTGTCTTTTTTTTGTTTAAATTGTTAATTTGGTAAATTGTGTTTGAATTTGTTTAATTGGTTATTTGCGTTTGAATTTGTGGTTTGAAAATTTTCAGAAATTTGCTTTGATTAGAATTTGAAAGAAAAAAAATAGAATTTAAGTGGAATGTATGTTTGGTAGGTTAGAATAAATGAGGTGTATTAAATGAGATAAGTGTTAGTAGTTAGTTGGTTTGAAACTAGTTGGTTAAAGAGTTAGTAAATTAGTTAGTTGGCTTAGAACTAAATAGGAAAGAGTTAGTTAGAACGGTTTGAGAGCAACTAAGGGCATTTTGGGGAGAGCATAGTAAGTGAGGGGCATAAATGGAAAACCAAGAGAGAAATAAAAGACAAAAAGAGAAGAGAGGAGAAGGAGAGTGTCGTGGGAGTTGGAGAAGAGAAGAAGAAATCGTGGAGGAGTAGAAGAAAAGAAGAAGAGAAGAAAAGAGGGAGAAGAAAATCCAAGAGAAAAAGGAGAAGTTTGTGGGAAAGGAGAAGATTCAAGGTCTTAAGGTAAGCATTTTCCATTTTTCATCTTGTTTTAGTTGAGAAATGGCTTAGGGTTTGATGGAGAAAAGTTATAGAGAGAGAAAGCTCAATGAGGAAGAAGATGAATAGTAAAAATGGTAGGGTTTTTGGGATTTTTAACTAAGTTTGGACTTTTTGACTAAGATGAACTTTGAAAATGTTAGATTGAAGCTTGGTTGAGGTTGATGTTAATTTTAGGGTTTAAAGGAGGAAATTTCGAATTTAAGGGAGATGATGAATGGTTGATTTTTGTTGGTTTTGTTTAGGAAACCAAGAGCTCATCCAAGGCCAAGAGGAAGGAAGCTAGTAATCTTTGGAAATTTGCAAGTTTTTGAGGTGGGTAAACTATCTATAGTTTTTGTGCAAAGAGCAAAATGCATGTTGTGTGAATTATGTGACTTGTATG
>JANKOD010000005.1:13306565-13319467 GCA_026284645.1 Erythroxylum acuminatum | reverse complement strand
AAAACAGAAACTAAAAACAAGAAACAAAAACCAAAAACAACAACAGAAAAACAAAAGTGGAACCAAACGCCCCCTAAATAGTCAAATTGAATCAATATGTTTCTTTATCAAAAATACATTATTTCAACTTAATAATCATAAAATGAAGCAAACAATAATATAAAAGAAACGCTCAAATAATTAGGACTAAAAGATAAATAAAGATGCGATCAAATCAAAAGTGAGGCTCATTATTCTGCCATACAAAATCATAAAGCCCCGCAAATGCAAACATAAAGTCAGGTAAATGATAGCATGAAATTTCTGGATCTCACAAGAATCTTGTCCCAAAATAAACCCTGAAATAGTTTAAGAATAAAAGACAAACAAGGCAGAGATCAAATCAAATTATTCTACCGTGCCAATCATAAACTAATGATCATCAGAGTCTGTCTTACTCTTAATCTTAACTAATTTGTTTTTTGTAGGAATTTTACTAGCTGATTGAAGTTATGATGGGAAGAGCCACCGAGTGTTGTGGCCTCCTCTGCTTTGGCCTTCCACTCCACAGCCTTCTTTTTCATTTGCTTGCCCTTCTCTCCATCCATTAACTCTCTCACAAGCTCCGCCACTTCATCTCTCTTGACATTGTTATCTATCTCCATGCCAATTCCCCACTCTGTGCAAGCAAACCGGCAGTTGGTCTGCTGCTCAGCGAAGAACGGCCAGCAAACCATCGGTACACCTCCGCACATACTGTCCAATGTCGAATTCCAACCCATGTGACTTAAAAATCCTCCAATAGCAGGATGCTTCAGTGTATGTTCTTGAGGGCACCAGCTTGCCAGCATACCTCTGTCCTTTGTTTCTGATACGAACTCCGGTGGCAACATCGCAGATTCGCCTACCACAAGATCAGGCCTTATGATCCATAAGAAAGGCTTCTTAGTATTGGCCAGTCCCCAGGCAAATTCGATCATTTGTTGCGGCGTTACTACCGTGATGCTACCAAAATTGACATACACCACGGAACTTGTTTCTTTGGAATCAAGCCATTTAACACACTCTTCCTCTTCTTTCCACAGATTGGATTCCATGTTTCTCGTCTGATCACCTTTTGGAATCTGATCAACAAGCAACGTAAGTGGCCCTATTGTATAAATGGGAGGATACATGGTAGAAAGAACATCCAAAACGCCCTTTTCGAAAGAGTAGAAAGTATTTATAATCACAGCAGAAGCTCTCAAAGTTCGATCCGTTTCTCTGACGACAAAGTTGAGCATTATGTCGTTGATGTCCGTGGTCCTGATAAAGCTTGGAAGATCCCTTAGTCGCATATTCTTCATCCCAGGAATCCAATCTACGGCTGTTTCTAGGTAACCACTTGTTAGATCGCTCGCATCTGCAAAAACACAATCAATTAAGAATCTTTTTGGACTCACAAATATCTGATGCTACAGGTGCTAATAGTATACCTTTGAGAGGTGTTAAGCCTCTTTGTATAAGATGGCGGTAGTGCGAGTAGCTCAAAACACCACAGGCACTAGGTGTCCAGAACAGCAGGTTAGGAATTCCAATCTCTTCAGCTGCGTCGAGAGTGAAGCTCATGCACGCATCGGATATAACACACGTTAGTGGAGGGATTATATCGTTCGATTTGAGCTTAGCAAGAAGGTGACGAAATGGGACCAAGCAGGTCTTGGAGGTGGAGTCACACAGGGAAGGAATGTCCTGAGTTGCATTCGCATCCGATAAGGGGAGGCCATCCGGGATTGTTAGGAACTGAAAGTCTGGCAACCCATCAAGAGAGTTGGGACCTCTCGACATGAGCAACCGTCTGTGGTTGTACTCGGTGTTCACAAAAGTTATGTAAAAACCTCTGAAATGGAGGAGCTTTGCAAGCTTGAGCATTGGGGTTATGTGACCCTGAGCTGGGTATGGAACGCACACAGCGTGAGGCTTGCTGAGTATAGGATTGGAGCCCATCTCTTTTCTCCACGTTGTGTCTCGCTCTCACACTTACAGAAAAGCTCTAGAAAGATAGCAACGAAGTCCCTCTCCTCTTGGCCTGCTTATGTGCATGTTTAGATAGGAAGTTGTAAGGAGTTGGAAAGGCTCGCGTTTGGTAGAGTGAGAGGTCATCAATGATATAATAGCAAGGAAATTGCTCTAACTCAATTTCCTAATATTAGTTTGTGGAATACATTATCATCGTTAACGACATTGGGGTTTTTTAGATGTGATTTACTGCATTGGGACGAGAGAATGACTAAATTATTCATTCAATATACAAAATGTTTTCCAAACAACTTAGATCTAGACCATTAGAGATTGTGGTTCAATGGGAAAAAAAACTTGAAATAATGTTTTGGTTGATTTAATTCTTTTCTCTTTTATTTGGAAAATAGATTAATTATTAAATAAGAGAAAGAATATAGGACACCGAGATGTAAGAAAAAGACTATAAGAAATGAAAAAGAGAACGTCAAGCCCATTCAAAAGATTCCATTCAAAAGAAACTATAAGGTTCCGTCATAATGTATAGTATGCACACAAGACTCCAAAGCGAGGATTCTTTTCAAGGAAAAGTTTAGATCTATACGCTGACATCTTGTGGTGGAAGAAAAATATTACATTGCACAAAAATCAACCCACGATACGGTCTAGGATTTGAATGCATCGGCCGTTGAATTAAATGTTTTGTCTACAGCGACAGTTAGATCTAACAATTAAGACTCCTCCGATATGTCATTATCAATGATACAATATTTTTAGGCACTTGTTTACTAAGGGTGACTCGCACATGACCTGTATTTACATCCCTGCTGTAACCCACAGTCCCACACGTTTCAAACAGCTAAGTGAAATTAAACAACTGTTATTATTATAAATGATATGCCTGCTATATAATATATAAATATAAAGAATGATTAGCTTTAATTATAATTAAAAAAAATTGGCTAACAAACTGAGCTGGGATCTAGAGCAAGCACAAAGTGCGGGAAGAACTCTACGGGAGTTGGAGGTCAAGAGACCATCGGTTAATATATAGTTTAAACTAAATCATACTTTTAATGATGATATAATAGGTTAATAGACTCTCCAACTACAATTTATTTTGAAAAATGAAATTAATTAAGAATAAGAAGTTGGTACACAAGAGCAGCATAACTCAATACAAGCACAACCCAACCTCATTAGCCTAAAGATACGGAATCCTTAATTTATTAGAAAGGTTATGCTTCCAACTATTCAACTGCAGTACCTATCAATTGAAATTAAGGGCAACTCAGTTTCTTCCTTTTGCTTTGAGGATGTTGTACAAGATAGCAACAACACCTAGGAGATCGTAAGAAACAAATGCATCAACTTGGGATAGGGGCCATCCTTAATAGACATAAAGCTAGTTGTTTCTTTATCAGTGCAAACATTTCCTTTAAATATCATGAGATTTCCATTCTTTCAAATCTCATAAACAATTATGTTAAAGTATATTAAGACTTTGATGAATTCTTCTTTGGATTTCCATCTTCTTTAAGTGATCCAAACTAGTGTCTCAGGCCATGATGTAGATAATCATGATAGGCATCTTCTTTGAGTGATTCAAAAAAATATCTCAAGCCATGATGTGGCTAATCATGATAGGCTGAAGATCGGTATAACTTCATACCATTGAAAAGAAGAAAATTTGTGTTGAAAGAGTAAATATTCAATAATTTCAGGAGTTAAGGTGCAGAGAAAACAAATATTGGAAGAAGAAATGTTTCCATGTGCTTTAGTATGAAAGAGATCTTTGGAATAGCTTGTTGGTAACAAACCAGTTTGTACTAATAAACTTTTGGGCTCCAAGTTTTAGTGCTTGTTTGCAGGAAGAGTTGAAAATAAACCAGAAGTATGATTAATCCAAAGGATATAGTCGTTAGTGTTAGAATTAGGGTTGAAGCACGGAGAAATAGCTAGCACTTCGTGTTTAGAACTCTGGCTTATATTAGATTTATTTTCTTTTAGTACTTCACAAACTGTGGCCATGAAATCATGAATGGAATTGTACCCTTTAGTTGAGAGAAATCATTACTCTGTTAATGGCTTCAATGAACTTTAATTGTCAAACTAAAAATTAGTGAAAGAGTTGTCACTCAAGTTGTTCTTAGTCTTGTTTGATGCCATAGCTTAAAGAAGTGAAGCATAGTCCAAGATGAATCGTAATTGGTTAAGCAAGACCAAAAGCTTTGATGTTTTAAGTAATGAAGATGAATTTATTTGACCTATAAGGATTCTTTATCAACCAAGAGCCTCCATTTTTTTAATAAGATTTTATTGCTTAGTTTTAAAGGTACCAAACCAAGCATATTCCTACATGCGACTTTAGGAATATAACCTCTATTAATGTCTTCAGACCATAGGAAGCTTCTGAGCAATATTTTAATGGTTTTGATTAGGTTTGTAGGAAAAGTATATGAGCTAAGCAGCATAAATGCATTGAATTTAGGATTGAGTTTATCAATTATATTCGTCCAGTAAGGGTAAGGCACTTATTGCACCATCTATTAATTATCTTCTCATTCTTTTAGTAAGGGCAAGAAGTCATTGTATGTAAGTTTGTTATTAGAGATAGGTATTCCAAGATAGTTGAAAAGGGAGTTGTCTTACCTAGAGTCCAATTAGAATTATCCTTCGAATGTCAAACTTCTGACTTAATAGGTGCACATGAATATACAGAAATTTTACTACAATAATTTAAGATTTCTTATTGTATAATTATTTTAAAGCTCTATATGATTTACAACATAGTTTTGAGCAAGTCCTAAAGTATTAGTTTACGACTTTATAAAAATATGTTGCTTTAATTAGTTTGTGATTTCAATATGCTTCTTATCTTAAAATTTATTTGAAAAATAAATAAAGCAAAGTAAATGTGTTTTTAAAATTACATTTATGTGAGGAAATCAAAGATTTCTAGGTTTTCTACAATATATTTAGAGACAAATATATGTTTTTTACAAAGATTTTGAGTCTTATCACGAGCCTTTAAAATTCTAAGCTTAAGAATTTTATTGTTTGATAAATTTTAAGACATTGGGATGATTTTTAGGTATAAAATTGATTATATTGTTGTGATAGAATTTAAAACAATTTAAAATTTGGTTAATATTTATGCTTACAATGAGATGTTTTAACTTAATATTGTGGTGTAATTTCACTATAACTTTTGATATAAATATTGGAGTAAGATGATTTAAGCGGCTATAGAAAGATAAGAGAATTCTATACGATTATTAAGGGATACCAATGTTTGACTCAAACATACTAGTAAACAACATTGAGAAATTGGTTGACATACATATTTTCACAGGCAAGCTAAATAAGATTTAAGCTTTTAGAGAACCTCCATCAAAAACACTATAAAAGATGAAAAAAAAACTTTCTAATGGTTTGAAAAATCAATAATAATCAAGAACTACAAATATATAAAACCTCACAAAAACTAAAGATGAGTTGAACATTGGTTACATGTTAAATTTTGACATCATTTTTGTTTGGGAACTCTAATATATAAAACCTCACAAAATTATTTACAAGGATGACTTTAAGTCCAATTACATTATATTTCTTCTACACTATAAAAAAATGCAAAATCAGTGTTTAGCAAATTTTGTCTAATATAAAACCTTCAATATTTTTCACGTATACAAATCGTAACTCGTAGTAATTGAGGTTTCGATCCTACGAGGAATTAGCTAAAACTAAATGAACTCTAACTTTGTCTAAGGTTGTTAATCGCGCGTTGGTTATGTGTAAGTTTTAATAATACCCTTGATAATTCACAAGTACATGGTTTGTTAGAGTAGTACCTAAGATGTCATTCCCACAAGGAGGGATAATCTAATCCTAAAATCTAAGGCCAGAAAATAATAGAAAATCTCAAATTGCACAAAACAGAAAATGAGAAATTAATTCAATCAGTCAAATCAAATTAAGAATTAATCACGAAAATATTAATAATTAAGCAGTTGCAACACACACCTAAGAGTCAACCTAAGGGAATTACTAATTGAGAGAAAGGAAATTTTACCTATCTTTAATGCTAACCTAATTGATTATAAATTACTAGATTGTTGGTTTTAGATGATCTTAGGATTGATTACTCTATCTCGAGTTATAACCATTAACCCTAAATTATAAACCCTAATCAGATTATGGAAGTTGCAATCTCTCAATTAACAACCTATCCAAAACCTTACTTAGTTATGAAATTCTCCAATAAACTAGTAGAAATCTATGCAAGATCTCTCTTTAGACAATTTACTGCTTTAATTTAATTCTTGTTCTATTAAATCACCTAACTTTCGTTAGCCTAATTTAATCATTTTTCATTCAATTCACCCTCTCAGTTTATTATCGAATTATGCACTTCCAGAATTAAACTACAACAAATCCAATAACACATAAACAATCAAATTTCATTAATTCAAAGATAAAACTCCCAAGGTGAGTTTAGAACATCCTCAACATTCAAAAATCCTATCATCAAATTGTTATTCCAATTCTATACAATAATAAAATTGAAAATAAACAGGAAATACGATCTGAACAGATGATGGGAGGCAGCGACATCGAGAAGTACATCGAGTCAACTTCTTCTCCTTTTCTCCCTTGCTTCTTCTTTTTCTCTATCTCTCGATAAAATGTCTTTACTTCAAAGTGGCTGATGTCAAAAGCTCCCCTTCTGCCTCTTTGTCTTGTTCTTTAAATATCCTTTATGTTTTGAGCAGCCCTAGGACTTTTTCAGGGTCCAAAAGGTCCAAAAAATCCTTAGAAACATGAAGTTCAAGAGCGTCTATGCGTCTACCCAATATAGGCCACATCCATGGCCCATTCCCTGGGCTTTAGTCATGATTGCGGCATGTAGGCCATGATCGTGGGCTAACTTTGGTGCTTCTATCACGATCGTGGCATGTAGGCCATGATCGTGGGGTAAACCTGGTGCTTCAGTCACGATTGTGGTCTATTATGCCATGATCATGAGTCGTTATTTCAATATGACTATCTCCAAAACTTCTCCATTCTTCGACATTGACCCTAAAACACTAGCAAACACCTCAAAGTACCTCAAAAATATAACATTTAAGCTTAAAAGCTTGTATTAACCCATTAAACACTTAAAACACAAATAATTAACAAACTAACACAATTATAACCTAAACATATACTAAATGATTAAATTAATGACTAAAATCGTATCAAATTATACCCTAAAACATGATGCAATTTACACTTATCAACATCTCCACACTTAAACGTTTGCTTGTTCTCAAGAAAATAAAACAACAAGCACATAAAATCACAAAGCGCACAATGTAGTAATGAGACAATGACTACAAATTTATGAAATAAACTTAACTTTAAACACAATCACTCAAGTTATTCTAAATCATTAACATGCAAAATCAGCGACTGGGAGCTCTGAACTAAACATACATATTAATCAAGTCCTAAATGTCAAGTTATTCACCCTTTTTAATTGTAAACACATATTAATAATTCTTTGGTCATTCAAACTCTGTAACTACTCTTAATTACATTTTCATGAAAAGTCAAGCTGTTTACAAATTCGGTAGGTTTTTATTAGATACATTATATTTTTTTAATTTAATTTTTTGTGGACATGGACCTAGTCTTTTACTCGGAGACAAACATTGGTGATGAATGTCGATCCAGTTACTTGACTAAGTCATGTTTTAATTAAGCTGCTTGGTTGGAACATCAGTATAGCCTTTTGATGCGAAGGCACACATTTGTGTTGCATATCGATTCGATTAATCAACTACAACACGTTTTCAACTGCCTACTAGCTCTATTCATAACCTAAAGGCTAATGGAATATTTATTTATTTAAAATTAACAAACAATTTCTTATATTATCTAATGCCTACTTTGATGCTTTAGCTACTCATTTTCATGAAAAAAAAATACTAGCAAAGCTACTTTAGTTGAAAGACCTAAAATTATGAATGAATGTGACAATTTAGAGGGTGACAAACTAACACTAAATCCTATTTAACTTGCATATTTAGCCAAAGAACTCAAATCACTAATTTCACGAGCTAATGACTCTTCATAACCTAATAGACTATGTTCAAAATTAAATCAATTTCTTTTCATCTAAGCCATTGGCACATTCACACAATTCACAATATGCAACTTAAACAAATTATCATACAATATGCAAAATTCACATTTAAAGCAAAACACACAACCCTCTCCACACTTGAACAACACATTGTCCTCAATGTGAGAAGGGTATATACAAGCACATAAGGGGGAATGAAATAATACATAGAAGGAAAAAAAGAACAAAATAATAATTAAAATGAAAAAATGGTTAGAACACGAAACTGTTTATGGTGATGGAGGTGATGATGGCGATAGCATTTATACCAAATCCGCTTGACATCGAGAGTGTTTCCTTATCTTATAAGTTATTCAAGAGAGTAAAATAATTAGAAATATAAACAACTCCAAATCATTTAAAACTTATTTTAGAATTTAAAACAAACCTAACTATATAAAAATTTAAATATAACTACCAAACAGGCTAATTTATGGTTATTAGCATCACCTTGTATCATTGGAAACTCAGCCAGGATCAATTATGAGTGGCTTACTTTTACCCTTTTTTTTCAACATCAGTTTTGTAGCCTATAAGTAAGCTAGCAAAATGATCAGAAGGATAATATTGATAAGATTATGAAAAATAATTAAGCTCAGTAATGTCCTTTTTTCGAGCAAACTATCAACAAAATAGGGAATAACAAAACTCCTTGAATCTTCCATGGTGGAAGTAAATAAACAAGAGAAAGAAGAAAAGAACTTGAATGGATTGGGAGTGGTTGGACTGCTATTGTAGATGCTGCTCTTCTCTTCTCTCCTTCTTGATCTTCTGATAGTTGTAGGTTTCATGATGGTTTAATAGGCATTTTAATATGTTTTTAGTTATTAATTAATTGATTCATGCATTTTTAGGTTTATAATTATGTTAGTTGGTTAGATATTTGTGTTTTGAGTGTTATATAGGTTAGAGCATGCTATTAAGCTTTAATTTTATATATTTGAGGTGCTTTAACGTGCTTGTTAATTTTTGAGATCAGATGTCGAAGAATGAAGAAGAATTGGAAAAAGCTCGGCAAAGGACCTAGGGCCACAATCGTGATAGACTCTTTCAACATGCCATGATCGTGGCCTGAAAAATGTGGACTAGCCTCCCAAACTAAATTTTTTGCGGGTATTTCAGACTTTTAGGCCCGGGTAAAACCTAGTTTTTACCTTAATTAGTAGAGGACTACATAAGAGCATAGAAATGACCTAACAAAAGGAGAGCCTCCATTTATTACTTTGGGGAAAAAACTAAGGAAGACGAAGAGGAAGAGAAAGAGGGAAGAAAGAGAAAAAGAGAGAGAAGGTGGAGCTTCAGCTACTGCTTCAACCTCCAATCCTCCAAGTTATCTTTTCTTCTTTTCATCTTTTGTTTCATTCATTTTATGTATCAGGTGGAATTTATGATGATGAACCTTGGTTTAAGGATGTTATAACTTCTTTTAGGGATTTTTACTTAATTTAATGTTAATCTAGTTGCTTTTGTTATTAATGATGAGGGGTGTTATGATTATTTGTTATAATTGCATGCTTCGGTATTAAGAAAGTGAACTGAATGCAAAATAATTAGGTTGGATAATGAGAGTTAAACGATCTAATAGAACACATAAATAATCAAATTGGTAATTATATAGAGAGAGATCTCATTTGAGGACCTGGTTATTTATTGGAATGCTTCAAAACTAATTAGGTTACGTGTTGTTTTGTTAATTGAGAGATTACATGTTCAGTAACTCAATTTAATTAGGGTTTGTGATTTACGGCTTAGTGATTACAACTTGAGAGAGACTAATCCACCATTCAAAATTTTAGGACCAATATCGTATTAACACAAAAGTGACTAAGTTAGCATTGATGATAGGATAAATCCCCTTTCTCATAACTTATTAATCTTCCTTGTTTGAATTTTAATTGTCAATTGGTGGTGCTCAAATTTGATTTCTTGCATTAATTTAGAATTCTCATTTCAATCACTCTATACCTGGTTGTTTACATTTCTGTTTAGTTTTTATTTTCATTTTAATTACACTTTTAGGCACTAAACAAATTAGGATTCCCTTAGTTCACTAATTCCTCGTAGGATTAACACCTCATATACTGTGTTACGACCCGTGCACTTGCGAAATATTGAGGGTTTTATAAGATTAAAACTTGCTCATCATCTTCCTTTAAGTTCTTTCTCAATTTAACAAATGGAGGCTAGGTTTTGTTATGTTCTTATATAGTTCATGGGTCATTTAGGGTAAAATTTAGGTTTTACCCATGTCTAATTGTCCAAAAACACCCTCTAAATATCAAAACAGAAGGAGATCCTTGCATCTAGTGAATGTCTGTCACGCTACACTAGGTCACGATGTTGACACCCTTATCATGATCATGACAGAGGACAATTTCTCTATGTCACGATCGTGACACCCCAAATTGTCCTCTGTCATGATCGTGATAAGGGTGTCAAGATTGTGACCTAGTGTAAAGCTCTTATGTCATGAATATGACACTTTAGTCACGATCACAACCTAGGGAGAGATCTTTTGTCAGGATTGTGACAGTCATATCACAATCCTGACCTTGTCCTTTTGTCCAAGCTTTCTCTAACTTCCTTCAATCTTTGATGTTTGGGGAATTGATTTCGTTGGACCCTTTTCCCCATCTTTTGGCTATGTGTATATCCTTTTAGCCGTTGACTATGTGTCCAAAAGGATAAAGGCTATTCCTACTAGGAAAGATGATGCCCAAGTCGTTTCTAAATTCCTTAAGTCTAATATTTTTTTTGCCGACTTGGGATTCCTAAAGCTGTGGTTAGTGATAGAGGAACACATTTTTGTAATAAAATCTTTAGTAACTTGTTTTCCAAATTTGGAGTCACTCACAAAACCTCCACTGCATACCATCCACAAACCAATGGTCAAGCTGAAATTTCGAACAGAGAGGTGAAGCACATCTTGGAGAAAATAGTCAAACCATCAAAGAAATATTGGAGCCTTTGCCTCGAAGAAGCACTATGGGCCTATAGCACCGCCTACAAATCTCCAATCGGCATGTCCCCTTACTGGTTGATCTACGAAAAAGCTTGCCATTTGCCCGTGGAGTTGGAACATAACGCTTATTAGGCAATTAAGCAATGCAACATGGACTTGGAATCTTCCGGCATGGAGCTGAAGCTGCAACTGCAAAAACTACAGGAGATAAGGCTAGAGGCATATGAACATTCATGCCTCTATAAAGGAAAGACAAAGCTAATGCATGATAAAATTCTTCAGAGGAAGAGCTTCAAGGAAAGGGAAGAAGTCCTGCTATTTAAGGCTCGTTTCACCTTTAAGCATGGAAAATTTAATTCTCGTTGGGATGGACCATATTTGGTCACTAAAGTGCACAACTTCGGCATGGTAGAGCTTGTACATGAAGCAATTGGCGCACAACTCAAAGTGAATGGCTACCTCTTGAAGCTCTATCATGAGAACCAATAATCGCCTTAAATATTAGGTTCTTTCTCTCCTTCACTTGTTTGTTTATTTTTTATGCTTGCCAAGTGGGGGAGAGCACCAACACAATAGGTAGCTAGCTGTCTTTTTACTTTCTTCAATAGCATCACATTCGAGTAAATTTCCTTTTGTCTGTTCATGCCACTACTTTTTCCCTCCTATTTTGTGCCTTTTGTAACTCTGTTAGATGTTATTTTTCATTGAGGACAATGTGTTCTTTAAGTGTGGGGGAGCTTTTCCCATCTCCATTTTGGGCCATATATATGTTTTTGTTTGTCAATTATGCATACTGTTAAAAATTTTAAACTTGGTGTTTGTGGAATTAAGTTTTTGCCATTTTTCGCCACGGCATATTGTGCCTTTTCCATGTCAAAAAACACATTTCTCGCCACGGCGAGCTTCATTCTTCGCCGCGGCAGTGATCGCTTGACTCGTTCGCCGTGGCGTCACATTTTTTTATATATTAAAATTTTTCCTCAATTTAAAATTCTCCCTCATTCGACTTTTGCCACTTTTGTTTGTCAAAGAATTTATAAATTTCAAAGTGATTCTTGAGTTTTTGAAAATACTTACCATTCTTTAAATGATAGTTAGATTTGGCAAAAATTTTATTTTCGATATCTTCAACACAAAGTAAGTGAAGACATGCTAATTAAGTGGCACTTTAAGCTTTTAAGACTTGAGATTGTTCACTGAGATATTACCCTTGTTGGAAGGATATTTGGGCCTGAATTTTTCTTCAATTTTTGTGTGTATCTGCTTACTTTATATCTCTCTAGAATTTGTTTCAATTCTTAATCAAAGCTTTATGAACTAGAATTTTGTTAAAATGATAGAGGCATTCTTTCTAAACCCTTTGATCCAAACACAGTCCCACAAACACTTATCCCTTACTAGCCCCTTGAGTCGTTATTTATGAGCACATGCACGCATCCTTATATGGTGTCAATAGTTTATTTTACATTTTCTCCTAGTTTCTTAAAAAAAATTTCTGAAGAAAAAAAGAAAGAAAAAGAATAACAAAGAAGAGGAAAGAATAACAAAGCAGAGGCAAAAATATATTTCTCTATGTATGTATTATATGTGTATGTGTTATATCTGTGTTGTCAAAAAGAAAAAAAAGAAAAAAGAAAAAAGAAAAAAAAAGAAGAAAAGAGGGTATCATTTGTGTAAATATAGTCTTACTATTGACATCTATTTCATCATTATAGTGCTTGTACTCATACTTTTTCTTCCTTCGTCTATTCCATCCACTTCATATAGCCTTCCGTGCATTACAACCCTGAA
>JANKOD010000005.1:13270073-13289349 GCA_026284645.1 Erythroxylum acuminatum | reverse complement strand
AAGATCACTAGCTTCCTTCCTCTTGGCCTTGATTAGCCTCTTGATTTCCTAAAACACAACAATAATTCCATCAATTCTTCACCATTTCGAAATCCCCCCTTTTTAAAACCCTAAAATTAACATCAACCCAATCCAAGCCTTAATCTAACCTAATCATGAATCATTTAGGTTAGGAAGTTCCAACCTTAGCTAAAAACTCCAAGAACCTTACAAATTTCACTATTCATCATCTTCCTCACTAAGCTTTCTCTCTCTAAACTTTTCTCACTCACAACTTCAACTCATTTCTTCATCAAATCAAGAAGAAAGTGGAAAAGCTTACCTTAGAACCTTGGATTCTTCCTCTTTCCACAAATTTTCCTCCTTTCCTCTTGGATTTTCCTCCTTTTTTTCCTTTTCTTTTTCTTCTTCTCTTCTTCTCCTCCACGACTTCTTCTCTTCTTTCCTAGCAACCCACGACACTCTCCCTTCTCCTCTCTTATTTTTGTCTTTCTATTACTCTTGGTTTTCCCATTTTACCCCTCACTTAAGGGCTTCTTCCAACTATGCCCTTGGTTAGCTTCCAAGGACTCCAACTAACTCTTTCCTACTTAGTTTCATGCTAACTAACTAATTACTAACTCTTATTTCATTTAATACAACCTACCATATTAACCACTTAATCCAACCTCCAATTAATACCCCCTACCTAACATTTCAATCTAACTTAAATTTCTATTTCTCTTTCAAATTCTAATCAAAACAAATTCACAAATTTTTAAACTATAATTCAAACATAAAGAACCAATTAAGCAAATTTAAACACGGTTAACCAAATAAACAATTTAAGCAATTAGGACAAGGTCTAACAGATTAGTTCTTCTAAAGTAATTATAAATTCTTATAATTGTTCTCTTTGATCCTGGTTTCTAAAAAGCCTATCAGAAAAGATTAGTGTATTAGTTGTTGTTCCATAAGCATTGGTGCAACTTCCATTGCATTAGTATTAAATGCCACCAATAATCTCTAGTTATAATGAAAATTATAGATAGTAATGAAGGACTAGTGCTTCTTAAGGAATTATAAGTTCTTATAGTTTTTCTCGTTGATCTTGGTTTCTAAAATGTATATCAGAAAAGGCTTTGTCTCTTATAAATAATCCACAATAATTTTCTATTTATTAGGGATATTAAGCCCTCTTATATTTAAAACTAAGATAGTGATTTAGAGGGGGATACTGAACTTTTTTTTCTTCCTCTTAGAGCTACTCTTTATGACTCTTTAAAAGCTAGAATCTAAGAGTCATTTATTGGATTCAAGTCAAATTACAAGGAGTTCTATATAAGCTTCTTTTGAATTATGTTCAGCTATCTCTCTCTAGTTATTCGGTTTAATAATATCCATATCCTTTATCAATGAGGCCTAAATTCCTTCAACTTCTAAGTTATATTTTCACCATTATTAATAGTACCATAATGTCCTTCTTTTGAGAGCATGTTTATGTAACTCTTATCTCCTTTAATGTTAGAAGAGTTGGTCTAATGATCTTCTAAAAAGGATTAGATTCTTTCTCTACAAACTTGATGATAGTGTTATTATTACCTTCCTCATTGTTAGCCTCATCATCTATGATTTCCATACTTCCTCTAACTTATAAAGCTTCCTAGTTGGCTTCCAAACCTGCTCGAGTTAAATTTTATATGGCCTCCTATTATATATAACTATAAAATGATCCTTAAATAGAGGAATGTTTTCTAAAAGCTCTTTAGAAATGTCAATTAACACACATACTTGACCATAGCTGGACCTCTTCAAACTATTTGGCTTTATTAATGCATAAAGGCTTGCCTACATAGTTAGAAAAGTGACTTAATCATTTCATAGTATAATTCTTAAGAGGTATGTAATGAATATTCAACCAAATAGGGATTTGCTTCTACCTTAAATCTTGGAGCTTAATTCCTAGTTTCCTAAATTGATGGAGGATAAGCTTAAACTTGTATACTAGGGGCCTAGATCTAATTTTTTAACCTTTTTAGAGGAGTATAACTTAAATAGAAATAAATTATCATCATTAAGAAGTGCTTCTTACAATCCAATATGCTTCCACTAGTTATTTGCCCAAGTTTCAAAGATAATAATGAAAGTTAAATATTCATAAAGAAACCTAACATAGCTGCTTATCATTTTGCCATTACCTCTTTGAGAATATTAATTTGTGGAGCTAAAATTTCCTTAGTCGAGATGAGGGGGTAATAGTAAAGGTTAAGGAATGGTAAAGGACTTATTTCTAGGACTTCCTAGTTGGAGTGTCAGCCCATAAGGAGACACGTGGGTTTTGGGATCTATAATTTAGTCTAAAAGGGTGCCAGGAATAGGTTTCAAGTTATAAAAAGGAGGAAATTCCTTTAAAGGTAGAGGTAAGGTACCTAAAATTTAGTTGAAAAAGGAAAAAAGAAGGTGTGGAACTAGAAACACCATAAGAAGAACATAATAGGAACTAGGAAAATAAACATTAGTGGAAGGGTTATCTAAGCCATATGAAGAGGAAAGAAACAAAGGAAATTGAGAAGTGAAAGGAAGGATAACACTAGGAAGAAGAATTTGTAGACAAAGGATTGGATAAGGAAAAAGGCACTAACAAAGGATGGTGAGAAGATAAACAAGAGAGAGCTTGGGAGAGAAGAGCTCAAAATGGAGTACAGACTCACAATAAAAGGCTAGTTTGAAGAGAGGTAATGACTAAGGTAGAATCTTAAAGAAAAGAACACTAAGGAGATAGCTCAAGATTCTAGCAACAACATTAAGTTTAATGCAACTCTTAGAGAAAAACTATAGCTTCACGTATTTAAGAAATATTAAATATTGAATTTTTTGCAATGCAATTGAGGCTTAATATGTATATCTTATGATATTAACTGTTAAGCTAACTAATGATTGTAGGTTAATGTTTATTGTTATCATTATACTAAACTATCAAGAGACTATAACTAGGAACACCTAGTGGTTTAGAGGCTTATGGCATATATTAAATGCCACCATAAACTTGTAAAAGTGGAACTAATTCTTATTTTACTTGGTGGGGTTAGTTAATTAGGTTTACTTGTTGTTAATTACTTAAAGGTAAGCAATTATTTATGTGTGAGGGAATTTGATATTAATATATTTTACTTGATATTATAAGCTAAATTATTCGTAATTTAGCATATTTACATAATATTTTATATGATTTTTCCTATGTTTCATTCATTTTCCTATAGGTGATAATTTGGGTCAAAACTTTTGCTTGAGTGTAACATTCTCCATAATTGTCCAATTAAGGAGAAAATTAAGTCAATTGGAAGCTAACATGATGGATAATCTTTTAGAAGGTATCAAAGATTAGCTCAGGATTTAACATATTGGAAAATGGAGGAGAATGTGGTGGTAGTGTGAACAATGTTGAACAAGCAACAAAATTTGCACCAATCTTATTTGATAAAACATTTTTATTCTAAAAGATAGCTAACACTTTTTTTAAAATGTAACAATCATCAGACTTAAAATTTGAAATCAATGAATGAAAATTTTGTGAAGTTTAATCACCTGAGAACTCTTTTATTTGACCTAATCTATAAATACTTTTATTACAAGACATTTTTGGTGATTTTGGAGTCTTGTGACAACATCCTTTTTCACTAAGTTTGTTGTTTTAGTTTTTCTTAACATTAAGGATGGATCAGGACCAAGATTAGAGGAGAATGATGAGAACTCCTCAAGTTCTTTCATTCTCTTCTTTATCTTAAGTTAAGATTGATTGTTTTTGTTTTGTTTTCATTGTGTTTAGTAACTAAACCTTATCTAGGGATAATGATGTAGCTTATGATGGATTCTTTAATTTTAAAAAAAATAATGAAGAAGTTTCATTAATTAGGACCAAGTAATGTCCAAATAAGGGAAAATCATAAACACTTCTAGCCTTTCATACAAATAATGAGGTACATATAGATTATATATCCTTTTATCAAAATGCAGATTGTCAATGGAGAAGATACTTGGTTCTGGTTTGATAACTGAGCTTCTCGATGTCCACTGATCAAGAGAGGAGACCTGTTAACACTAACTCTTAGAATGTTAATTCATACTAGAGTTTCTGAATATATTACACAAAATGTTTGGCTAGCTATAAAAAGGGGAGTTGATAAACTGTTGAACTATTATCTCAGCTACTTGCCTAACTCCTCTATTATGAACAAAGCCATCTGGATTATTAGCAAGAATGGTGATTTCTACAACTCTGCCAGCTTAAAACCTATTAGACCCCAAGTTTCTACCATCCTTTGGTATAACATTGTATGGAAAGGCCTATTAACACCAAAAGCATCCTTTGTCACCTAGTTGTCTGCTAGAGGGAGATTGAAAACCAAGGATAGACTTAAGGGCATCAGTGATCAGATCTGTGTCTTATGCAACATAATGCCTGAACTATAAGTCATTTTCTCTTCCAATGCAACTTCACAACTATGATGTAGGCCAAAATGCAACACAACATGAACTTGGTTTGTCCAGTAACTGATTAAGAAAGTATTCTAATTTGAATTGAAAATTAATACAAAAATAATGGGAAAAGGTGAAAAATGCTTAACCCTTAACTTAAACTGCTTTATTTATTCTATATGGAATGAAAGAAACCAAAAAATGTTTAATAATACTCAAACTTAGAAGCATGCAATCACTCATGAAACCTGCTTTTGGATTAAAGTAATACTTGTTGCACGCCAAGTCACTAAAGACTTAAGCTATACGCTCAGAAGAAGATGGAACCTGAAGTAACCTCTGCTATTACATTTCTAGTAGTCGTAAAAATGATAGGTTGTAATTTTACTTGTCTTTTATCTCATCTTTGCTAATTTAGCCTTTAAAACTTTTTTTTATTACCTTTCAAGGCTTATCAATTAATGCACTATCTTTTTAAAAAATAATGTACATTATCTTACAAGAGAACCTACTTACTTCTTGACTAACTTTAGAAGTATATGTAATTTAAGTTAAGGTTTCATCAATTCTAAGGACTTTTTAGTTATGATCCTTTAAGCTAGAGCTATCAATCTAAGCTTTGTGTAGAAATTGCTTAACTTAGCATTGATTTCCACTCTTGTATCACCAAAAATCTTACCATTCCTTTCCTTCCATATATGACCGATACACAATCCAACACCAATCCTAAAGGGCTTTTTGTCACCCATTCCTTTTATATTGACATTTGAGACATAGGTGAGAAAGGTAAGCCACTCCTATTTAAGCATTAGAGACTAAAAAGTGTGAGTAGTTTGTTCCACAGTCTTGAGGAGAAATCACAATTGAAGAACAAATGATTATGTGATTTTTGGCCATCACCACACAGGGCACAGTTTAAGGTATCAATCTGGAATTTTAGTCTATCCTTGGTACCTAATCTTTTAGAATCAACTAGCCAAAACATAAAATAGTGTGTGAGAGGAATGTTACTATCCCATACTAATCCATAGCAAGAACTTCTTTCAGGGTTTCCTAATAATATCTTCTTACATAAGGCAGTAAAAAGAACCAGTGATTTGTCTAGACACCATTACACACTATCAAGAGTGGAGAGATAAAGTATATACCTTGGCATATTTATAATTATAACATAAAAACCCCTTGTTGACAATAATGGCCAACACTAGTCCCTATTCATTATAAGTGAATATGCTTTCACATTAATAGGGACTATGAATTTTAGTACATAATAATATCTAAGCACATATAATGAACCAAAATAGTTTCAATTATAAAACCAAAAGTTAGTGTTTACCCCATTACAAATTTTATGTTTGATCTATGCCTACATGAAATTTATAATGTGCAAGATATACTAAAAATTACATGGCTGAGTTGGTTTAGTTTTGACTGCCTATATACTCTCACTCTTTAATCATACATATGGATCCACTTCACCCATAGGTTTTCCTTCTCCGCACATATAATCTATAGCCTCTTTACTATTAGGACCTTGGACATTTTGTAAGTTACAACTAATTCGAGCCCTCCATGCTATTTTGGGAGGCATATTTTACTCTATTTAACACTTGGGTTTTCCTTATATTGTTAAGCCACTTTATACAAATTTCATAATTAACCTATCAATTTTATTTGACATACTCTTTGATAGAGCAAGGAGTGAGCATCAATCACTATAAAGGTTACTAAGTACAAATATCGTTAACTGTAGTCTTCTACCGTAAGAAAGGAATCTATTACACCATGAATGCGCCCTCTTTTCCATAGTGAAATTGGAGGAGTACAATCTGATATTAACTTGATATTTATAGGTCTATTAAGGTGCCAACTCTTATTGTGCAACTTAACACAAATACTTTGATTCAATCTCTCGAATTCTTATCAAGCATAAGCACAACAAATACTACTAAGCATTAATATATTAAATTCAACAAGGTAAAGTTATACAAAACAATTCAAGAATCAACCCCAATATAGATTTAGAAATCTATAATCATGTTCAAAACACAACTAATCAAAATTAACATCCCAGGCAATGAAATAGATAAAAAGAAAAGAAAGAAAACAACTTGAAGTTTGATCTAGAACATCTGGAAAGTTGGAGTTGATCTTGATGTTTTTAGTTTTGATCTCCTTTTTGTGATGTGTAGCCTTTTGTTTTGAGTTTTTTTCTTTTCTTTTTATGCTCTTAAGTCTTCTTGGATTCTTTTTAGGGTATTTCCATTTGTTTTGGTTCCAAAAATAGCCCTGAAACATTAAAAATACAAAATATCACAAATTGGAAATTGTCAATGCACGATCATGCATAACCATCGCATCTCTCTAGCATGATCGTGTATGGGGATGCACAACATGTTCTTATTCTTCAACTCTTTCTTCATCTTTTCTTCATTTTTTTCTTATTTTCACTCACTAACAAATACATCAAATACCATTGAAACATAATATTAAGATCAAATCCTTACTTTAAAAGAATCAAACAATTAAAACATATAAAACTACTAACAACAACATACAGGATTATCATCAAAGAAAACACACTTAAACATCTAGAACACATATTATAATATATACCTATCATCATCCATTACCTTTTGCGAGCTTCAAGATGAGCTCACTATTGCTCCATACTTGACCTTGAGGGGGAAGTAAGACATGAAGATATTGAAGAATATTTCCCATAATTTTAGTGATTCCATATTATTTTTCCATATATTTCTGATGGTAAGATCATGTAATTGTGATCATATAATTATTGATAGGATATTTTCTTTCTATTTTTATACCTATCGAAACTATATAAATAGACTATATAAGTTGTTCTCTTTTATCAATAAAAACACAACTTATACATTGATCTTTTAATATGTATATGTTGGCTTTGCAATATTATAAAGTAAATAGAGTTGAATTTTAACAATTAGTTTCAAAGCAAAATTATAATTTTGAGTTTTTAAATTGTTCCATGGAGAATATTTTCTAATTATGTGTTCTATTAATATCTCTGCAAATTTACTAAAATTGGATTTTGAAAACCAAAAGTATATAGTTTAACCAATCAAAATGTCATGTGTGCATTAAAAAACTCCTTATATTCATTGCAATTATAATTTTTCTTTATATTGGCCAGCTACATTTATTAAGTTTTGCGTAACTATAAAGAAATAAAATACATTTAATAATAAGTTTAACTTTTAATTCAATGGTAAGGGATTTAGATCTAAAACTACATTTAATAATAAGTTTGACTTTTAATTCAATGGTAAGGGATTTAGATATAAAACTACACTTAATAATAAGTTTGACTTTTAATTCAATGGTAAAGGGATATATATCTAAAACTACATTTAATAATAAGTTTAACTTTTAATTCAATGGTAAGGGATTTAGATCTATACAAACATATTTTAAAAGTGGTGAAAAAAGTTTGAGGCTTCAATCCAATCATATTACCTAAAAAACAAATACTAAATCTCTTAAGACTTGTTTGTTTCCATTTGGTTTTTGGTTTTACATTTCCGTTTTTAATTTCAATAAAAAATATGTATATTTGAGTTTCTATTTATTGTTTTTGGTTTTAGTTTCTTCAAATTTTCAAAACTATAAAAAATAATTTTTGTTTTATGTTTCTATTTGTTTTGTTGCAAACTTATTTATCATCAACTAAATATATATTATTTAATTATTTAATATTAATTATTAATAAGAGTTATGATTAATATAATTATTTTTATTTTATTTTATTTTATAACTACTTTAAAATTTTATTTTAAAATAAAAAAATTAAATTTATCAATTATTTAATAAATATACATTAATTTTAAAATGTCTCAAAATGTATAAATTCGAAATTAGATTTTTAATAATTAAAATAAATATCAAAATAAATATTGATTCATAAATATTTTTGCTTATTAAATTATTTGTTTTAATAAATTTCATACATCTTTTATTAATAGTTATTAATAAATATTATATAAAATATTTTTCTTAATTGATTATAAAAATAATTTGTTTTAAAATTTATCTAATATTTAATTTTTATCAGCAATTATTTAATAAAAATAGCAATCAAAAATCAGAAGAAAAAAAATTAAAATCAGAAAAAATACAAATAAAATTAAACGGTATTTTAAGTTTCCTAAAATTAAAGTCCTACAGCAAATACTAGGAGTTGAGTAGGTGACAGAGTTGGAGCAAATCCTTTTCTTCATTCTCTTTTGATTTTGCGGCATAAATTTCAAGGTTGTACACAACTTGTTAGCATTTTATTAATAAATTTATTTACTGTAGGACTTTATACGATATGACAAGATGACGAAGGGGCAAGCACATCTACAAGACGATTGACTCGGAACTCAGAAATGGACACCGATCGAGTTCTTCTGCATTTGGACACTTAGGTATGTATCCAATTATTTTGATTGAAAGGTACAATACTGTTCTCAGACGACTTTCCATATCTAAAACGCTGCGATGCTATGCCTAGTGTTCGGCAAGATAATGCCAAAAACTTGGTGTGCATCTAAATTCAAAGAACTTGGCTCAATTTGCTTGGTCCTGCTCTGCTACTTTAGATTGTCGATTATTAATGCTCTGGTGTGGGGCGTTAGCATTATTTGATTGCTTACCTACCAAAGAGGCTCGATGACTTCATAACAAGAACTACTATTCATATTTAAATAATATTTAAAGATTAATAAATATGATCGCAATTATGCAGATCATAAATTAAAAGCAATAATTTGCAAGCAAAGACAAAGGACTAATGTTGCAAATATCATATCAAATTTGGGATCAAGTTCGGTTCTTATACAGGACAATATGTCAAAATCGAAGACTATTTTGAATAATTTTTAAAATTATAGAATAATTCTTGAATTTTATAAATTTAGGAAATAGTTAATTAATTTAGTGCCATAATTTTTAGTTTCACTTCAATTTGACTTAATAAATTATAATAATAATTTAATATATAATTGTCTTTTTTATTCTTATTAATATTACTTTTCACATATTTCTAATATAAACTATATTCATAATTGATATAAGAAAAGCATAATTTAATTCTCATACAGGTACAAAACTAAAAATAATATAAAGTTAAAATGTTGCAATTCATTACATCAAGAAATCATATAACAACAACAATATAGGACCATAAGCATAACAACATGAGTTCGTACCAAGGAACACAACAAAGTAGAAGTAAAACTTCGAGAAAAATACTTACAGTTAAAAATTTTATCTTTATATTGCATATATAAAATTTAACATAAATATCAAATATAAATGAAATTAAAATAAACAAGAAAAATAAAAAACTAAAACTTTATTGCATGACATATCTGCCTAAATCGCATTGACTTCAACTTTTAATTAGTACAAAACTTTTAATTAGTACAAAATTATCGTCATTAAGAAAAGTCTCATCATTATCATCATTCAAGCTCAATTTATCGGATAACATGTCAACACTTTTTCATCCAAGATTATCTTCTAAGTCATTCACGTTTATAAAACTTGGTTATTTAAAAACTTAATCTACTAAAAGAACGATATAATTAAGCAATTTAGATTTATAGAATTATTTAGTCTATTAAGAGTTTTAATAAATAAATAAAATTTAATTTTTAAAAATTATAAGAATTATATTTAACTTAATAATAATAATAAAATACCTTTCATGAAGCTTCAAGTTGTATCAAACAAATACCATACCATTTAATCTCTTATGCTAATCATTCTTTTAATGAATGAATTCAAATATGCTCTAATTTCTTTTATACCTAGTTACATTCACACATTGATTAAGAATTAGAATTATAAATTTTTTCAATTCTGAAACATCACCTTTAAATTGGTCCCACTAAGCAACTAAAAGATTAAAAAGTAATATAATAAAAACAAAGTGATGATTTATTTTAAACAAATAACAAAATTAAGTTTATGTCTTTGGCGTATTGAAATGGAGATCTCGAAATAACCATATGTATCCTCGTATGGATCCATTATTTGTCCTAACATGCTAAGATGTAATTCAATTATCAATTGTAAACATTTGTCTCAATTCTTTTTTCATTTAAACAAAACACTAAAGTGATAAGAAATTATTTGTAAATCATGTAATAAATGGACAAAACAAACATCTACTATTGGTGAAATTCTTTCTCATCAAATTTAGAGCTCTTGCATGATTATAAATGAATTTAGATACTTTTCTTACTCTCTATATTGTTTCATCAATGATAGGACAGTATATAACATCTTTTATATTTTTCAACATTAGGTTAATATAATGTGCAGTACAAAGAGTCCAATATGAAGAATTATATTTGCTTTGCAGCATCATCCCAGCTGCTTTATAATATTGGACCATGGAAATTCCTATCTTATGTTGGTATCTTTCTTAAGACTATTAATAACTAATCCATCAGTTGATTAACATAACTCTTTCTAGTTAAAACCCCTAGGATTGCTTTATCGATTTATAAATTCCGTTATTAGATTTGAACCTAATCCAAAGGATTTATGTTGGCCTATCTCTAGGTTTGCTTGCAACTCCTTCCAATTATTGCAGATCTATTCATAAAAGAAGATTGCTTAATCACAGTCATATGAAATCAAATTATGCACTAATATTTCGAATATATTAAAATAAGAATAAAAATCATAATTGAATCACAATAAATCAATCAATATAATTTCATTAAATAAAAAACTAAAACATATTGTTATTATAAACTAGGGTTCATCACACCTAGACACTAAACAAGTTTAGTTACCACTCATAGAAAACAAAATCAAAGATAAATTTGTAGAAAAGCTAATAAAAAAAGATATCATAATTCTAAATCTCTCTTTTTCTTCTGTTGGATCTTCTTGCAAGTTTAGATTTGATGTTGTTATCTAATGGATCTCTTGACACATTCTTCATGTTTACCTTATCCCTTGATCAGAACTATCACCTCTAAATGTGTCTCATGACTTTAAATTTCTTCAAAACTTGGCTCCTTTTTGTTTGCCTCCGCTCACTTCCTTTTATAGTAAAATTTAGGATTTTTGGGATATACACTTTCACTTACATAAGCATGTAGGAGATCTTGTATAATTAAAAACACCTATATTCATGATTTCACATGGGCATAGAGACTTACATGGGTAACATACATGATCATATATATCAATATACATGGTCATGTAACTCCTCACGACTAGAACTAAAATTCTTAAATCTTCATACGTTTACAGAGATTTACACACTCTCTACACACATTCTTATAGGTTCTTATTGGCTTCAAATCTTTGTTGCATGTCACAATTTCATTTGAGGCCTTTTGGTCCATGAAGACAATTATGACTTATAGATACACTTAGAGTAAATTAAGTACCAAATATACAACAAAACTATGAAATAACAAGTAAAACATGTTAAATATGGGTTTATAATTATAGTCAAATAAGCATATATCAAATAGACGTGTTATTGGCATGTATATATATCTACTACTTTTATATATGCATTCCAACAATCATAAATGTATTTTTCACTTTTGCATATGAATTCCAAATTTATATCTAATATTGATATGTTTTCAACCATTGATTAATGAATTCCAAATATATTCCCATTATGAATTACAAAATATTACAGGTGTCAATAGAAGTTATAGTGCAAATAATGAGAATGATGGAATAATGATTAAATTCAATATGTTATATAATAGGTGTCAATAGAAGTTCTAGTACACAAGCATATCATTATTCATTCTTTAGAATTCAAGTTTGAAACAAAAAATTGTAATTTAGTGTCATTTTCCCATTAAAATTATGATAATAACACTCACCAAAAGCACAACAAACCCTATTACAATAATCACTAAAATAAATTTCAACTCATTTTTCTCTTTTGTTAACAAAATAATGTCTTGCTTCATTATCTTTATTTGCTTCTCAATTTTCGTTATTGTATTTGATTCGATTGTAGTTGTTTAGGCATCCTTCTTCAACATACATACTTCTTTCTTCAATTTATAAATCACCTTAACAACCCTCTTTGTAAATTTCTCATGGTATCACTTAAAAAAAGCATATTGTTCAACTTGAAATAAAATTAAGTAACAAAATAAACATTATACATATTTATATCAACATTTTTATGTTATTAATATACTGGATATTTTGGGGCATCCATATAACATCCTTCCTATATTATAAGCAATCTATAAGGTTCTTAATAGGGCTTTTAAACCACAAAAACAAACACATTGCCATCATTTAAATTTAATGTTGTGATAGTAAAATACATCGAGTCATAGCTTTAGGACGTCACTGCAATTACCACAGTACAGTCACCAAATCTCAAGGGCCTATATGAGCTAACAAAGGAAAACAATAAGCCAACAATAAAATTTTATAACAAAATAGGTGATGATAGTTGCGTTTATATGTACAAGAACAACGACAAGCTAGTAAAAAATCTCACTGATACACAAGATCTGAGTGTTGCGTTTATATATGTAACATAAAATTACATCATCGTCATCATTACCATAATAATAATAATAACTTAAGGAATTTTTGACAAACCAAGCTCCTCAGTCATATTTTTAAGATTCAATTTCTCACCCACAATAGTACCAACAACTCCACCATCAAAGCAATTTTCACATCTAGACTTGCTCATTAGCCTTATCCCTATTAGAGTTCTAATAGGCAAGTTCTTTGGAACCTTTTCAAAGTAGAACGAAAACCCAGTAATAAACAAGCACTGTAAGAAAAATCCTTCTCCCTAAAATCACTACATAGACAAACAATCTCAAGGCACATTATATCTAGGTGGCACATGAAAGACGTGAAACAATTGACACATTGTAAATTAGAACTTCATTTACAAACGTTTCATCTTCTGTAGCTTTAAGAACAAAAATTAGGCAACTAAATAGAAGTAGTCTCTCTTAAAATTGATAATTCTAGTTCAAAGATGGCAACAGAAGAATTGTCACACGGACCAAATAACAAGGTTGCAATTAAGGACTAAGATTTGAATAATATTAAAGCCCATAAAGTGTTAGAAACAACACCAAATTATGAGCTAAGATAGAAATGAATGAACAGTTCTCAAGCGAAATGGAGGAGAACCCAAATTATTTTTTTTAAAAAACAATCGGGAACTAGTATTACAAATTCTAGTCATACCACTGGAGTGAGAAGAAAAAAGGCAACGAAACACAAAGCATATAGATAATAGAGGAAGAACTACATAAGATAGAAGTCGTGGAGAAGAAGATGCGAGAGTAAAGAATGAGGGAGCAGGCAAGCACGTACGGGAGAGAGAAGCAAAAATGAAGTGGTGAAAATTTCCAAACAAATAACTGTGTGAATGAGGGGGAGGGAAAGTAGGTTGTTCAATTAGGGATTTGGACGAACCCCTAATCCCTAATTAATAAGCTTGGTTTTGCTAATTAGAGAATTCACTAATTAGGTATTTTAAATATTTAATTAACCTAATTAGGGTTCAATAATAATTATTATAAGAAATCTTTTTAAATTTTTTATAATGAATCCTAATTTGCCACATGAAAGCGAAGTATGCTATCTAATTATTAAAAAGTAATAAAAATGCTATTTTAGTGTTGATGTGAGATTTAATTAATCATCATTCACTTAAAATCTGTTCTGAACATTTTAAAAATATTATAGTTCAAATAAAATATTTCAAAATATTAAGGTTTAAGTTATATTTTAATGTAAATGTTGGTGTTTAAAAAATAATTTTGGACAATGTAATTTTGAATTTTGAAGTGTGAAATGGGTACTTTTGGTCTATGTCCATATTGCTTTAGTCGAAGTATTGTCGGGAGAAAGGCCAACTAAGAGCAAGAAAATAGTGATGAAGTTTTGTTTAATGGTACAACCTGGCGAACACGCCAAACAAAAATGTTGTCCCTGTCAAGCAAGTTGCATCCTGATAGCACCGTATTTCAACAAATTAAAAGGCCCAAGTGATCAGTTGGCAAGAGGTCGATCGTCGCTTAGTTAATTGTATGGTCCCAAGTGATCAGTTAATCAGTTAAATTGTCAGCTGCGAATTACACTCACAATTGTAATAATTATAAATAATAAGACAAACTTAAGTTTGAAACCAGGAATGTAAAAACTCTAATTAATTCAGGAAATTGAGATAAAACTAAACTCATTTATAGATCTAAATTTAAGTGATTTTACTTTGAAAAATTAAACCTTAAGTCCGAAATTAATTAAAAAAATATTATTTATACTTTTAAATTTTTTAAAAATTTCTTGTGACGGCCATCCGATTGCCGTCACCGTAGAAAACTTCAGGGAATTCTTTTAACGTAAAGTTAGGAAAGTAAAAAGGTTACATCATTCCCAAGAAAAAGTTGTCCTATTTCCAGCACAAGACTCGTGCGTGCAAGCTCGGGTTTGCAGAGATTTTGGCTTTTTGTTTTTTTCTTGACGTCTTGTGGCGAGAAATGAAGAGCAAATATGCCCCAACAGTGTCAAGCAGGCGGGCATTGCAAAGGCAAGACAATATCTGCACAGCCATTGTCTTCACCAAAAATTACGGAGAACAAAAACTTTCGTGCACGTGATTGGAGTTTTGTAAATGAGAAACTTTTCTGCCTATTAGATGCCAAAGTTGAGTCGTAATCCTGAGGATCTGCCACCTTCGCCCTGTGGTAAAGTACTCTACGTAATCTTTCTCGTGTTCTTCAACCTTGATGTTCTGGGGTTTGCTGTCCCTAGATCAGGATAACATTTGTAATTCGTTCCTGTAATTGAGTTTTCGCCAAAACTGTAAAATAAAACTTCATACGAAACGCATTTGGACCAACTCGAATATACTACAAATCTTGTTCGCATCAAGAAACCTTGTAAGTTAAATTACCCACTGAACCTAACAACAGTTTAAATAGTAATTGAAACCCTTCATAAACCAAGTTCTACTGATCTCAGAATTTAATAAGTTGCTTATATTTTTTCTTTTATTTGCATATTGAAATCTAACTGAAGAATCATTTCTTAAGAAAAGTATAAACAAAAAGCAGCGGGGAAGTCTAATTAGTACATATATATTTTCTGTCAATATATATATATAACTGCCTAATTTATGCTTATTCAACATCTGATATAGATGTACCTTAATCATTCTCAGGGCCATCCAATTTGATTGAGGAGTAATTGCCGTATCTGATATAGATGTACCTTAATCATTCTCAGGGCCACCCAATTTGATTGAGGAGTAATTGACGTATCTGATATAAATGTGTCTTAATCATTCTCAGGAACATCCAATTTGATTGAGGAGTAAGTGCCATATCTGACATAAATGTATCTTAATCATTCTCAGAGCCATCCAATTTGATTGAGGAGTGATTGACATCTATATCAGATGTTGAATAAGAATAAATTAGGCAGGCTTTAATAGTTTCACGAAAGTGCAGGAATTTCCTTCAAGTGCAAATAGTCCTATCTTGGTAATGCAACATTTACCAATTTTGCACCAATTTGGTAAATTAGTTATGCACCAATTTGGTGTTTGATATATGTCATATTCGTGGGCTGTCCTAGCTTCGTTTCGTTATTGTCAAGGCGCTTCGACATGTCTAAATCTTCAAGTGCTGTTCTTTGCTGACAGAGATAACAGTACAAGTTGGTAGGTTATAATTTTCATAAGAGCTGGCTAAGTTTGGCCTAACCTTCTTCAAAATAAAAAGGATAAGGCTTTGGCCTAATCCCAATTTATTGCATATTCCGAAGTGTGACTTTCATCTATTAGATTAGTGGGACATATAAGTGGACTTGGGGTCTTTGGTTCTTAATTTTTCGTCGGTTGGCCACCTTTCACGATGAGACCAACTTCTACAGTAATGTTCATAATTTAGGAGATTTTGAAATCTCGACTGTGTTACTGTGATTTCTGGTATACCTGAAAAGAAGGATCCACCGTAGCTCTCAGTGGCTATAAGAAAAGACATGTATAATAATGACGTGAAGATCACATTATGCGTGAACCAGAAAGAAGAAAACAAAAGTAAAGAAAGAACTGAAGGAGAGCTGGGCCAAATCTTACGTATGTTTCTGTACCCATGTTTATAATCCATCTAACTTCTTAACTACGCATCACTGTCACACGTGCAGCGTCACCATTCCTAAGTTTGTAGCCAAAGACTACGATCAATATTGTCTCTGGTATCTTGTCAGTTCAGTCAGCCATACAAATCTACTGCATAGACCATGGTGTTGTCCATATCACCCACTGCTTTGAAGTTATTTTCTATTCGTCCACTGACATGATAATATATTGATGGTGTATGTGTATCCGTAACCCACGCTTGAAATTCAGGGCCCTTATAATCTCAGTACATCAAATGTATAACAAAGGACTAAGTTATGTTTTGTGATAATATTTGAATATTAATCTAAAATCATTTCAAAAGTAATTCTTAAAACAATGTTTGGAGTTTTATATTTAAATATATATTTTTCTTGCATACAAACTATATAATAAAACGTGAACCTTTTTTTAAAAAAACCTTAATTCTATCGGGAATTGTATCTTGTGAGAGATAAAATTACGAAATATAAATTGTTTAATAATGGTTTTTGTTGAAAGTCTTTATTAAATTCACTGATACATATACACTTTCAAAACTAACACTTTTTATTTAAATTTAAAATTTTATAATTGCAAAAGGATTATTTTCTCAAATGAAAAATGATATAAATGAATTTGCTGATAATTATAACTATTGTAATTTCATTTTTTATAATAATAAAACCTACAACTATTATTCAGTTGGTAAATAATTCAAAGTTTTTAGTTTTTTAAGTGATTTATACAGAGGCTTTCATTCACGAAGGCTTCTTAGGAAGCAAAGGTACTTGGGGGACTTGTGGCCGACAATTGCAAAACAATTACAGTGTTTACTGTGCTACTGTAAAAAATTATCAAGTATTTTCGATAAAAAATAATTTAAAAATAAGAGATTTAGTGATTTTTATAATCTCTCCAAAATATTTTTTTATAAATATCTCTCCAAAATATAGTTTGTAGCAAAAGTGAGTTTTTGGTTTTTATTTCAAAAATAGAAAATTGAGGAAATTATCTTTGATGAACATTCAAAAATCATTTCAATTTTCTTTTTGTAAAATGTTATCTTGCTTTCGAAGACAATATCTCGCAATTTATTTATGACAGTTTCTACTTTAGTCATTGTTGCGTTTATGTAATTTATGATTTTTTATATTCTTAAAATAGAAAATCAGTTTCCAATTTAATAAAAAGAGGCTATTTTTCCAAGTTTTATAAAAGAAAGAAAATATAGAAATAAATAACTGTTACTACAATTTAAGATGACCATAATATTCTAAATGTCTGTTCGGATCATGAAATAGATAATTTATCAATAAGACCATTTTATTCATTGCACTCTTATAAATGCAAAAGGTGCTTTGGGGAGTTCAGGAAGCAATCTTTGATAGGCACTAAAAGCTAGCATGCTCTTAGTTCTCAATCATTAAATGGATTGGAAAAGATTCAATTATCAGTTTTGAGACGCCAAGCGTACGGCAGGTGGCTAACGAATCCAGCCAAATTTGTAATGCATTACTCGGAAAGCAGAGCAGGCTCATAACTCGCAGAACAAGTCACACAAGCAACCTCTAACTTGAGTTAGCGTTAAAAGGGTAATTTACCTGCAAGCTCTGTCCAAGTTAAGAGTGGAAAAGAACCCCAATATCTTGCTACCTAGGTTTGGTGAGTTCTCGCTGCCAATAAAATGGTCCCAATAGAAGGTGCCTAATAATGGTCAGAAGTGCATTAAAAGGTGTGGGCATCGAACGTATGGTCTGTCAAAAAATGAGCCATAGATGTAGATATTAAGACCCTCAAAGCGCTGTATGTGGTTGGCTTGCTTTGTCGTATCCACAACATTCTTTGTCAAGAGCTAAGCATAAATTTAATCTTGGTAGGGTTTCCTGATCGAACACCCATCAACCACCTCCCTCTTTCCTCCAATTATGAATCATTTCTATTCATTATGAGCATTCACGCATCAGTTGTCCAAGAAGTTGGTGCAAATGTATGCACATTTTCGCGATCCTCTCTTCCAATCCAGTTTCAATCTTCAGTAACTGGTCCAACGTTATGAACGTATCATATACCAAATGAATTCCTGGTCTAAAGTTATGACTGCTACATTATACATCATGCTTTAATTAGGGCGATATTTACCAAGACGGCCACGTGAGGCTCTACCTTTTTCTATGTTCACGAGTTGTTTCCTCTCCTGGGCTAAAAGTTATATGGTGTCTCTGATTGAATTTTTTCCTTTTCTATTAATTAAGGCAGGTCTCTTCTAGATAAACTGGAAAACTATCGTTACTTGTATTCACATGTACTGTGAACAAAGAAATTTATTAAAAGGGCTTATCCATATGCTTTATATTTATGGATCAAATGATTTGTGTACCTGTATCCATGATTGTTTGTCGTTATTGTAAGATGCTGATTTATTTCCTCTCGTCTTCTTCCTTAGAGAATTCCTCAATGGTTCAGAATAGTTTCAGAAGCGTTATGATGCAATAAGTTATTTCAACTTATATAGCATCTCCAATGGACATGTCCTTTGGTGAGTGGAAGAGAGAGGAAAAGGGTCCGTAACCCATTTGAGACCCAATAATTTAATACCCAATAACCATTATCTTGGGTGCTTTTTATGGGACTCAATCTATAAATTACATGGGACATAAA
>JANKOD010000005.1:13237901-13255627 GCA_026284645.1 Erythroxylum acuminatum | reverse complement strand
TAATTTATTATGTGCATAAATAATAAATTTACTAAATACATTATATAAATAAATTATGTATCAGTAGAAGTGGAATAGTTAACGTTGAAACAAAAATCTAAAAGTAAAAATTTTGTCATGGCTGTAGGCGGCTTGTATTGCACAGTCCAGACACGTCTCTTAAAATTTTAACAAAAATGACGCCGTTCTAACGTTAGACAGAGTTTACCAGACTAATTTTGGATAGAGATCCGTACTCTTGAAATAGGGTTATAAGATTACCATCTTTCAATTTTTCTCTGTCGAGAATTTTAGTATGCGGGTCTAAACTGCAGCATTTTAGGATGAAATCCTTGTAAGACTATCTTCTGTAAACTTTTTTATATATATTCAAGTAATTCCTATTTAAAAAAAACATATATGTTCTTTAATTCAAAAGGTTAAAAAAAGGGGATGATCTTGAAACTTTGATCTCAATTCGGGAACTGGGAGAGTACTGTTCTTTCTTATCAAATTTAACAAAGTGAAAAGATAAAAATAAATTCTAAAATTTTATCAAAATTTATGTTCTCCAAATTTTAAATTAAACTTCTAATATTTACCAAATAGGAGTAAAAGAAAAATTTGATGTGTCATTAATATTATTACCTAATAAGTTTTAGTAAATTTAAATTATTAAATTACTTTTATGTATTCATTAAATTTTAATTAAAACAAAAAATATTGGTTAACAGAAAAACAAAAAAAAAGAAGAAAACTAAGATAGCTACTTTTATTAAGATGCTAATATTTATTGCTTATTATATATGTTTCCGATTCCATTTCATTGTTTTTTATATTGTTGATTTGTTGTTCTTGTCTAAATGAGTTATTTCTAGTAAAATTGGAATTATAGTAGGTTTTTGTAATAATATATGGTGCATGTATTTATTAGTGTGATTGCAAATTTTCTTTTATAGGCTCATATTGAAGAAGTACAAAAGGAAAATGATAGTAGAATTCTTGATGAAGTTGTGGTTGATATGAGAGTCATAGTGCCGGGACGTAATCAACTTTTTGAAAGGGATGTGAAAGCTTCTAGCTTGAAAGAAAATAATATGGCAAGTGAAGTCTTATACAAAATTCCTAATGAGTATTTGTAGTTCATCAAGAATGCATTGGATGAAGAGATGAACCACAAAGTAGAAATTGAAACGGGGAGAATGAGAAAGGAATTAGAACAAGAGAAAGTTGAACACTTAGAAATGAAAAGGCAGCTAGAACGAGATAAAGCTGATAAAGAAGAAATGATGAAACAAATGTTCTCACTCATTCAATCTCATCTTCGACAAGCTAACACCACTATTATAGACATGCTTTATAAATTAATTATACCTAGTCAATCAAGAAAGGAGTCTTCTACTTTTCCAAACCATACATACCAACATCAAGAATATCATATAACAAATTTCCTTAATTCATTGTTTTTGTACATTATCTTGTTACATTTTTTGTTAAGATTAATTGCTTATATTCATGCTTTGTGAATTTGTTCATGAAAGAATCAAATAATTGTGTTGTTAGTTTTTAAAGTATATTATCTTACTTGATTAAATTGAGATCACCAATAAAGTAGTTAGTATTTCATTCTTTAAATATATCAACATGTTTACGAACATGGTAGTTTTACAATTCTAATTTACTTCTTGTTTTTTTTCTTATACTTTTTCCTTCTGTAGGAGGTGATGATTAGAAGTTAATAAAGAGGTACTCGATGAAAGATTTTGGAGGGCCCATACATATTGATTTTATTTAGTATTTACATTAATTCACTTATATTCCATATGAAATGGAGGAAGATAACATAGGTGAATATTTTAGTTACTAATTTTTTGTTTTTGTATTTTGAATATGTTAAAGATTGAATTTTACAAGTCCTTATAGACTATATAGCATATATAAATATTTTTTTTTTGTCATTTACATTTAATAGTGCATACATAATTAAGACATACATTAATGTATGTATATTGCTTTTAATGTATATAGATGTTGCCTATTAATTAATGACAAGAGTTTGATTTTACTTTAACATATTATTAGTATCAAAAGAACTGCTTTTGTTGTTATAAATTGTTGTCTAAAAAAACCACTTTAATGCCTTATAAAGACTTCAATTGTTGCAATATCTATTCAATATTGTTGCTATAGTTTGAAACTATTTTGTTCCCTTATTCAAAACCTGAAGCAATATTTATTTTAGTTGCCTAATCAAGAAATTTTGTTACCTTATATTTATAGTAGTGCCACTTTATTTAACACTATGAATTCTGTTGTCTTAATATGAAAAGGCAACAATTATTATATTTATAGTTACGTTTTTGTACATTGCCTAAAGCTCTTTTTGTTGTAGTGAAAAGGAATCTAAGTGACATACAAAGCTTAAATATCACAACAGTGAATTTCGTAGGGGTGCAGGTACTAACTCATCAAAGAAACCTAAAGTACAACCGAGAAATAGTTCGCAAATGGAGAATTCCACAACCATCATAAGCCAGAAAATTATCCAAGTTAAGTAGAGAAGCAGACATTACAATGTAATTGAGTGAAGAAAGTCATGCAGATAATTGGACAACCAATTCAACAAGGAAATAGGAACTTATCTCAGATAATTTGAATCATGCAAGCAGGAAATACAACACTTACAGATACAGAAATGTAAAGGATGCTCGGATTTACTCTTCAACGGTGCAGCCAAGGACCTTGAGGGGCAAAGATAATTTTCCTATACCGATTAAACTTTTATCTGCTCAGAAGATAGATTTGCAGATCCAAAAGCTACTCATCACCATCGCATGCATGATGGTCCAACTGGCAATAAATTAAGAAAGACTAATTAAAACCTGGGTCGTTTCTAATATTTTATAGGCCTGGACAAAGTAAAAAAAAGTTTCTATTTTTGTCTAATTTTGGGCTCTCATATATAATAAAAATAAGCAAAATATGAGCCTTTTTTGTTTTTATTTACGAGGTCAAAAGTAAGCCCTATTTTGTTTCATTTTATTTTTTATAAGGATTAAAATATGTCATATTTTATCATTTTTTAGGATGGGCCCCGTACAGGTGTCCACCCTGCCCTTGCCTAAGGCCGGCCTGATTAGAAGTGTATTCTTATGCATGAATTAAGTCTAGCTTCTCAGAAAAAAAAATGATAGACTCGCTAGAGATCAAATTTATATAAGAAATGTGTGAAATCTTTTAAACATATAGGCTGAAGCTAAAAAAAAGGATCGTAGAAGTAAAAGACAAGTAAATTAAGAAAGACTGCATTTTAAGAAAATTATTAAATCATATCTTTCTTAGAAAATCTTTGTTCTCTTTGTTTGATAAAAAGTAAAGTGCAATTTTATAAATAAGAGTAATAGTCATTGTTCTAAACTCATTAGAGAATTTCTTTCCAAAAACGGTAATCAAAATAATTTAGAATTTTTTTACTATGCTTTCTTATTTATGATAAAATTCCGTGTTTGTAATCTAAGGATGATTAAAAAAAAGACAAATATTGTCCAAGACTCGTAAAAGGGATGTGAAGTTAATGGAATTAAAATCACAAAATATAAAATATAAAACGTTTATTTAATTTCATTATTTTATAAATTTACGCTTGATGTATTTGTTATTAATACAAATTATCTTTTTATAGGAATAATTATTGGACATTGCAGAATCATATCCTTATCCAAAACAACAACAACATCGCAACTTAAGTTTTGAATATCTATTATTTTTATGGACCAAAAAAATTCTTATTAAGTTTTTTATTAAAAAATCTTTCATCGACTATAATAATCCATAATTTTTTTTCCATCGATAAAGATTTTTAACTAAAGGATATAACAAAAAAAATTATATATTAAAAAAACTTTAAACCTTTTCTTATAGCGAAAAGATAGAACGGTACTAAAAAATTTTGGTAGAAAATATATACCTGATGATTTAAACTATTCAGCTTAACTGTCTGAGGAAGCTTAGATATAGAAATGGAATCAGAGCCACTACTTGTGAGTAGAGTAACACTAAGTACTTTACATCTTCTCTGAATTAATGTTAGTAGTATCTTTTAAATGCCCATCAACATTGCGCTGAGAAGGGACCACCTATGGACCATAATTGCGAAGACAATTCTTCAAACTTCTCCTTCCCAATCAAGAACCTGTGGAGTTATATAAAGTAACACACTTCATCACAACTTGTACTTGATCATGGACTGTAGTTTTGATCCCACACCGTAACTCATAACCCTTTTCACTGTCACAACCCACAGTTATTTCTGCAACTGCAATGATTTGATCAACCCATAATAAGTAAAATTGGCAGATTCCACGGGAGAACAATGACCTTTTCAGGTGCACTATCACGTATCGGTGACATATCTCGACTATACATATTATGACTGGAGTTTGATGCTTCAGCTTTTGTGAATATCCCAACATTATACTTTCTTTGGAAATCTTCTGATTGCTACAGGTGGCTGAAAGTTTGTCGCATGAAACCAACACAAAATCGTTCAAGGCAATGTTGCAAAAATTGAACTTCGTGAAAGTTACAATGTTCAATTCAGCGAATTCCACCAGTATATAAGAACATGTTGAAACCTGTAATAAATGCAGGTGGCTTTTGATACAGGTTATGTTTGAGCAAATAACGTTTAGGTGTAAGGTAAGCTTGAGCAACAACATCTATATATGAGGCTCTGCAAATGGGGGCAACATTGTTACATAATACAGTCAATGGCTCAACTCTTGCAGACTAACAAAAATCAGACAATAGTATTTCTTTGACTGTATCTATCTCTCATTAATCTTCTCCCAATCAAAACAGCCTTCAATTGTAGGGGCTGTATCGCATAGGCATTCTGTATCGTGGAACCTTACTGCAACAAGGAAAAAAAAATTGGTACTGGCCCACTATTACTCATTCTAAATGCAAAGAAAAGGAAAGAACACCTAGAAGTATACAAGTTTGTTAATAAATATGGGAGCAACTTGTGGAAATATACCCATATCCATAAGGAGCATAAAAGTAAGGTGGCATGTATGTGCCCCTGGGTGGAAAACCCATGTAAGGATTGGATTTGCGAGGGCGAAACTGTTTCATTCCGGGTACATTGGTCCGCTTAGCAGTTACCTTGGATAACAGAAAAAAGGACAAACCCCAAAAAGGTACTAAGATTTTGAAGCCAGAGCAAAAAGAAATAGCAGTCAGATTTTAACTGTAAAGTCAAAAATTAAATTACCTTCAATTGGCGACCATGTAATTCTGATTCATTCAGATTAAGAGCCTCTTGAACAGCCTCTGCCTCAAGGAATTCTACATATGCATAACCCTTTGGTTGACCATACCTGTCAGTGCGAATTGTGACTCTATTTACTGTTCCACATGACTGGAAAAGCTGCTGCACTTCCTCAGGCGTGCATGAATAGTCCACCTGCAACCAAATCTAGCACAAGGGGTTTAGGACGAGGCCAATAACACTCTGCAAAAAGCAATACTTCAAATCAAATAAACATCTAAAGGCAATCCAAAAGTAGAATAGGTTCCTGATATTCAAAAGCCAACAAAACCCTTCATCTCATATTAATTTCTAAGAAATTTGTAAAATGTCGTGTTCATAAAGAGTATCATACGCTGTCACAACCCAACTCCTTTACGACTTCACTTACCAACTTTTTATTAAGCCAATCTCATAAATCATAAGAACTACAAAGGTTATAGAGTCCTTGAAAGACGAAGTACCCTGAGGTTACTAAAGCATTTAGTGAACACAACTTTAATAGGTTGCCAATTGGAGCTGTTGCTTAATACTATTTTTCTTTTCCCAATTCAACATAGGTCAAGGAGGAAGCAAGAGCTTAACTGTTGACTACAACGATAATAACATCTCAGTAAAAATTCTATTGAGATACAAGATTTAGAAAGGTCCAATAATACACAACCTTACTCATAACTAATAGAGAGATTATTTCTAATAAACTCACAAAAAGAAAAAAAAATTAAAATTGTTTAAAGAAAAGCAAAGGCAAAAAGTGTAAACAAATAATTTTATTAAAAAGAATCGATATAATAAAATAAAAAAAGAAAATTCAAATAAAAATAAATATAATAATACAAAAATAAATAAAAAGATGAAATAATAATATAAATAAAATACAAATACTAATGAATAATAAATAATAAATTAAAGATAAAAAATACCAAAAAAGATACTAAGGAGAAAGTATTATAGATAAAGGTGTTCATGCTAAATATAAGGCACAAGAATCGAAGGACAAATTCAGAAGACCTAATAAAAAAAGAAAAGTACTTCTTTATTTAATATCTTTTAACTATATTCTATTTTGCCAAAGTTTCCTATTGAGGATCAAGTCTTTGGTAAGTTCTAGCAAAACCATATTCTTTTTGATCACCTCTCCTATTATTGCTTAAGTCTTCATCTTTTTTTTATAGTTACTAAATATGATCTCACATCTTCACACTGTTGATTATGGGCACAAATATTAGGCAACATGATAAATTTTTACTGCTGACTATGAGCACAAATAGTTGGCAACTGAATAAATTTTGAAAACATGTGTTGAGTAAGTTTCCAAATAGAAGAGCTACACAATACTTTTTTTCTTTTGTCCGGTTCAATATAGGCCAATGTTACATCTTCAAGGTTTACAAGCCCCACTCTCATGGGAGGTTTAAGCAAATAGATTCGGAAACAATTCAGTAGGAGAAGCAGTCCAACTGATGCAGCCTACTTTTCTATATTTATTTAGAATATTTTCTCTTTTATAATTAGTCATGAGCAGTTATTTGCTTGAAGCAGTTGTAATTCGTAACTATCAAACTAGTACCCTATATATTGAATAAATAGAAAACTAGCAAAGGAAATTTGTCTTTTCCACCAAAACTTACAGTCTAAGAGATCGGAGAGTTTTCAAATGAGCTCTCAATTTTCATGAGTAATTTGAACAAGAAAGGAAGAAACGTGAAGAAACATTCAGAACCATCATCCGACTTCTTTCTACAAAGACCCATAACAAGATCATTCAACCGGGACATAACAACTTGGTATCTTAGCCTCTTGCTATAGGTGACCTAGAATGTTCGTTTCAAAATCAATTTCAAGCCTTTCTAATTCAATATAATGAAGACCAACGGCGACAAAAGCAAGAGCAAGAATGGAATCGCGAAGAGCAAGAAAGCATTCGCAAATCTTTTGAAGCACAACGACATGACATCCAAAATCTTCAAGAGATGATGCGTGAGGTCACATACCATATCGTGGAAAACATGAACAGGGGGATGTATGGAACGTGGTGGCGGCCCCGGTGCAAATAGCCACTACAAGTTAGATTTCCTACGTTATGATGGTTCAACAGACCCATTGTCATGGATCAGTCGTTGCCATTGTTATTTCAAACATCAACAAGTCTTTGATGAGGACAAAATGAGCATGGTGGCACATCGTTTGGAAGATGATGCTTAGTGTTGGTTCATAAAATTGGACAAGGATTGACCTGATTTGGATTGGGAGGAATTTAAGAATTATTGTCTCCGGTGATTTGGCCCTTCCAGCAGTCGCAACAAATTGGGTGAACTGGTTAGACTTCATTAGACAGGTTTTGTAGAAGATTACCAACGTCAATTTGAGAAGTTATCAACACGCGATTCTTTTCTTTGACCAGAGCAAGAAGTGACAACTTTATCAATGGGTTGCAAGATTCCATTGCAGTGGAAATGGAATTACAACGACCAAATGACCTTATTGAAGCCATTAGTTTAGTGCGGTTATATGAACGCGACGAGCAAGAAGATGATCAGAAAACCATTCGTACAATCACGAGGTGCACAGGATCAAACCCCCAAATCGATGATGGTGTCATCATCTTGTACCAGTTCGTCCATCAGACGATTAACCAAGGCTGAAATGGCCGAACGCCGTGCAAAGAATCTTTGCTATAATTGTGATGAGACTTACTCCGCAGACCATCATTGTAAACAATTAGTCTTCGTCTCCGAAGTCGAGGATTCATCGGCAAAAGAGGAATCCCCTCCTGATAGTGACCGAGAGACATAAATATCACTTCATGCTATTACAAGAAATCCTAACCCTCAAACTATGCAGACGGAGATAACTATCCCCCCAATCAAAAGACCCCTGCGAGCCTTGGTCGATTCAAGCAGTACACATAACTTTATTGATTCCTCTTTGACAATGAATCTAGACTTGATCATTGACAAGAAGGATCATCTTCAGGTAACTGTAGCAAATGGGGAAAAATTGCAGAGCCTAGGCCTTTGCAGGAATGTCTGTTTCCTCTTTGGTAAACATAAGTTTCTTTTGGATATTTATCTGCTTCCTCTTGACTTTTGTGATCCAGTGTTGGGTATCAACTGGTTGGGTACTTTGGGACCCATTGTTCGGGATTTTAAGAAGTGCATGCGCTTTATTTGCAATTGTTTAGACCTACAATTAGAGGGTATGAAGCGTTTAGGCTCTTCCTCTTTTCACCATGTGCTGTCTTTAGAGGAGAACATTAACCTAGCACTTCAACATCTTCTTTTGGAGTTTGAGAATCGTTTTCAAGAGCCAACTGGCCTACCTCCTCGTCGCTCTTATGACCATAGAATTACTTTGATAAGTGGCACATACCCAATTGTTGTTCGTTCTTATGGTTGTCCTCACAAAAGACTGAGATTGAACGACAATGCGATGAGATGTTGGCAAAGGGACTTATCCGCCCAAGTCAATCCCCCTATTCTACTCCAGTCTTATTAGTGCAGAAAGAGGATTCCACTTGGAGATTTTGAGTGGATTTTAATGGAATTAATGCCAAGACCATCAAAGACAAATTTCCTATACCTATAGATGAGTTATTGGAAGAATTACATGGCTATCATTTATTCACAAAGTTGGATTTGCGTTCAGGCTATCATCAAATTCGTATGCACCTAGATGATGTGTCGAAGACAACATTCCATACACATCATGGCCATTTTGAGTTCTTGGTGATGCTGTTCGGTCTAACAAATGCACCCTCCACATTTCAGGCTCTTATGAATGGCATCTTCCAGCCTTATCTCCACAAATTTGTACTAGTATTCTTCGATGATATCCTTGTTTATAACAGGACATAGGTGGAACATCTGTCGCACTTACATGAGGTCTTTTCCATACTTTGCCAACACTAGTTTTTCTTGAAGCAATCTAAATGTTTTATTGCCCAACCCATTGTCTCACATTTGGTCCATAAGATTTTTGTAAAGGGGGTTTTAGCAGAAACAAATAAAATTCAAGCTATGCTCCAATGGCAGCAACCATCTACTGCCAGAGGCTTACGCAGTTTCCTAGGCTTGATCGGTTACTACCGCAAATTAGTGAAGGATTATGGAAAAATTGTTGCTCCTTTAACCTCCATGCTCAAGAAGAATTCTTTCAAGTGGACTTTAGCTTCTACCGCAACCTTTGAGCAATTAAAATCTGCCATGACCACAACTCCGGTTCTCCCCTTACTAGATTTTTCAATGCTGTTTAAAATCGAGTGCAATGCCTCGGATGCGGGTATAGGTGCTGTATTACAGCAAAATGGACAACCAATTGCTTATTTCAATCGACCCTTTGCTGATCAACATTGTCGTCCTCCCGCTTATGAGAAGGAATTGATTGCATTGGCTAAGGCGGTATCTCATTGGCAACCATACCTATGGGGAGTAAGTTTCTCATACTCACTGACCATTTTAGTCTTAAATATCTTTTGGAACAACGGATCACTAATATTTGCTCAACAACGTTGGCTAAGTAAGCTTTTGGGTTATGATTTTACAGTGGAATATAAGGCTGGTCGGGAAAACGTTATGGTTGATGCCTCATCCCGCCAATCTGAGGTGGATGATTAGACTCTCCTTGCCATTTCTATGCCTTTGGTAAGTATCTTTGATCATATCTACCAATAGGTTAACACCACTCTAGATTTACAACATCTTGTTACTAAAATTCAAAGAGGTGAAGTCGTGGGTACTTGGAAGTACACTTGATAGAACTCTAGTTTTATAAACTAGAGAAAGTGTATATTATTGAATAGATCAAAGGAACTCTACTGTTATTACAAGGGTGATTCCACAGGACACCCCTTCCAGAGCTGAAATGCTCCTCAGAAAGAAGAAATTCTTTCTGCCTACAATATCTCTCTTCTTACTTTTCTCATCCCCCTCTCTCCTCTCCCTCTTTGCCTCAAAACTACCTACCCAGGCCATTTTGTTACAACCCAACCCTTGTGCCAACTCAGCCACTAACTAACTAACTCACTCCTCTTTGCCCCATCTTTCTTTCTCCTCGTGTATACTCTCCATATCCTAGGCTTATTTACGTCTCTATTATTCTCCCCCCTTCCTAAATCACCCTCAACCACATTGGTCCTAACATTGCTCCCCTCTAGAAGAGCAGCATTGTCCTCAAGGCTGCATTGAGGAAATTGACTGTGAATAACAAATTCATCCGCCATGTAGCATTCTCCATCGGCTTGCCCTTCCATTTAACTAACCATTGGCGTGTTGAGTGCCCTACCTTAGTAATTATTCAGCTAGCTAAGACATTTTCGGGTTCCACAACATCATCCAACTCCACTTCCATTCCGTCAGGCAAATCTATCTCTATAGAGTAGTTCCCCTCAACCCTCTTTAGTTGAGACACATGGAACACCGAATGGACTCTAGAATGTAGGGGTAGTTTGAGCTTATATGAGACTGCTCCATATTTTTCCAGAATTTGAAAAGGCCCAAAGTATCTTGCCGCTAGCTTTTGATTAATACGTCAAGCCACCGTTAGCTGTTTGTGGGGACGGAGCTTAAGAAAAACCCATTCTCCCACTACCATCAAACTCTCGTTTGCATCCAGTTTTTCACATTTCTTATTTGAAGCCTTTCCATGGTCAAGCGGATGTTCCTATTCATCCTATACTACCACTTTTTCCAAAAGATGAGACACGACTTCAGCCACAAGCTAGTCTAGACCATCGTACAATTCATGGTATTTCTCAAGTGCTAGTTCATTGGCAGGGTTTATCTCCAGCTGATGCTTCTTGGGAGGATGTTGCCACTCTGAAGTAATCACATCCTTCCTTTGTGCTTGAGGACAAGCTTATTGTCGGAGAGGGGAGTAATGTTACATCTCCAAAGGTTTACAAGCGCCACACTCATGGGAGGTTTAAGCAAACAGATTCAGCAACAATTCAATAGGAGAAGCAGTCCAATTGAAGCAACCTACTTTTCTATATTTATTTATAATATTTTCTCTCTTATAATTAGTCACGAGCAGTTATTTGCTTGAAGCAGTTGTAATTCGTAACTATCAGACTAGTACCCTATATATTGAATAAACAGAAAATTGGCAAAGGCAAGTTGTCTTTTCCACCAAAACTTACAATCTAAGAGATCAGAGAGTTCTCTCAAATGAGCTCTCAATTTGCATGAGTAATTTGAACAAGAAGGGAAGAAAGGTGAAGAAACATTCAGAACCATCATTCGACTTCTTTCTACAAAGACCCATAACAAGATCATTCAATCGGGACCATAACAGGCAACAAGGAAGTAAGAGTTAGGCCCAGAATATGGTACAAAAAGCTGACAGCTTAGCTAAATATAAACAAAGTATAATTTAGTAATATGATGCCAAAAGTTGTAAGCAGAATGAAAAGGTAGCACCTTCTTATTCTCTTGGTGATCTCAATGCACATCCATGTAAAACATATTTTTGCTCCCCTTCAACCACCAAACATGATAAACATGTTTGAAAGCAAGTTTTATATCCAACCATAACTGTACTGAATGTTAGTTACAAGATGTTCCATAGTCCTCGCGTATCAATCAGCAAGATAAGTAGATTTTGCTTCATATGTTTTCAATCTTCACACTTGTGGCTTGTATTGCTCAAACATGATGGATTTTAGACTCAAACCTTAACATCCATTTTGTAGTCTAAACTCGACAACCCATTCCACAGTATCAAGCCTTTTTAAATGCTTGCTTCCCACTCCTACAGTTCTGTTCTGTAACTACGACCTCTATAGGTTTGGTTTTTTTCCCCCCTTCTTTCATCTTTTAGGGTGTTTATTTCAAGAATCTACAAATTTTAACTATTTGAAGTACATATGAAATTCTTGAGTGAAACGCATTCTAATGTGGTAAATAACATTCACCATATAGTTCAATCAAAACTGTTGAGATCAAGTCCATCCTCCTCTTGAGCTGAAAATAGTGGCTCAGTAAAATCTCTAAAAGAATTGGTTTTTAGTATTTGCTCAAAAAATCAACAGAAGGCTAAAATTTGTGGTCTTTTCTGTAGTTCAATCAACCAAGGTTATGCATCTACAAGCATCAACCAAAGGTAACGAAAATCAAGAAGGAACAAGGAAAGCGAAAAACCAATTAAATGAGGAAACAAACTGATGACATAGAAAGCAACTTGAAACTACTAAGATATAGTTGGGCCCCGTACTACCATAAATGGATGCATTACACAAATAAAAGGCAGTGATGCTTGACAAAAAGGTTCGATTTTTGTCAAGCTAAGCGCAAACATTGAATAGTCTCCATAGGAGAATACTACCCAATTAAAGAGTGTCAAGACCATTAAGCATAGTAGATTGGTGCAACACTTTAAGCTCTTCATTACAAAGGACACACCTTATCTAGTAATCTATCAGGCGGCACCAACAGCTTCTAATTAAGGATATTTCTCTGGTTCAACTTGTGGCTGAAAAATATGACTCTGGTTACGCACCCTAAAATCAGTTACAGAATTAGTCCAAGCATTCATGTGAATAACCCACCATTGAATAGAACCAAAATCCTTGGAGAAGTTTGATTTTGCATCATATAAACAAGGCTAAGAAGAAGTTCAAAGGATATCTTAACCAAATTATTCCCTCATAAAAGGCATAGCATTAATACTTTGTATGGATTGATTATGTTTTAGCACTAATTAGCTTGGCTCCAATAGTCATTGCTCAAAATTTTCAATTGTGTTGTCTCTTACATCGTTTGTTTTGTGCAGTCTATCTATTTCACTATAAGTGGAAGTAATAGACACAAAATTGACTTCAATAATTAATTGAGAACGTCTAATTGTGTCACTCTAAAACCTAATGTTGTCACATTTTTTTTGGTCCTTAAGTTACTTTAGAGTTTGATGTTTTTCTTCATTTGTTGGAGCCACAACGAATCTGTTTTTGGCCTTAGAACAAAATCTCTAAAATTACCATTTGAACGTAATGCTACTTCTTGCAGGGGCACTGATTGTCAACTTAGACTCTTACAGCCCCCATATAGACATCAATACGTAATCTTACCAGCAAAAGCATTGGGTTAGTTGACAAGACCTGTAATCAATCCGGTAGATGAAATTAAATTTAGCATAGTAGATGGGTTAAAAACATGCAAAAATGTTTCACCACGTGCATTTACAAGTACAGGAAGCACAATACCAGTCTTCTAGAGGACACAGAATAACTAGTGAGTGGCTACATACTGCATCGGATAAAATATTGGTTTTATAACAGCTTAACCATGCAATACGAATAAAGGAGTAATATATCAAGAATCAGCGTACCATTTATCTAAAAACTGAATATTGTTCAATATATGCAACCTGAAAAAGATAATGTGAAAAGAGAAGGCCCTCACATTGCCAACAAACACTGATCGAGAATCTACTTCCTCTCTACTTGCTTGAGATACAGAAGCAGCACCAGGATCTAGTCAGAAATTAAAGAACATAAATAAATTATAAGAGCAGAAGAACATTGCAGGGGTAGGTTTTGAACTATTTGTTTACTCTTACTCATATTGACCAGGACAAGAAACAGTAAGCAAAAAAACAAAGAAAAGGATTTAATTAAGGATCAAGCAGTTCATTGTATGACTTCAACTAATAATGTCATTGAATTTCAAACTGATTAGTACAAAAAGTAGCGTCAGATAAATGAATTACACTCTTAATTACTGCTTCCTCTTGAGACAGCATAACCATGGGATTACTGGCTATTTTGATCCTTTTTAAAAGACAAATTCTTTGGGAAAACTCCACTATAACAGCAAAAGTCAAATGATATAGTTGCATCGGAAGAGTTTTTACGTAAATGATTATGGTCACTGGCAACCGGATGTAGCTCCCCAAGGTCCAATCAACAAGGAAACCATAAATTAAAATAACAGACTTAACTACAGAATGCATTGAGACAAATAGTAATCTTTTCTTCCCATTTAGACCTAACAATCAAAACAGGACAGCAGAAAGCGTGTGAGGGGATTAAACCTTGTGCCGAACCCATCTCCTTCTCAACCTTGGCTTGCATCTCACGAAGAGCAGCCGCCTCATCTTCCATCTCCTTTAACCGCTTCTTCATGTCATCAAGCTCCTGCATATTGATCCACCACAGATTGACCGAAACCAAAATCAGGGTTTCCTTTTTCCCTCTAAACCCAATAAGAATGTCGGATAAATTGAAACAATTTGAAAAGTAAAATCACAATGCAAAATGACAACTAACAACACATTAACTTTTTTTTAAATGACAACTAACAACACATTTCTCTAAATAACAGACCCAATAACGAAAAGAAGAAGAGAAAAGAACCAGAAGATAGACACAGAGAACGAACCGCTGCTGCTTCATTGCTCTCTGAACCGGTCATCTCCACATCGCCATCTTCCATTCTCTTTTGTGTGCGTGTGTGCGTGTCTGATATTTTTTTTTTTGGCCAATATGTGTCTGATAATTTAGTAATTGGGATTCTAATGCACCTTCCGCTTATAATTTGGATATGATTAAAATTTTACCGACACTAAATATTTATAGTGAATATTTTGTTAAAAATTAAGAATTTGTTCCGCTGAGATCTCTAATAAAAACTGAAAATCAAAATTTGTTTGATTTTATTATTCTATTTTATTTTATTTTATTATAATATTAAATATTAATATTACATTTTAATTTAATTTATTTTTAATATATCAAATATATGTTTAAATTAATTAATTCTCATTATTATTAGAATGTATAAATATTTAATATATTTAAAAAGTTTACACAACAATTCTATGTAATAAGAGTTTACAAAATGTAAAAATTATATTAACTTATTATAATTAAATAATAAAAGATGTTAATCATGTGATAATGCTTTAAAACATAATAATAGCATCCTTTGTTAAAAGAAACATATATCAATTAGAGTTTTCATTAACATAATTATCCCATATTTGTTTACCAATTTCATCTTGCTTTTAAGACATACTTTAAAGTTGTACTAGAATAATATTATACTCTACTTGAAAACTTGTATCTTTATTTATACTTTCCACAAGTTATTATTTTTGGGTCCAACAGAAATAACCTCTCTACTAAGTTAAGGTAAGGCTACCTATTACAAAACCTCTCAAGGCCTGCGTTTTAGCAGGACTTTTACTAGGTGATTGTTGTTATTGTACAATTTACTGTTTATTTTTAACATTACCATCTAATAATTCATCATTTTATCCATGCATTTTGATAAAATTATATATAACACAACAAGTAATAACAAAGTCTTTTTTTCTTCGTATTATAAGTTAACATGTTCGAAAGTATAAGGAATCCTATTTTTAGAATGCTAAAATATCTTCCACTAATATTTCTTCATGTAGAATGCATATAGTCTTGAAGACTTCTTCTTCCTTTATAATTTTTTTAAAAAATGATATCTTTTACATCGACGTGGTAAAAGAAATTTAAGCATATAAGTGTAGCCTAAATCAAATAAATAGATCTTACCTAAATATACAAAGAACATGATATTGACAATAATGTAATACCTTGTAGAGGTATAGGAAATTAATTCATTGGATTTATCACTATTTTTAAAATTTGCAATACTTTCCCATTCATTCGTTGCATATGTAAATCACATGTCAAATAACATATAATAGTTTGGGTTAGATTAGTCCTTTTATCCCTATACAGTATTTATTCATCAATTGGAACATATGCATTAATATGTGTACTATTTATTTCTCCTATCAATCTTTAAAAAATTATATTATTAAAATAATCAAGTAAATATAATGGCATTAAAAATAATAATTAAATATATGAATATATCTGAAAATATGAAAAGATTTTTGAATTATGTTGATTCTCAAGTGGTGTATCGATAATGATGGTGGAGTAATAACTCTTTTGTACTAGACAACTAACTGCTTATAAGACTTTACAAAAATATTTTGAAATTGTACTCTAGTTGTCTCTTTATGCTTATAGTCATTGAGAAAATTGCTACTAGTTCCTTTATAATCAAATGACTTGTTGATTTAAGCCTCTTAAACTCTTCATCTCATTACATAAGCCTATGAAGATTATCTTGCTCATTCTTAAGTTCTCGTAAATTCTTATAGGATTCTTATTCAAAAGTTCTAGTATCTAATCATGACCTTATAGAGCAGAAGTTTTATATGTTTGCTTGTGTAATGATGGATATTTGTTCTCATTGCCAGCTAGAGAAAAAAAAAAATAACTACCTTTATAGATTCATCATTTGAATCTAATTCAAAATTTGATAAGGAGGATGTGTATCTATAATATTGAAATTAAATAATTAATAAAATATTGAAATACAAATGATAAAAAATTATGAAACACCATGACATTTAACATAAATTTAAGTTCATATCAAAGATTCATTCAAAAGTTTTATACCAAACATTCATACAATTAAAACTATAAAATAGGTCTAAACATAAAAGTGCCTAAACCAATAATACTTCAATATGCAATGACATGAAAAAATAAATAAAGAGACACCATTTAATCCATTTTCCTTGGATATGGCATCATCAAAAAAATCTAATCCATCTTCAAAACATCTAAGTAAAGAATTATGTAATGCTTTTGCAAAATACTATAAGAAATCCAAACTTTCGGTCATTATATGATCTCTTGATTAGCTGATGAAGCTTTAAACCCATTCTATTAGGCGAATAATGTTGCGACCATTTTTTCTACAAGTAAATCATTCTTTCTTTTTGACTATCCACTAATTGTAATCAAGAATGTTAAATTATATCCTCTCTGCCTTCTTCTTTTTAAGCAATTTCCTTTTCTTAGAAGGAGAATTTGCAACTTAATCTCCTTTTTCATTGAATGAACAAACTTCATCAACATCAATTCTACATTCTTCTTCTATATTGTTTGATGGAGATTTAACTGATGGATATCCAGTCAACATAATTGCAGTAGTATCTCCAAAAATATGACATAAGTTTGAAAACTCCTTGCATCTCTTTTTCTTTTTGGAATCTGTAAACCATCTTGTGTGCCTACAATGAACAAAAATGTACATAAGAAAAAAAATAGTATGATATATCAATAAGCAAAGATATAGTTTACCTTAAATAAAATTTTCCAATGTTCATCTGTAGCATTAATGCATTATACTTGTTTTTTAATTGAATATCAGTATACTCTTTACTGAATTTTGTTTAAAGACTTTCCTTAATATCATTCCAACCAAATTGAAAAAGGGTTGTATTTGTTTGATTTCCCTTCTTCACTTCTTCAATCGTTAATGAGATTAAATACACCTTATGCATCATTCCATACTCCATCCTTTTCATTTATTTTCAAATAATCATTAGAATTTTTCATATTATTTAAAGCTTATATCACTAAAAGTAATTACATATA
>JANKOD010000005.1:13214291-13237801 GCA_026284645.1 Erythroxylum acuminatum | reverse complement strand
CTTAAATTCTTCAAATTTTCTTAAATTCATAATTTTCTCACCAATTTCTTTCTCATTTAAATTCATTTTAATATTTCTAATTTTCACCGAAAGTTCGGGGTCCAACAGATAGATGGTTAGTTGATTATAATTTTACCCTATATTTAATGTATTCTTGCTTAATATTTTATACTTTTGGTATATATTTAGTACTTAATTCGTTTCAAGTATGTTTACATAGTATAATTGCCTTTATGGACTTAAAAGAGAAGAATTCGATTGAAAATGTGATGTAAAACAAAGAATTAACAATATGAAAGGAGTGCACGACCGTGCAATTTCGTGATACTCAGCGAAGTCTAATTATGCATAGTCTGATGCATAACCGTGTAAAAGACCATGCATAACCCAAAAATTTAGATTTTAATATAAAATTGACGTTTCGAAAGAAAACCAGAGAAGGAAGCGACATGCATCATTCTTAGAAGTCTAGAGGTGATTTGGAGTTTAAGGAGCGGGAGACATGGAGTTTTTATCGACATATCTATCAGAACGCAAGATCGGACGTCTACATTATTAGAATACACGATAAAGAACAATCAGGGAGATTTATAATTATGATTTCTTTGTTTTCTATTATGTTTTCTGTATATGTGGATATGATTTCATGTTTGTCGATGTATAGCTAAATTTTCTGTTAGTATTTAGACTAGATGAACGGTAATTGTTACAAAAACATGTTTTGTCTTTTTTGTAAATGCAATTAAGTTGGTTGATTATTGTGATCTAATTATCTAACTTATTATTTTCTTTTAATATGATTTATTAGACTTAAATCTAATTTCATTCTTAGCGATTGAGAAATCCTAGGTTTGAATAGATCTGTGATAATTAGAAAGAGTTGATTGCAATCCTGGAGATAGAAGGACATAGATCTTTTAGATTAGGGTCAAACCTAATAGAGGGATTCATAACACGGTAAAGCAATCCTATAAGATTTAACCTGAGTAATTTGATTAGAAACCTTAGGATTAGTTATTAATAGACTCAAGGTTAGCTACCAGCATACTTTGGAATCTCCACGGTCCAATTAATCAACAACATAATTGCATAAAAAATAATCAATCGGTTAAGGGTTTAGGAGGATTCGGAGCCTAGATACTAACTAATTAATATCAGTAATTAACTTAGTGATCTCACAATACTTTGCTTAAATTGCATTGCTTGTTTACTTTATTTGCTTAATTTTAGGTTCTTTAATTGAAAACCCACAATCACTTCGTAAGCTAGATAATAGAATAATAGTAATTACTAGTACTCACCATCCTCGTGGGATTGACTCGTATTTGTCGATACTAGCTACATCTACACCATGCACTTGTAGTATTAAATATTGACTACTCACGAATTAGGTCAATCAACGGTTGTTACTCAAAGAGCACAATCGTTACGAGAGATTTCCATGCACAATAGTTTTTGTATCTTTTAGGTTCGAGGCTATTTTTTGAACCTAATAAAGTGGAGAAACACTAGACACAACCCGAGAATGTTAATGCATTATTTAAAAATAAGACAACACAAAAAATGCATTAACCATTGAATCAAGGTGGATCAAAGTGGAGAGATAAGAAGAACATCTAAATTTCCATTTTTCCAGATCAAGGAACAAATAAAGTTTTTATTCTTTTTCCTTTATTTCTTTCATTATTGTTGACATGTAATTGGAACTCTAAGATGTTAAACATGTTCATAAAGTTCTGAACTCAGATTATGAATTATTCTAAATTTATTTTGTGACTTTATTCATTGTTGAATTCAATATATTTCTAGGAGTTTGTGATAATTGTTCATACATAAACTTGAAAACAAATCAAGAGAGTGGGTCAAAGTAATCAGTGTTAGATTGTACAATTAGAGTTGGCAATTTAATAGACCCACAATTATCAAATTAATAATCAATTAAAGAGAGATCTTCATTATGAAATTGACTATCTAATAGATTGCTTCAGATCTATTTGAAGACGTTAAGAAGAGTTTTGTGAATCAAGAGATTGCAAATCTAGAAATTTTAAATTTAATTAGGGTTAATTGATTAGAAAGTAATCAATATCTTATGAAAGCTAGGATCAAACACGTAAATTGATTCAACAAAACTAAGGGAATGAAATAGAAAAAGAATAGTTCTTAAATATTCAATCTTGATCGATCTCAATTTTTGTTAGCAGCTCACTTATTATTTGATTATTACTTTTTATTTATTTGTTTAAATTTTTGTAATTTAAATTTAATTCAAATCAATTTTGTGTTATCTTAAGACAAAGTTAGGTTCAAATTGTTAACTATTGTATAATTCTTATAAGAACGATATCATCTTATACTACAAGATACAATCTGTATACTTGCAGGTATTGAAAGTTTTATTCTTAGCTATAAAACTTGCTCAACATTACTGAAGAAAGTATGTGATATAGTCATTTACACCAAATAAAATATTGATTTGAAGTTTTAAAAAGTTTAAGGTTTGTAAATCTAAGTTGAAATTAAGCATTGATAATTTTGAAGCACTTTGATGTGATAGATGTGGTTAGTTTTGAAATAAGAGGAATAGTGACATGTATATGGAAGCTCAATTAGTATTAATGATGCATTGTGAAATTTTTTGGGGTGGCCATCCCAATCATGAATTTCAGGCATCGGATAATATACAGGAATAACAAATTTGCATGGGGAACTAGCCTCAAAACATACCCTATGGGAATACTTATAATCTAGGGTAGAGAAAATAGCTAGATTTTACATGAAATGATCAAGCTTGACCTAGATTTCTGCAACAAGAATAGTAAGAAGAGGATCGATGTCATGCAGTGATCCATATCAAATCTACTGTTAAAACTAAGACTGACATCAAAAAAATTAAACAGCTACTTGCCTTTCTCAATAACACAAGAGTTTTTATTGGATTACTTATTATTTATTAAGCTTGTTTCTAAAGAGCAAATACATGTTTTATCTAGATACAATAAGGAAAATTTGAGAGAATAAGTGAACGCATCAACTTTAAAGAGTGGAGACGAGCTAGAGATTAGAGAGATGAAAGATAAAACTTATTATTCTAGAAGAGAAAGAGGAAGATAACAAAGTTATGGAGGAATTATCAGTAGTTGTCTTAAGTACAAAGGACTCCTACTTCCCATAAAACAAACCGCTATGGTCAATCAAAGATCCAGGTAGTTTTATTTTTCCTTGTTATATTGACAATTTGTTACTAAAAAGGACATTAACATATTTACTTATTCTTATTAGTTGATACCATATGTCCTTATTATATTGTAACATGTGGCCTATTTGTAGGCTAATGAGCCCCTATTTGGGAAGACAAGTGGAAGTGAGTAACTGATTATATATTTAGGTTGAAGAAGGGATTATTAAGAAGTTCCCCTAAAAGACTCATAAAAAAAGAACTAGTTGGGTGGCAACCTACAAACAGATTTTTTTTTAAAAAAAATGAGTAGTTTATATGATTTTTATTAGGAGTTTAGTTTGTTTTCATAGTTTTAGTCTTATAGTTCTAATTTTGTTACTTGAGTTAAGATTTGATGAATTTCACATATTTTAAAGGCAACATCAACCATATATATTAGCGTAAAGAAGATTTTATTGGCAGTAGATGGATATCAGTGGCATTGGATAAGGTTGGAAATCTATTAATATCAGGGGAACATCAGTTAACCTTTTCTCCTCCAATTACTTTTCATATTTTTTTTTATGAATATTGTATGCTGTGTCTATTGGGGATAATGTATATCTTTGTTTACAAAAGAGGTATTATGATTTTACTGTGAATTTGAATGTTTATCTAGCATATTTTAGTTCTTATTTATTGATACTTCTTGTGGAAATTTTTAATATGTCAATTCTTTTCTTGAAACTTCTTTATTTATTATGAATCATTGAGTTAGGCTAGAATATGAGAGGAAGAAGGCATGGTTAGATGGACTCTTATTTTGCTATGTTATGAATAGTTATTTTGACGGTCTATTTGGATGAAAGTTCTTAGTATTTATTTACATAAATTGTAATGTTTTCAGCCTATAATCAATTTTCATTATTATATCGTGCTCTATTTTTCTTTGTTGTGTGTTTCTCATACATAGGTAGATGATTCTAGAACTTACTTTTATTTTTTTTATGGGGTTTTGACGGAGTTTGTTGAATTCAATAGTTGTTCTTTGATTCTGCTTTACATGTTTGATAAGTTAAAAAGAAATAAGAATAGTATTTAGAATGTTGAGAGTTCTTTGATCGGGGAGTTTAACAGCCATCTTATCGGAATATAATATTTGGTTCCTGCATCCGCATAATTCAAAAGAAATAAACTCAAGACCTGACAATTATGGCTCACCGTATGGTGTGTCAATTCCAAGGTAGTCTCTGGATAATGTCACTGCAAATGGAGGTGGTCTCGCATGATTGGAGAAACAAAAGGTCTACTGGGAGTCTATAGACATCTGCAATGAAACTGACATTTATTTTAACTAGTTGGGGAGGGGAATTTGTTATTCTGAGACGTTATTTTTTAAGCTATTATCCAATAATGTGGTTGAGTTGCTATTCTGAGGTGTAGGGTTTGTAGCTACTGCCCAATATCTGGTTGAGGTGGGTAGAAGCAATATCGCATTATTTCCACAAACGGCATTACCTTATTTCATGCTATTGTTGTGTTTACTTTATTCACGTGCATATTACCAGTTCTGTGATTTCTTACTGCGATTCGCAAAAAAATATTTTGGACAACCAAAATTTCCTTTATAGGTGAGATGACAGTTTTAGGATGTTATATGTATTGCAAATTTGATTGAGCTAGATTATATCCAGAATTTGGATGTCCGGCAAAGCAGGATCTATGAACTTGCAGCCAAGAGCCCAAGAGGATCCATCGCGCTTCTCATCAGCAGATTCTACACCCACAAGAATTTTCTTTTTTTGAAAATTGAAGAAATTTTCATTAACAATAGTGAAACTATTTGCAGCATTACAATGAGATTCCCATTATGGAATTCCAAAAAAAAAATTTCTGCAATGGCAAAGCCACAAAACTAGTTGCTATGAACCCAAGAACTTAGATTACAGAAATCACTTGCTTTCATACTGTCAGATAACTTATGAGCGACTCCTTTTGCTATCACTAGGCCACGAATCTCATTAATGATTTATTCAGCAAGTTGATAAGGGCTTGTTTGCTCCTGTGTATAGATCCTGCTATTCCTCTCCCTCCAAATATTATAAATTGTAAGAGTAAATGTTGTTTTGAATATCAAGCTGTCTTCCCTCTGAGGGCCAGATGCGCTGATGATCCATTGGAGTGCATCAGTCCAGTCGTGTATGTTGCCATACTGTGCAACTGAAGAATAAGTGATTCCTATCCTTCGCTAGTGTCTTACATAATTCACATACTGGGTTAAAAGTCCCATGCTACCTATCTTTGGTGCTTAATCTGTTCTTAATTACTAACCAAGTAAACATGGAAGCTTTGGGACAGATGCATTGCTGCCAGAGACAAGCGTACCAGGGAATAGCTGGAGGAATCGTCTGGAATATGTTGTAGCGTGACTTGTTGGTAAAAGAACCATTGGAGTGAAGTTTCCACATGATTGTATCTTCGTTGCTTCTGTTTTGGAGGATAGGAAACTAAGTGTGTGAAATCCTCTATATTGTCCATTCCATTGCCCTTCGGATATGAGCGAAGCAACTTTGGCACTATGAGGGATGCATCGTCTAAAGTGCTTTAGATCATTTCTTTTTTATTTAATGGACTATAGTCAGTCCAATTATCATACCAAACTCATATGAAATTACCATTGCCCAGCTGATAATAAATACGGATAGATAATCTCATTTTCAGCATGTGTTGAAGGATCCAAGATCCACTCTTAGTGATCGGTAAACTGCCAGAAGCTTTGGGAAGAAAGATATATTTCATGTACCTATTTAGTCCAAATTGAATCTTTATCCGTTAGTAATCTCCAGATTTTTTAGCAATGAAGAACCTTTTGCATAGAAGTTGTAAAAGAGTATGCCTAGGCCTCCTTGTCGTTTGGTAGCTGTCACCTCTCCCCGCTTCACTTTAGCATTATCAATAGAACCAAACCAGAGGAAGGCTTTAATAATTCTGTTGAGTTCTCTGATCACTTTCTTAGGCAGTGTTAAGTTGTTGATCCAATGTATGTGTAAGCTAGTAAGAACTGATATAATAGGCGGGACCCTTGCAGCCATAGAGAGAAACCGATTCAGCCAACCTAGAATTTTTTATTTATATCGTTCCAAGAGAGGAAGACAGTAAGAGTAGGTGAGTTTTGCATAAGAGAGGGGAACACCTAAGTACTTAAAAGTCGGTGCGCTCAACTCCATTCCCAAAAAACTAGCAAGTTCAAGAGAGTTTTACACGTCCAAGGAGCAATATAAGCTGCTTTTTTGGAGATTTATATTCAGCCCTGACCAGCTCGAGAAGCGGGATAGAGGATGTCTTTGAGATATTTATGGAAACTCTGTCAGCTCCAGTCATTAGCATGAGATCATCGGCAGACATCAGGTTTGTGAGTTTAAGAGCTTCGCATTTATGGTGATAGCAGAAATGACCATTGTGTGAAGTCAGCTTTCCAATGATTCTGGATAACCCCTCCATAACCAAAACAAAAAGATATGGGGAGAGGGGATCACCTTGCATTATCCCCCCTCTCACAGTTCAGTGGTTTAGTTGGACTACCATTAACAATGATGCTTACTGATGAGGTTTGAAGACATAACATGATCCACTTCGTAAATTGGATTGGAAATTGCATGGCTTCAAGGCAAGCTTGTATAAATGTCCAACTGATTGAGTCGAATGCCTTGTAGAAGTTTTTTCCCAGATTGATACTCTTTTAGTAGTTCTTGCATAAGCATTATATTGTCTCCAATGAAACGGCCCTCTATGAAAGCACCTTGAATGTAGGCGATTGCATCTTTCAAAACTTATTTCCATCTTCGAGCTAAAAGCTTGACAATGACATTGTATATGGTATTGCAACATGATATAGGTCTATAATCCGAAAGTGAGGAAGGTGTTAACTTCTTTGGTACTATGCATATGAAGGTGTGATTGATTTCTCGCAGCATCTTACCTGAACACGTAGTTTCCAAAATAGCTTGTGATTTTGATGAATGCCAAGGAGATTTTCTGAGCTCTATCCATTGCATAACGTGGCTATTGATTTTTGATGCCTCAAGCCACTTCCTGGGCATTGATTGATCATAATCATTATGATTAGGGAAAATAGTATTTCACTTCAATCCAACTACAGCCAGTTTCTTTCTTCACTCTTCTCTCCCTCATGAACTTTCTCACTTCACTAGCATCTCTCCATTGGTCGCGACAAGCAAAAATATTGGACAGCATAACATACACGTAATCATCCTCGCCATCCAACACAATCAGCTTGGCAGCTGCGATCTTTGCAACCTTCAAATTCATACAAAGTCCACAAGCCCCAAGCAATGCCCTCCAAATCACTCCTGATGACCCAAAGGGCAGTTCCCTTATCATCTTTGCTGCCAACCACACCTTCCCTCTTTGTCCCATCAATCGAATCATTGAACAGCAATGCTCAACAGTTGGCTGAATCCCATAATCCTTAATCATCATCTCGAAATATTGGACTGCCTTTTTCAGTGACCAATTGTCATTTGGGCAAGCAGCTATCACATTCACAAAAGTGACCCAGTCCGGTTTTAGATTCTTCACCATTTTCATTTCTTCAAAAAGCTGGATTCCCTTATCTGTAAAGCCATTCTGAACATAGCCCGAAATCATTGCATTCCATGTCACTAAGTTCCTCTTCGGCAATGATAGAAACACTGATTCAGCATGCTCCACTTGCCCGCATTTAGAGTACATGTCCACGAGAGCAGTTCCAACTACAACTGACAGATTGAGCCCCAACTTCATCGTGAAAGTATGAATCAACATTCCCCAGTTCAAAGCTGCAAGCCCCGCAATACCACTCAAAAGAATTGAGAACGTGTACTCATCCAGTTCTACCCCACATGATTGCATCTTAGTGAAAAAGTCCAATGCTTCTCTTGCTCGATTTCTATTAACATAAGCAGTTATGATTGAATTCCAAGAAGAAGAATTTGGGCTTTTCATATTTGATAATAAAGCAATAGCATCATTTATATTGCCAAACTGGGCGGTGCCGTTGATCAGCTCATTGTACGATATTGTATTTGGTTCAGGCATCTGATGAAAGAAACTGTACGCTAATTCTACCTTATTGTTTCTAGCACAAGCTGCTATAACTGAATTCCAGGAAATAAGGTCCTTCTCTACCATTTCATCGAAAACCCAAGTTGCCTCCTCACACGATCCACATTTTCCATACATGTCAATCAGGCAATTAGAGACAACAATGCCGCGGTTGATACCATGTTTCAGAATCCTGCAGTGAATTAAGGTTCCGAGTTCCAATAGACTCAGTTGTCCACAAGCAGACAAAGCAATCGTAAAGGAGTAAGCATCTGGACTAACACCAGATTTATCAAGTTGAAGAAACGAGGCCAATGCTTTACTAAACTGCCCAGAATACAGAAACATGGAAATCAGCGTATTCCAAGTAACTACATTTGGATGAGGAATTTCAACAAACAGTTTCAGAGTATCGTCCATCGAACAAGTTTCATGATACAACTTCATCAAAGCAGATGAGACGTAAAGATTGGAGCCAAACCCAGATTTCAAAATATAGCCGTGAAGCTGTTGGCAGTAACAATCGGAGAAGAGGTGCATAGAGGCTCGAATCAGGCGAGCCAGAGTGTATCCATTCGGTTTGGCAACTGAGTTGAGCAACTCTGATACCCTGCAGAATGCCAGCTTTGAAGAGGGGCAACCTTGGGCTGGAGGTGAAATGAGACTGGGCCATGGATCGGGGTTTTCAATTGGGATGTTCTCAATATTATCGTCAGTGTATGTGCCAACGTGATGATGTCTTGATAGGAACACGAAGGGGTGATTCTGAATGAAGAGAGATTCATGTAAGCCCTTCAAGAGGGACCTTCGCATAGCTTTGTCAGGGTCAGTGGTGCACGCACATTTTGTTGTTTGATTTCACAGGAAGTCTAATTACTGCAGTTTTTCCTTTTAAGTATTAGACTGAATGGTAGAAGGGATCCAAGTCGCGAATACCCTATCAGTTTCGGTATCAGATTAAGTTTTAGCACAGTATTGTATTAGTACCGGTCAATATCGCATACCATTTTAAGTAATTTTTTATGTTTATAAAATAGTTTTTGAAAATTTTAAAATTTGCAAAATAGTCTATTGGTATATTGTACAATTGTACTATATACTTTACAAGTTTACATCAATCATGTTTCTAAAAATCATAATAACAAATAATAATTACAATTAATATAAAATAACAATACTTTTTAAATATTTCACATATAAATAATAATCATAGTCAATATGAAAAAAAAGACATTCCTCATCATACAAATATAAAATTAAAAATAATACAAAATATTTTAAATATTACAATAATACAATTTCATCATTTTAATAAATAATAATTACGTCAAAACATTTAATAAAAAAGAACAATAAATATCCTTAACTATTACAATTTACAAAAAGAGTTCATGATGAGGAAACAATCAAGTCGAAGTTAAGCCTGAAACAAAAATATTTTCAATTACATTACATATGTAGAATTTAACATAAACATCAAATATAAGTCAAATTAAAAAATGAGGAAAACGAAAACTTGGAACGAAATTCAATCGTCAACGGGCGAATATCTGCTATAACTGCACTAACCTCAGTTATCATTTGGTACAAAACCCTCATCATTGAGAGGAGCTTCATTATCATTATCATTCAAATTTAATGCATCAAATGACATGTCAATACTTTCTCATCCAAGATTATCTTCCAAATCATTGACATTTACCAAATTTGGCTCTTTAGAAACCCAATCCGCCAAAAGATCAATATTATAGAAAATTATAAGAAATTATATCATAGTTAATAATGATAATAACATACCTTTCCCGAAGCTTTAAATAGTAACAAACAAAAACCAAATCATTCAACCTCTTATGCTTCAATCTATTCCTTTTCTTAAAGTTGATAAATTCAAATATGCTTCAATTTCGTTCACAACCTGTTACACTCACACATTAACTTAAAATTCGAGTTGCAAACCTTTTCAATTCTAGAATGCCATTTTTGAATTGATCCCACCAAGAAACTGTAAGTCTAAAATAACAAAAGTAGCGTTATAAACAAAATAAAGTGATAATTAATTTTCAACAAATAAGAAAAAGGAAATAACTAATACTTGAAGAAATTTTTCCTCTTTATGGAAGCTTAAGAGATCTTGCATTACATCAATGCTAACAATTGTTGTAATAAATAAAAGCATTTCTCTATTAAATTCAGCTTGTTTAGTAAGATCCAATCTAAAATAGACACTAGGATTCAAAAATGCTCCAGCTGCAAACAACAGAGAAGAAAGTTGTCTTTCCCTTCTCTTATTAATGATTAAAAGATATGGTGTGTATAAAGAAAGCTTATGTTTCAGATTAGCCTTGATTGCTTCTGTTGCTCTCTCCATGGCATCAAAAATATAACCCATTATTGGCTTTTCTTCACTATCAGCCAAGCGAAGCACCCTTATCAAAGGCTCACAAACTCGGATAACAAATTGGCATTGAAACCAAAATTTTCTATCTTCTAGTATAATATTAAAAGCCTTCACTCCAACATTAGACCTAGCATGCTGAGATGCAATCCACTTATTACTTGTAAACATTTGTCTTAACTCTTTCTTCATCGTAACAAAAGACTGAAATGATAAGAAATTTGTTGCAAATCTTGTCACAGTAGGACGACACAAATTCCTACCATTGGTAAATTCCTTTCTCATCAAATTCAATACTCATGCACGATTATAAATGAACCTTGTCACCTTTTTAGCTTTCTGCATAGTCTTATCAATAACAGGAAAATACCTAGGATCTTCTATATTCTCCAACATTAGGTCAATGCAATGTGCAACATAAGGAGTCCAAAAAATGAATTATACATATTCTGCAACCTTTTTCTTGCCGCTTTATAAGTGAAATCATTGTCAGTAATAAACTAAACAATGTTTTCTGGCCTAACTTCATTCACAACTTCATCAAATATCGTAAATAAAGTCTCAGTATTTCTAATAAGGCTAGATGCATCAACAGATTTCAAAAACATGGAGCCATTTGTAGAATAAACCAAAAAAATTAATAATAGGCCCTTGCTCCTATTTGTCCAACCATCACACATGATTAAATATCCATAAGTACCCCAATTCACTCTTCTTTTAGCCAAATAACTTCTAATTTCAGAAACAGAACAACTTAAAAGTTTACCTCTTAAGTCATCAATTGAATGACCTTTGTATCATGGACCATAAGAGGCTATTGCATCCATCATAGGCTGATAATAATAAGACTGAGAAGCATTGAATAATGAACCTATATCATACCACCATATAGCTACTGCCATATCGAAATTGTAAGTCGCATCTCTTAATTGCATTGCACTACAAATTAAAGGTTGGGCTCTAGGAGTTATTCGTGGTGCAAAGAAACTAGTCATTTGCTTTCTTCTCTTCCTCACATCAGGTTCAGGTATTTCTTCTTGGGCCTAGATGGAACACTACCAGTACCACTGCCACCTTTAACATTTCCATAATTACCACGGAAACCAGAAAACGAATTTTCACTACCAATTTCAAAATTCATCCTTTCCTTTCTCTCTTTTTCATGTTGATATTCATCAAGCAATGTTTTCATTTGCCACTTCACATCATGACTTACTTTTTTTATAGGGTTCTACATGTCCTTTAACCCCAGCTAAATGTTTCTGGGTGATTTCTCCACTTTCAAATGCTTGTTACAAAACAAGCAAATAGTATGGTTCCTCGTTCCAGGAACTAATGCAGTATGAGCCCAAGCTGGATCATTGTATCTTCCTAAAGTGGGTTGATCAGGAGTACTTGAACTTCATTCCATTTATCTGTAAAAATAAATGAATGCATATATCAAAATAAATAACACATAATTTGATTACACAATATGCATATCCATCTTATATAATGTAACTCATTTTGTATGATTACATTATACACAAATAAACAATTTCCATTTCCAACAATTTCGTTTTTAACATTTTCCAACAATTTCAATTTAACCATTACAAAATATACATAAACAATTTCTATTTCCAACAATTTTCAACAATTTAATTTCTAACAATTTCGAACAATTGCAATTTAAAGTTTCAAACATTACAAGACATACATAAACAATTTCTATTTCCAATAATCACAAAACATACATAAAATAATTTCCATAAACAACTATCACAAAACATACATAAGATAAAACAATTTCCACCTTCAACATTTTCCAATTCCACACTTCGATGAAATATAATTTAGAACTAGAATTACTATAAATACCTTAATCACATAATTAGTTATTAAAATTAAGGTAGCTATATCATGGAACCCCAAATTTTTTTTGTAAAGTAACACACCTTATATATTTGTATACATTGCTTTTGAGTTTTTTTAAATATAAAATTGATGTAGAATCTAACACGTACAAGCTATACTTAAATGACATAGTTAAGTTAGTTGAGTTAGATAAACCTCATTTATAATTGGTAAAAGTTCAACTTTTGTCAAATGAATTATATGATATATTTGTAAAAAAAAGAATAATAAATTTATTTCATTCATAATTAAGCATAGAATAATGCTAAAGGAAATTGGTATGGTAAGCAAACACTAAGTTTATAATATTCTAATTTATAAATATGATTTTGTATCTATATGTCTATTGAATTAAGTATTAACAAAACTGATAACAATCAACAGTTTAATCAATTCAATACACTTCCAAGTTCCATTCATAGAATCACAGTCCACTCTAAACTAGTTCCTTTCACACTTTCATAGTTTCATTCCACATCTACATTTTGTATCTATATCTCTATTAACAACTTCAATAAACCAATTTACAATTTTCACTTTCACACTTCCACAATTTCATTCCACTCACCGCACTCCACATCCACTGTCGGGCAGTTGGTAGTCCACAACAACACAACAACAAATTAAAGTATGTGATTTCCAATTCACAAAAACACCAACATTTCTATTCACAATTCACAAATACATCAATAATTCCATTCACAATAATTTACAAAAAAACATTAAGTCATAACACACATCCAATTATTTCATAAATTCAACAACAATTTTAAGGGTCGGGGATGTCGGGTAGATCTGGCGTGGAAGAGGAGAGGAGATCTGAGAATGACTGAGGCTGCTGAGGCGTCATTGGTGGTAGGCGTCGATGTGTGAGAGAGAAATAAAATATTGGGAGAAGCAATATGGAGCGTTGGTGATGGTGGTAGGTGTCAATAGTTGGTGGGTTGAGAGAGATAGTGAGAGTTGAAAGAAAAAAGTCGAGTGTGGGAGTGGGATAGGAGAAGGAGGACAATAGCAGCGCGACGGGCATCGGTGTGGTGGTCGTTGGGTTGGCGGCAGTGACGACGACAACGACAACGAAGAGCAGAAGAAGAGAGCTACTGCGTGAGTGAGAGTGTGAGTGAGGAGATGAGATGAGAGATAGGTTAGAGAAGAGAAGAAGAATGCATGCGTTCTAGGGATTTGGGGTTCTTTTTTTACAAATATACCCCTAAAGTTTTAAAATTTTCTAGTACCGGTTGATATATGACCGATATTACAAATATTGTACGTATTAGTTGGTACGGTTTGAAATAGACTGGTACAAACTAATATTTAAATTTGGTATACATGACCTTCTATTTTGTACCGTTCTTCGACCGGTATGATACGAGATGAAAAACTGGCCGATACGGTACGATATGCAAAACCCTGATATTTAGACACCGAAGAGTAGATACAGACAAGAACAATTAAATAGCGGAAAGTAAAAATCGTAAGTGGGTCTTGACCATTGAGTTGAAGAGAGGGCCTGACAATAATCGCGACACGGGGTTTCTTACGCCGCCTCCTTACCTGTAACAGACACGTCGACAAGCTTAATTTTCCATCTATATATCAGATAATCTTTTCCTTTTTCTGACTTTTTTGAGAAAAAAAAAACAGAAAACAGATAGATACTCACTTAGGCTAGTTAAAATTATGTCCGAGTCTTAACAGTTTACAGTTATCACTTATCACATTTGCTGTTACCTCTTATCTCTTGTTTCCTGGTTTGCATATCTGCAGATAAGAGTTTTGCTTGAGCCTAGCCAACCCTTTAAGGTACTTCCTCTAGATTATCGAACAACGTTAGGATTTATTGTCTCTGCTGTAATTGAGCAACCTTAAACTACTTGTTCTCTATCTCCAAGTGCTGAAAAACAGTCCAATTTTGTAGTTTATTTGCTTGACGTGATCAGGAGGTCGGCATTTGAAGAGATGCATTTTCTTCTCTTGTCTGGTATTTTACTCTTAGGTAAAAGTGCGAATACATGAGATACCACTCATGGCCGCAACACTGTGTAACCTTGGATTTGGCTTTGGGTCTGGTCTGAAGAAAATTGAGGAGTTCTATGTGAAGCAGAGGCAAGTTTTACTTTTCTTTTATTTATGCTTTTCAATTTCCTCTCTGTGGTCATGGTTCTGACAAATTGATTTGTGTGCCTATTTTTCTTGTTTGTTCTTTTTACAGATATCCAAATTTTAAGATATTTTATGACTTATTGGCATCATACAGGCAGAGTGTTACTCGCTTGAACTTGAAGTATCACTTACACTTTGGTCAGTGAGTGTTCAAGGGAGCTGAAAGTTGTTAGACCAGATGGATATTTGACATACGTGTAGCTTAGTTTCTGAAATTAGATTAGCAGAGCAAAAGTTTTAAGGATTACCTTACCTGTCTCTGTCAATAATATTTGGTCCAAATTTAAACCAGTGTCGATGTTGCTTCTGTGATATCCATGAACTGCTGCAAATGTCTGGTTTAACCTAAGTGATATATCAAGTAGACTAAAGTTTGAACTGTCGCTATGACTCGTTATTTTACCGGGATCTTCTTCGCCACTCTTATCTAACCTGAGAACAAAAGAAGAGAAAATTATTTTTTCATTGCTGAACCATTGATCTTTTCCATCAGGTACTATTCTATGGTGCTTCCGAATACATTAAAAAGATCGTCCCAGTTCTGTTGTAATGCAGCAACACTTTTGCACTCAAATCATATAAGCGGGACAGAAATTAAGAAACAGGGCTGGCATTTACAGGTGGTTTCTGACAGTAGAATTAATTATTCTTATGACACCAATGGAGGGGAGAAAGCGGATGAGGTCGATAAAGCGACCCTGATATGGAGGGCAATCAAATTGCCAATATACTCTGTTGCTTTGATTCCTCTAACAGTGAGTTCCTTGAAGATTTTGAAGCATGATTTGGCTATAATTCAGAGAGAATGTTATTATTTATTTGGAAAAGGAGTCCTTGTTAGTTGTTATATACGATAATGAACAGGGAGGAGAAAACAAAGATGTTATAGCAGTCTTATATGTTGCTGACTTTAAGAGCTCTGGTTATACTTAAAACTTTCTAATGTCGAACAGGTAGGCGGTGCTGCAGCATTTTTGCAAACAGGTGTATTTTCAGGTGGGCGCTATATTATTCTCCTGGCTTCTTCAATTCTTATCATAACCTGGCTCAACTTAAGGTGATTTCCACAGATTTTGAAATATGATGAGAAATTTTCAAGTATTCAGGATGGTCCTGGTAAAAATATACATTAGAAACCAAGTTATATTGTTTGTTTTTCTTTCTGTGCTCCAAGTGCAGCAATGATGTTTATGATTTTGATACGGGAGCAGATAAGGGCAAAAAAGAATCTGTTGTAAATTTGGTTGGCAGGTATGTCTTTTGTCTTGCAATTCAAACATTGCCTTTATATTAATTTCTATCCTGTGTTATGGGTATGCATAGTAAACTTTGACTCGTTGTTGTCTGCTGTGGCTTTGGGAAGCCGTTCAGGTACCCTTATCAGTGCTTATTTCTCACTTTCTCTGGGCTTTGCGGGGATAACATTGACATCCCTAGCAGCAGGAAAGTTGCGGGCTATATTTCTCCTTGCTTGTGCCATTATCTGTGGCTACATATATCAGGTGCAGATGATCTTAAAGATGCGTACGAGAGATTTAAAGTAGTTTCAAAGGACTGAATATACTGCCCTAATTACTGTTCAAGGATGAATTACCCATCTTGACATCTTTTTTGCTCAGTGGGTTGCCACTAGGATCAACAAATTAAAACTCTATTATGTTTGGTGGAAAAATAGTTTCATACTTTCTCTACAAGCTACTATTCTCGTTGTTACACAATTCGCGTAACTTTCCATTTTCTCCATTCTAGTGTCCACCATTCCGGTTAAGTTACCAAGGGTTGGGAGAACCCTTGTGCTTCGCAGCATTTGGCCCATTTGCAACTACAGCTTTTTATTTATTGCTGGGCCGCAAATGGTAGTGTGACATAATCAAATTAGAATTCCAATCTTCACTTTAGCTTTCTGTAGCATTACCGAAGATTCATGCGTTTCTGACATCAATCTAGTTGGTTTTGACAGTGGATTAAGCCCTCTGCCACTAACGAGCACAATTCTTTCTGCTTCAATCCTTGTTGGCTTCACCACAGCTCTAATTCTCTTTTGCAGTCACTTTCATCAGGCAATTTTCCTTTTGCTTTCATTTGTCTAACTTCATTTTATGAGAATCCTAGGATGAACACACACTTTGTTGCTAGCATGAAATAACATGAATATGTTGTCCAACCCAGGTAGAAGGAGACAGGGCTGTTGGAAAAGTATCCCCCTTGGTTTGTACATCTGACAGCCATTCTCTTTGATCTAGTTTTGTAGTTGGCACCACTAACTCTTTCCATTTTTATTTTTCTTTATGCAGGTTAGACTTGGGACTAAAAGAGGTTCTGTTGTTGTAAAACTGTCGGTCGTGACACTTTATACGCTCTTGTTTGCATTTGGAATAAGTAGAGCTCTTCCTTACACTTGCGTCGTAAGTCCTTTACTAAATTGATGAAAGTAGTCGCTCCTTTCTAATTCTTAAGTTGAGTTGAAACATTTGCTTGTGAATGATTCTTCCATAGTCATTTAAAATTCATGTTTTGTTGCAGCTTCTATGTGCTATGACCATACCCCTGGGAAAGCTGGTTGTCAATTTTGTTCTAGAAAACCATGAGGTAAACTTTAAACTCGTTTATAAACCTTGTGGAATAAAACCAATGGCCAATGTGGAGCAAAAAGCATGCTGCCTCTGCCATTATGACGAAGAATCCTGATGCAAAAGAATTTAAAATCTATAAAAGAAATAAAAGAGGAAAAAATGAAGATTAAGAATTGAGTTGACATCAAAGAAAAGGGTTGAAATTTAGATTGTGTTAGGATGCCTTATTAGATAGGAAGTAGTAAGTAAAGTATGCTATTCTATTTTAGATATATTATCCTACTTGTTTAGGACATAAATATTTTATTATAATAGTATTTAAATTTGATAGGAACCCTTTCCTACTAGAATAAAAGTTCTAAAATCTTCTGTATAAATATGTGTATATTCAGCCCTTCAATGACAAGCAATTTCAAATTTTTTTACAAACTCGAGTTTTCAACTAGAAGGTGTAATGATTTCTTTTAAGATTAATTTTTAGATCTTAGAAATTATTTCTAGATTTCTATGATCTATTCTTTGTGCTCCTCAATACTTCTAGTAAACCTAACCTAAATTTTAATCTTAGACCTAACTTTCAGCCATATTGAACCCTAAAATTCTAAGCTAAATTTTCAGCGATCAAATCCTAAAAACTCAATTATACCAAATCTGAAATTTTAGCATTCCTAATCAAAATTTATACCTAAAATTTGATATTTTAGTAGCCTAATATCAATCATATTTCTTAATTTTGTAATCTTTAGCTACTAGTTAGTATTTCTTCTATTTATCCTACATTAATTTGGTATCAAAGCTTTGGTTCACAATAACATCACGTAATGGATGAGCGTATAGAAGAATGTTCAGCGACCTAGAGCAAGATGAAATACTTCTGAATATGCAAAAAAATTGGGCATCAATGATCCTCGTTCACAAGGTGCTTCAAAAATTGACTTATATGTAACAACTCTTATAAGAAAACATGTTCGACAATTTTTAGATAGGATTGATAACGTTGACATACATTCTCTACAAGTCAAAACTTCCACATGAAAAAAATATGTAAACCAATAACGTATACTCGATGCTAAACATGGAGAAAGTAGTAAGGTTAAGCAAGATGAAGGAACTGATATTGATTAATAACATATAATGCAAGGAAAAATCTTTGTTGGAAAATCATATACTGATTTTGATTCCTCAAATTTAACAGGCACTACCTCAGAGGAAGTGTCTGTTATGGGTGGTGAAGACACTTCTCCGTCAACTAATCAATTAGAATCTTTAAATACTTGATGACATGGAGAATTTGACAATGGGAGATGACAAAAGCGTTAAAGATGACAAACAAAACTAAGTGGATTCTTTAGCAAACCCTAAAGTTGGAACAACTGAATAATAAGCAACACTTAAACAGCAAGATGAAACGCCTAAGTTAGAGATTGAAACACTTAAACAATAGACTGAAACCCCTGAACAACAAATCAAAACTAACGGACAAGAAGTTGAAACAACATGGCAGTGGGCTGGAAGAATAGGATAGCAAGCTAATATATCAAAACAAGGGGCTAAAAAGATTAACTAGCTATTACTTGGGATTTTGAAACTTGTTAGTTCAAAATTATTCTTGGTATTGTTGTTCATGATTATATTGTAGTGGGTGATGAAGAAGAAGTAGATTTGAATAAAGATTTGAAATTAACAAAACATATGAATAAAGGAGAAGTTGTGGGTGCACTTGCAAAGTCAAAATTTAGCAATGATGACAAGTCAGTGCATCTCACTACAAGCAGCAATACCTATGTTTTTTAGCCTATGTTGTGGAGAAACCATATGGTTTTGTTATGAAACTAGTTACAAATATATTGGTCAAGACTTATGATTTTGTCCACACAGCTAAACTATTCTTCAAAGAGGTTGTGCATCTCCATGGATTATCTTTAACCATTTTCTCTGATCGTGATATGAAGATTATGAGTTATTTTTGGAGAACTATATGGAAAACATTAAACAATAAGCTCTAATTTTTAAGTTCTTTCCATCCCCAAATTGATGGACAAACTGATGTGGTGAATAGAAGCTTGGGGGACTTGTTAAGATGTTTGGTTGGAGACAATGTAAAAAATTGAGATCTAATTCTTATTATATTTGAATTTGCATATAATAGTTCTATAAATAGATTAACTAGTAATATTCCTTTCGAGATAGTATCGGGAGTTCAAACAAGGAAACCTATTTATTTGGTTCCTTTACCCAAAACAATACAAATTAGTGTTGAAGCTGAAGGTTTTGGACAACATATAAGAGACATCTTTGATGAGATACAACAACACATAATAACTAGCAACTTGTCTTATAAAGAACATGCTGATCAACATCGTCAATTAGTGGAATCTAATGAAGGGAATATGGTAATGGTTATGATTCATCCAAAGTAGTTTTCGAAAGGAAAATATAAGAAAACTTCATTTACGGAGTGTTATATCTTATCATTAAGAAGATAAGTGTTAATGCTTATGTTTTGGAATTACCAAGTGACATGAAAATTAGTCCTACTTTTAATATTATGGACGTAACTATTTATCATGAATATGATGATACACAATCTCCTACTGCAGCTGTGAAAATTTCAACCTTTCCCCGTCTTAAAGACATGATAAAAGATGTTCATAACAACGTACCCAATGTACAAGGCTCTCTGCTCTGCGGGGGTCTAGGAAGGGTTATAATGTACGCAACCTTTCCTTTGTATTTTTACAAAGAGACTGTTTCTGTTACTTGAACCTGTGACCTTATGATCACAAATGAGCAACTTTACCGATTGCTCTAAGGTTAATAAAAGATGTTTTTGATGAACAAATTGTAGTCACAAAAGATAAAGGATATCAACAATTTCTTGTCAAGTAGAAAAGAAGACCAATTTTTTTTTACAATACTTGGATTTTAGAATCTAAATTTCAGAAGTTGAACTCAGACTTATATGATGAGTATTTACCATATTCTATGTTAAGGAATTCAGACTTATATGATTGGTATTTATCACATTCTACGTTGAGGACGACCTTAGATAAACTGAGGAGAATTAATGCAAAAGAACATAAAGTCTATAAAAGAAATAAAAAAGGAAAGATTAGTTAACCGTAATTTTTAATTTGGTGGAATAAGGATTGAGAATTTAGTTGACATCAAAGATAAGGGCTGAAATTTAGATTATGTTAAGATTCTTTATTAGATAAAAAGTAGTAGTAAGTTAAATATGTTATTCTAATTGTTTAGACTTATATAATTTTATTATAATATGATTTAAATTTGTTAGGAACCCTTTCCTACTAGAATAAGGGTTTTAAAAATTTCTATGTAAATATGTGAATATTCAACCCTTTAATGACAAGCAATCTTGAATTTTTCTACAAACTTGAGTTTTTAACTAGAAGGTGTAATGCTTTCTTTTAAAGGTGGATAGATTATTATATTTCTACCCTATGCTCTGTGTTTCTCAATAAATTTTAGCAAACCTAACCTAAATTTCAACTAAAATTCTAGGTCTAAATTTTCAACAATCAAACCCTAAAAAATATGAAATTTCATTATTCTTAATTGAAATCTAGACCTAAAACTTGATATTCCAGTAGCTTAATATCAATCTTATTTCTTAATTTTGTAATTTGTTAACAACTAGTTAGTATATCTTCTATTTGCATACATCCAATCCTCTTTTCTGATTAACGTTAAATATTAGAAAAATATAACAAGAGTTAAGAATGAAAGTGGTAGGATTTTTAATTATACAAGTAAGATACAAATTGAATCCTAGTTACAAGCCTACATTATAATGCAACTAGAATAACACAAAAATCAATCCAGTTGATTACAACAATATTTGACCACGTCTTCGTATTTGTTCTCAGAATAGACCCAAATCTTGTCCTAGTCATGTCTTATGCAATTTTCAAAAACCTTGCAGGATAAAGGGAAGATATTCATGGCCAAGTATTATTGCGTGCGATTGCACACCTTATTTGGAGCTGCATTGGCAGGAGGGCTTGTTGCAGCCAAAATGCTTGGTCAATAATATAATTCAAAGCTCCATGGATTTCTCCGCAAAAGTAGAAGCAACAAGACTTACAGAGTTATGAAAATAGATGTTAGGAGCTATTATGGTGGGAATAGTTGCACTTGTCAGTCAAAGAAACTATTAGAGGCAGAACCAAGGGAGTTTAGAAAGTACTTGTATGTTTCTTGCTTTGGTTCAATTTAAGAATGTGTTAATTGTCCATTTTCTTTTGGTAAAGTCATAATCTTGTTAATGTTTGTTCTAAACAATACATATTTATGAAAGAAGCTAGTGTTCTTTTCACCCTCTTTCAACCACTAGCTTCTTGATCTCTGCTTTAGGAATGAATAGTTAACTTCCAATACTCAAGTATAATTATGCAGAGATATCCTTTCCTCTTTCCTTAAGTTGCTTGGCTTCCTCATTGATTGTTTAGTCAAGGTTGTTTTGACCCTCAATTAGTTCTTTTTTTGTTCTAATTACTAACTGTTGTGTACTATCGTGGGTCTTGTGATTCAATTTCTTAAGTTCCTCCTATAATCATATGTAGTTTCCTCATGCATATAAGGGATTTACATCCGTGGAAGCTAGAGTTTATCATCAAAACCTTTAGCCTTTGGTAAGAAGTTGTTGAAGTTACTAATAATTATCTAATTCCTTTCATAGAGACAGAGCTATCAATGATTTTTAGATGCTAATTCAATTAACAAAAGAGACATAAGAGTTCCTTAAAAAATTCTAAAAATCCTGTCTTTTAACTTTATATTTTTTTTCGTTGTAAACCACCATAAAGAAATTCATATATTAAATATCTATACAAAGGCGATTAAAGGAGCATAAAACTCTATGGATTCTTCTTTTGGAACCATTTGTATTGCTGTTTGACTAAAACTGTCAACTCAAAGAGCTTAATGTTCCTTCTAATTTATAAGAATTAGGGTTTTTCATTATATATATACACCTTTTTTTTTTCAGTTTGATAAGCATCAAATCCTATAGAAAATATATCTAATTCTCTTAATGATAATTCATAGAAATAAGTGTGACAATTTATCTGACTTTAATTATGATTTACAATTAATGAATCATTAAAATATTTATTTATGGATAAGTTTAAAGATTTTCTAATCATTCCAATAATATAATATTTAATAATAAAATAGTTTAAATTAATCTTAATTATATTTCACTCTTTAGATGTTTATAATTGCATATACAATGTACTAAAAGTGAAATAAACTTTAAACTTGCTAATTTTTACAACAGTTAACACGTATATAAAACCTAAAAAATTTAATAAGCAGGTTAGAAGTAAATTTGACTTCATATTAAAGCTATATTTATTTTAGAGTTATGTAAAAATACCTTCATATTTTTCAATTCCTCTTCAATTATATGTTTGGTATATGGACGAGTACATATTTGCAGATTATATTAAATACATTTGTATCTATCGGTATACATGTCAAAAGTAATTAATATTACGATTGATCTTAATATCTTCGAATTTCTTGATACACACTATGTATATAGATAATACTGAAAATGCATATATTTATTCGTATAATTTTGAAAAAGAATTAATATCTTTATTAATCCTAATTTATCAATGTTTAAAAGTAATAAAATAACTCTTATTATAAAACACGCACGTAAAGTAAAGTTAGGTGAAATTAAATATTATTTCCAAAAATTTAAATTATATTATAAAAATTAAAGTATAACTAAATATTTTAAAATTTTATTTATAAGAAAATTATCATAGTTATTAAATATGTATTTATAATAAGGTTATTATTCATGTTCCCTGTACGTATGTACTATTGAATTTTGTTTAAAAATAGTAAAATTTGCACTTAGTTAAATAAAATTAATGCACTAGACTAAACTTAAAAAATTTCACTTATAAAAGTCAAATTTTCTTTAAATATAATTTTATTGTGTTAAAAAGGTTGTTACAATTATTCTTCATATTCTCACACGAAGAGAAGCATATTGGACTTTTTAAAATAATTATTTTGATTTTAGGAAAAAAAATGCCCTTTTAGCCCCTGAGTTTTGATGCTTGAAATAGTTAGGGTGCGTTTACTTTCAGAAAACAGTTTTTTTTTCTATCTTGATTTTTTGCATATATTTTCAATTTTCATTTTCAGTGGAAAATTGTCGAAAACATGTTTACTAATT
>JANKOD010000005.1:13176086-13202779 GCA_026284645.1 Erythroxylum acuminatum | reverse complement strand
TGGTGTGTGCGATATTGTTGGCTGTGTAGAACTCTGTTTGGTGACAGAGTTTGTGTTAGAGATTTTGGTCTCTAACAAAAATCTTTAAAAGACTTAAGAGAATGAGAAAGATCTCTTTGTGAGAGATCCTTTATTTGTATCGTAGTATTGCAAAGTTCTCTATTATGGGCCATATTGTCCGTAAGTTCTAGCACAGTTATATCATTCTTGATCATTTTCTCCAAGTTCTTCTTAGGCTTTTTTTTCCTTATAGTATTTAAATACTATTTTCTCACATCTTCTCACTAGAACATCAGGGTGTTTGCTTTTAACATGTTCAGACTACTTAAGCCTTGTCTCTCTTAAATTTTTATTAATATTGACCACCTTTAATTTGTCTCTTATAAATACATTCTTGACTTTATCTTTTTTAATAAGGTTATATATTCAACGAAGCATCTTAATCTTTGCTACCTTTAGCTTATGATTATGCACTTATTTGATGGGTCAAAACTTCGTCTCACTTAGGCTTTGTTTGGCAAGTAGTGGATTGCATGAGCTGTTAGCTGATTTTATCAGCGGTTAGCTAATGGCTGATTATATCAGCTGATTTGATCAGCAGATTGCATCAGCTGTTTATTAAAGATATTTGATAAAATTAGCTGTTTAGTATTAGTTGTTGATGTATAAAACAACTTATGAGGATATAATTTTTTAAAAAATTATTAAGGACATGGAATATTATATATCTTAGTATTTTGTTGAATATTCTTATAAGAATTTAAAATTTAGATATTTAATTTTACAAAAATTAAGTTTATAACTTTAATAAAAAATATAAACCATATAATAATAATAAGGGTTAATTACCAAAAAAGCCTAAACTTTTGTCAAATTTTTAATTATAGCCCGAATTTTAAAAAGTAGCAATAAAATGCCCAAATTTTTAATTTTTTTAATTCTAACCCAAACTTTAAAAAATAGTAATAAAATGTTCAAATTTTCAATTTTTTTTTTCTAACCTGACGTTAGTGTTTCTGTTAAGTTTGTTGATGTGTCTTGTCACGTGTTTCAAAAATCTTAACTATTAATACATGTCAGCCAAAATTAACATAACAAATAAAGATTAATGAAACGACATCGTTCACTTACATAATTGAAATGACATTGTTGTTTGAAAATGACCTAAATCAGATTACACAATCCTGATATCCTTACGCTTGGATTTCACTTTTTTTTCTTCGTTTTCAGTTTGTTCTCTCGACGCTTTCACCCTCCAATTTTCATATTATACAACCTCGATACTCTCATACTAAGAGCATTAGGAGAACGAACTAAAAATGAAGAGCTTATTGTTGTAGTACGCTGTACTACAAGAGTAGTTTGAGATATCAGAAGAACAAATAGAAAATAAAAGGTTGAGGACATTGGGAGAATAATAGATAACATCAGGCTAGAGTTGAAGAAAATTGAAACTTTGAGCATTTTATTGCCACTTTTTGAAGTTTGGGCTAGAATTGAAAAAAATTGAAAGTTTGGCCATTTTATTGCTATTTTTTAAAGTTTAGGCTATAATTAAAAAAATGACGAAAGTTGAAGCTTTTTTTGGTAATTAACCCTAATAATAATAATAATAATAAAAATAATCATCATCATCATCATGATGGTTATGATGATGATACATCTAAGCATTAAATATAACAATCCAAATGAAGTTTAACAATACAATTCAAATAAAGCAAAAGAAATGAATATCATTATTTAAAGCAAAGGTTTAGAACAATTTAAAACCACGTCTAATTGTGATTAAACTAGAAGTAATATTATTACGAATAGTTGTCATCTCCTGAATTCTCTATTCTTCAACGCTTTCTTGCATAGAGTTAATTTTAACATCTTGAAATACATTTAGAGGTATAAATTTAGGATCTTGATCGATGATGTTAAAAGTCGGGTCGTCAATTATACTTCTTTTAATATCGTTATACACCGCAAAAGTGCACAAATTATTCTATTTTGATCCATCAATGAATACTTAGGCATTTTCTTTAATATCTTCCATCGAGCCTTAAGAATACCGAAAGTCTTAATACAAATTCTCAATGATAAATGAGCTCGATTAAAAACATCTTGAGATCCTCTTAGATTTGCACCACGAAATTTCGATTGATGATGCCTTGTCTTTAAGTAAGGTGTCAATTATCCTTCTCTTTTCGGATAGTCTTTGCTAACTAAGTAATATTTTACCTGAGAGCCTATAGAGAAAATATAATTAGTATAGATGATATTATAAAAAGTCTAAATCATAAATAACAAATCCTTTAAATCTTAAAATTATCTATCGGTAGTTTTGGAAATTTAAGTCTCGAATTACCGATTGTATCAAAGAAAATACGAGAATCATGTGTTGATTCCTTCCAAGTTGCTAAAACATACGTAAATAGTAAGTCAAAGTTACATGCTGCCAATATATTTGTAGTCGTTATTCCTTTCCGTCCTTTATATCTCATTTGATCCTCCTCTGCAACAACTACCGCTATATGTATACCATCAATAGCTTCGGTGCAGTTCTAATATAAAACAATGATCATAAGATAATAAAACAACATTTGTCAATGAAAAATGTAACGAAGGGGAGGAAGAATATATTCAATTACCTTAAAATGTGCCATATATCTAGCATCATTGGTAATTTGTTATGGAATTTCCTTGAATTCGAGATCTTTTAGTACGAGTATATCCTTTAAAAATCCATCCATGGTAGTCAAAATTTCTTTAAAAACTCTACTCACAGTTTCACCTGAATGTTGAAAGCGCTCTTGGGTATCTCTATTAGGGGGACCTTTACTTAGGACATACACGAATAAACTGACTTTCTCCAAAATAGATATCTTATTCGAAGGTGTCAAACCATAATTGTTTTCGAAAACTATACATAATCGACGAAATGTATTTTGATTTATCCTAAATGTATTAAAACATCATTTTTCATAACCATTCAATAATTCATTCATCCATAGTTCTCTTGTATGATAAAAAGTCATGCATGATTCTTTGTATATGTGGTTAAAAAATACACACCCATATAATTTGCTACACAAGCCACCGAATCCCAAAACTCATTCTCATTGTCCAAAATTTGCTTAATTTACAGAAGTTGCATAATTTGCATAACATTATCATCCATACCTACAAATCAACTAGTAAAATTATATTCTAAATAAAGAAGACACTTAAATGTCTAAATATAAAGAAATAAATAATATAACACGTAATAAATTACTAACAAGATAACATAATATAATAAAATAAGCTAATCAAGTTCATAATGTCTTAAAACATACCATGTCAACATAAGTGCACAAATAATAAAAACAATAACTTAAACATAGTAATGCATAGATAGAAACTATGCTTAATGTTTTTTATTTTTGTCATATTCATACATAAACTTTATATATTCGTCTCTCTTTGTATCATCTGGTAAATCGGAAAAAATGGCTATTCTTTGCCGATCTTTAATTAACATGCAAGAAAAGTAAAATTCAGAAGTTCCAGTCTTTAAAATTTAGCAGCTCCTCATTTTTCTTGAAAAAAGAATTCGCTATCATTAACTCAAATGCCATTGCAATATCCAACAAAGCAGTCTCACTATCATTCTGATAGAGCCAAGGCAACGCAAGTCTATGTTAGGAGGACTAAAAAGAGAGCAGAAGAGCAGAAATGAGTATACACATATAGTAAATGCATATATAGATATATATAGTTTGTTAGTGTGGAAAATTGGGGGGGGGGGGGCAGCTGACAACCTCATGATTGGTTGTTAGCTAACCGAATCTGTGATTTCTAACGGATTCTTAGTATAAATAAGGAATAGACATGAGGAGAGAGAATATTGCATATTCTGTTAAGAAAGAGCCATAGGCTGGAGGTGCTGGTCCTCGAATCCAGTTTTGTATTGTCATTTAGCTAAAGACAGTTAATACAAGCATGCAGATTACAGATTTTTCTTACTTGGTTCTGGAAATCTATCACTGGTATCAGAGCAGTTGATCCTGAGCAATGGCTGCTAAGAAGGCCGATAATCGGATGGAAGGGCTGGAGAAGGACTTAGAGCTATTGCGAGAGGAGAGACGAAGAGATGGGGAAGAGATGCAAAAATCAATCAGCCAAGCTCACCAAGAATTCCAGCAGCAGCTCAGTCGCTCCACTCAGGACTGGCAGAGGCGTATGGACAATCATGGCATGGAGCTCCAGAAGAAGATGGAGGAGGTCAATCGAGAAATGGGAGAACGTTTGAGGTCAGAAATAAAAAGCATGATGATGTCGGTGTTGCAAACGTGGAAAAAGAATGAGGGGGGCACTGTAGAGACCCGAACCGTGGAGCACCCACCCGAAGATCTCCCACCTGAGCCCAGTCGAAGGAGAGATCTGGGAAAAGCCCCGGTGGGGACAGAGGAACACCACGGGAGCAAAGAGATGGGCAACGAAGCTAGCTACCGCGTCGAACACCTCCAGGGTTCGCGCGCCAGGGAGAGTTCCGGCGAGACTGCCGGACACGAAGGATCGAAATGCCTACCTTCATAGGAACTGATCCCGATGGGTGGATCTATAGGGCTGAACGATTCTTCTCAGTCGGACGGTTCACAGAAGTGGAGAAGATGGAGCTCGTGGGTATGAGTTTGGAGGGCGATGCGTTAACCTGGTTCCGATGGGTAGAGAGCCGACGACCCATCGTAGACTGGCAGAAGTGTAAGAAGCTGGTGACGCAGAGGTTCCGACCCGCCCACGAAGGTACCCAATGTCAGCGGTTGTTGCCAGTGAAGCAGACTGGAACAGTGGGGGAATACACTAGTAAGTTCTTAGAACTCGCAGCTCCTCTCCCTGAATTACCAGATGCTGTGCTGGAGAGTACTTTTATGAACGGATTAATGGAAGAGATTCGACTGGAAGTGTAGATTCTTAAACCGAGAAATCTAGCTGAAATGATGGAGTTGTCCCAACAGGTGGAGGAAAAATTTAGGAGGATGAGTGAGTTAAGGTGGCACCGATGGGGGGCAGGCATCGGGTGGGGAAATATGGGGGCCAGAACGGACAGCACCAGGGTGGACAAAGAGAGGGAAAAGCTAGTCAATCATCGGCCCATTACTGATGCAAGGCATAAGAATGTGGAAGGGAATAGAAGTCCGAATATGGGAGGCTTTAGGAGGTTGACAGTGAGTGAATTACAAGAGAAAAGGGCTAAGGGGCTTTGCTTTAGATGCGATGAGAAATTTGGCCCAGGCCATCGATGCAGAAAGGTTGAACTCCAAGTTCTGGCAGCCATGGATGAAGAAGCAGAACTGGAGGAGGAGTTGGAAGAAGACGAAGTGGAGGAGACGCTACAAACAGTGGAACTAGCTGCTGGTTCGGTTTTGGGATTCACTTTTCCGAAAACAATGAAAGTGAAGGGAGATTTGGAAGGGAGAGAAGTGATCATACTCATAGATAGTGGAGCCTCACACAACTTCATCTCATGGGAGTTGGTGAATTCCCTGAATTGTGAATTGGCAGCAACAGAGAAGTATGTGATAACTATGGGGAATGGGTTGAAGCTTAAGGGAGAAGGGATTTGCAGAGGGGTAGTGGTATCGGTGCAATGGTTGGTGATTCACGAGGAGTATCTACCCATGGAGTTGGGTAGCTGTGACATTATATTAGGGGTTAAATGGCTGCAGACTTTGGGCAAGGTGGTGACCGATTAGAGTAAGATGACAATGGAGGTCCGGCAAGGAGATCAAACCCTTACAATTACAGGGGACCCGACACTCCTAAAAACTCCTATCAACCTGAAAAGTTTGGTGCACTCGAGCACGGAGGAGGACTCGGTATATTTGCTACAATTTGGCCTTTTGGAGGCAGCAGGGCTGAATGGTGCTCACCCAATTAACTCTTGTTTCCGGGCTGTTTTGGAAGAGTTCAAGGCGGTTTTTCACATGCCTCAAGCACTACCGCCGGAAAGGAGTAAGAATCATGCAATTGTGCTAAAAAATGGGGCCAATCCAGTCACGGTTCAACCTTATAAATACCCACAGTTTCAAAAAAATGAGATTGAGAAGTTGGTGAAGGAAATGCTAGAGTTGGGAATTATTCAACCTAGTGTTAGCCCTTATGCTAGTCCGGTCCTGTTGGTTAAGAAAAAGGATGGAGGGTGGCGTTTTTGTGTGGACTACCGTGCCTTAAACAAGGTGACCGTAGTGGATAAATTCCCTATTCCTATTATAGATGAATTACTTGATGAATTGAAGGGTGCTACTATCTTTTCGAAGATTGATCTAAAGGCAGGGTATCATCAAATTCGAATGAAAACGGAGGACATCGAAAAGACAGCTTTCAGGACTCACGAAGGGCATTACGAATTCCTCGTTATGCCTTTCGGATTGACTAACGCGCCAGCCACGTTTCAATCCCTCATGAATCAGGTTTTTAAGCCTTACCTTTGGAAATTTGTATTGGTTTTCTTTGATGACAGCCTGGTTTACAGTACTAGTAGGGAGGAGCATGTGTGTCACTTAAGGGCAGTCCTCAAGGTGCTTTTATCCCAGCAATTGTATGCGAATGAGAAGAAATGTCTTTTCGGCCAAGAGACATTGGAATACCTTGGACACATTATATCAAGAGATGGGGTGGCAGCCGACCTGAGGAAGGTTCAAGTGATGATTAATTGGTTGAGACTAGGAAATGTGAAGGAGTTGAGAAGTTTCTTGGGGTTGACGGGATATTATAGGAAATTTGTGAAGAATTATGGAGGGATCTCATGGCCTTTAACCCAATTACTCAAGGAGGGTTTTAAGTGGACTAAAGCAAGTGAAGCCTCTTTTCAACACCTCAAACAAGCTATGATTTCAGCTCCGATGTTGATCTTACCTGATTTCAGTCGACCTTTCATCTTGGAAACCGATGCTTTAGCCAATGCCATAGGAGCTGTCTTAATGCAGGACAACCGCCCCATTGCTTATTACAGCCAGGTCTTGTCCACTTCCAGCCGTCACAAATCAGCCTATGAAAGGGAGTTGTTAGCCATTGTATTAGCTGTTAAAAAATGGCGTTCCTACCTTTTGGGCCATGAATTTATCATTAGGACCGACCAGCAACCCTTGAAATTCCTTTTGGAGCAGCGTGAGGTGCACCCGGAATATCAGAAGTGGCTGTCTAAATTGTTGGGGTATACTTTCAGCATTGAGTACAAGGCGGGAAGGGAAAACGGAGTAGCAGATGCCTTATCTAGAGTTCCTCCTCAGGTGGAAATAATGGCAGTAATGGCGATTCGGGCGTTGGATTTGGAGCAGGTAATTAAGGAGATTGAGGCTGACCCAAAATTGTCAAAACTGAAGCAGGAACTCCTAGCAGATGGTGGAGCACATCCTCCATATACATTAGTCCAAGATCGCTTGTTTTACAAGGATCGTTTGGTAATTCCGCGAAATTCAGCTGTCATACCAGCCCTTATCACGGACAGCCACCAAAGTAATATTGGGGGGCATGGTGGTGCTTTAAAAACATACAAGAGGCTGGCCAATGAGTTGTTTTGGGAAGGAATGAAGAATGATGCCTATAGATTTGTGGCTGAATGCTCCATTTGCCAACAGAATAAGTATCTTTCACTGTCACCATCTGGACTTTTGCAGCCCTTACCAGTACCACATCAGGTTTGGGAAGATGTTTCGATGGATTTCATAGAGGGGCTGCCAAAATCTAGGGGTTTTTCGAGTATCTTGGTGGTAGTGGGCAGACTTAGTAAGTATGCCCACTTTATTCCTCTAAAATATCCCTACACTGCACAATCAGTGGCTTATCTATTTGTTCAAGAAGTGGTGCGTTTACATGGCTTTCCTAATTCGATTGTGTCCGATAGGGATAAGATATTTTTGAGCAAATTTTGGAAGGAGATGTTTCAAATGCAGGGAACAAAATTGAGATATAGTTCAGCCTACCATCCACAAACGGATGGACAAACCGAGGTTGTTAATCGATGCCTCGAAACATACCTCAGATGTTTCACTAGCAAACAGCCCCAACAGTGGGCAAAAAGGGTGGGATGGGCTGAATATTGTTACAACACGTCTTTTCATTCCACTTTGGGCACTACACCCTTTAAGGTCCTCTATGGTCGTGATCCCCCTACTCTCACTCGATACAGAATTCAATCTTCTGTTATAGATGCTATTGATACCCTGCTGCAGGAGAGGGACTAGAACTTGGCTGAACTACGTCGGCAATTGATGATAGCACAGCAAAGGATGAAGTTGACAGCAGATGGGAAAAGAAGAGATGTGGAGTTTCAAGTAGGGGATATGGTTTTTGTTAAGCTGGCCCCTTATCGTCAACAATCAGTTGTGGCCAGGAGTAATAGTAAGTTAGCTCCGCGCTATTTCGGTCCTTTTGAGATCCTACAACGCATTGGACCTGTTGCATATCAGCTAAAGTTACCTCCAACAGCTAGAATCCACTCTGTTTTTCATGTCTCTCAACTGAGGAAGGTTTTGGGTTCTGCTGATATAGCCATGGAAATTCCAGATTACCTATTAGTTCCTGAGACTACCCTAGTGTATCCAGCTGCCCTTTTGGCCATACGAAACAACACTACCAACTCAGAGCTAGAGGTGCTCATACAATGGATTGATCAGCCAGCTTCCGAGGCTACATGGGAGTTATATGAAGACATGACAGCTAGATTTCCTGACTTTCACCTTGAGTACAAGGTGAAGCTGATGGGGGGGAGTATTGATAGAGCCAAGGCCACGCAAATCTATGTTAGGAGGAATAAAAAGAGAGCAGGAGAGCAGAAATGAGTATACACATATAGTAAATGCATATATAGATATATATAGTCTGCTAGTGCGGAAAAATGGGGGGGGGGGGCAGCTGACAATCTCATGATTGGTTGTCAGCTAACCGAATCTGTGATTTCTAACGGATTCTTAGTATAAATAAGGAATAGACACGAGGAGAGAGACTATTGCATATTCTGTTAAGAAAGAGCCATAGGCTGGAGGTGCTAGTCCTCGAATCCAGTTTTGTATTGTCATTCAACTAAAGACAGTCAATACAAGCATACAGATTGCAGATTTTTCTTACTTGGTTCTGGAAATCTATCACATTCCTATTCCTATACCTGAAATCTCCATGAGTTCATGGATACCCATTAAAGATTACCCCTATATGATCATTAAAGTCTCCTCCTAGAATAACTTTCTCTTTAGGGAGAATCTGCTAAATCACCTCACACAGCTCTTCCCATAATTGGTGTTAAAGTTGTTCGTCCAAACTTACTTGAGATGCATACGCTCACACCATATTGAGAGCATCTTTCACCACAATCGTTATCGACATAATCATATCCTTAGTCTTCTTTACCCCAACAACATGATTTATAAATTTTTTAACAATCAAGATACCTATCTCATTTTGTCGTCTTGAACACCTTGAGTATTAAAGTTTGAACTCATTAATCTTTTTTGTGTTAACTTTCATTCATTTTGTCTCGTGAATGTACGCTACATAAATCTTATATTTGTCTAAAATTTTTACTAATTCCAAGGACTTCTTTGTAAGGATCTCGATAAAAACCTATTCGTAATTTGTCAACATCTTCTTTTCTCTTAGACCCAAAACTCATCAAAGGACTAGCTTTTGCTATATCATTGGTAGTCAAAGTTACCATTCCTATCCCAATGCCTAACACAAGCTAAAGAAAACAAGTCGCACAAGTCCCTAAATAACTCCAATATAACTCGAGAGAGAAAGCAAGGATTATTAATAAATTTCAATAAAGGCACCTCAAAGAAAGGAGGGTTTGAAAATTACAAGTTCACATGACTGCAAGCAAATTAAAAATTTGTTGGTCCAAAATCTTAACCACTACTAGCAATTACGATCCTGCAGAACACTAAAATTCAATATTGAACAGTTAAAACAGATTAAACAAAATATTGAAAATTGTAAACAAAAAGAGCTGAACCATCAAGGATAGTAAACCCGGACAGATGGGAAAATTTATGAAGAAAGCAAGTGTAAGGAACCAACAATACCAACAATATCCAATCTACTAAATAACTCTAAGCCTAATTAAAACTAAGCCATGTGGTAAGTTGAGAAATTTTATGATAGCCCCGAATGAAAAGTTTAGTAATAAGAACTAATAGTCACAAACAACGGCAAGGAGAAACAAATCAAGTTGGAACAAAAGTAGTGTCGACACAATACTAGAGTTTTATGACAATCACACAAACCAAAAACCTAACAACCACATAAGGATAAATTAATAATTTGTGACAAACCAAATAGTGAACTCGGTAAAATTAGAGTGTTGAAGAAGCAACGGTATGAGCAAGAGCAGACCTTTGTTGAGAAGCACCTTCTGGTAGATGCAAAATGGTTTAGATTGAGTGCTTTGATACCATGAAGAATTTGGAATGCTTTCTGATTTATTACATGACTTCTTGACTTACAATTACAGCTAGCAAAGGCATATATATAGCCTAAGTAAATATTAGCCCCAATCACAGGATTAAAACAGGTTGCCTAAATCAAGTAAACAATCTTAACAGCTGGCCATGAATCAATCACAACTTTTATTCTAATTTGACTAATTCCTTAAATTATGGACTTCCACAAATCTTGCTCATTCCTAAAATCATGGGATAACAGCCCACTAATCTTGCTCGTATTTCCACAGTAGTGATACATAGGCGATCAACATTTGGATATTGCACGTTTGTTGGAGGAAATCTAATTACTTGGAGAAGTAAAAGGCAAAATGTTGTGGCATGAAGTAGTGTTGGAACAGAATTTAGATCCTTTGCATATGGGATTTGTGAAGCTATGTGGATTAAGAAATTAATAACGACTTAAAGTTTCCTGTATCACTTCCTATGAGAGTTCATTGTGATAAGAAAGCTAACATTTCAATTGCTCATAATTCGTTGTTTCAAGATCTAACTAAACATATTAAAATTCATAGGCACTTTATCGAGAAAAATCTTGAAAGTTGGCTAATCTGTGTTTCTTGTGTTCCTACCTCTCAACAACTGATTGATACACTCACCAATAGTCTACTGAAAAACAATTTGACATTCTAACAAACAAGTTGGCAATAGAAGACATCTATAAGCCAACTTAAAGGGCAGTGTTGGATTAGGAAACATTCTTTTAGAATATTTGGGATAGAATATTCCTTTAGACTATGCTGAAGTTGCTGTAAATATAGGAGTTTAGGCTTTAATCAAGGTTGTAAATATAAGAAAATTAATAGCTATAATCTGCTGGTGATAATTTCCTAATTTAGATGCCTTATGTAGATATCTGCATGCAAAGTAGTACCTATATAGATATTAGAAATACAAAGAATTTTCTTGTTCATATCAATTTTCAATGACTTACTGCAATATATTTCAATTTACAGTTCAAATTTTTGGATCTATATCTTTGGTGTTAAATTGAATTAGTTTTTGTTCTTGGTCCATTTGAGTTTAAGATTGATATTTCTAATACAGAAGGGGGTTGTTTTCTTTTCCATGGATGTTGTTCCTTTTGGGTATATGTTGATGCTAATTATACTTTCACATGTAAAATTGCAGGGTTCTAAAACTTGCGGAGGCACTAGTTTTGAATGTTTAGAAGACAGTGTGATGCGCCATGACTATCAGGAAATTAAAATTCAAGAAAGCACTCAAGTTTTGGGTGTTGGGGTTATTCCTCGTTCAATTTCAGTCATTTTAAAGGATGATCTAGTTGACATTATTAAAGCTGGAGGTGCTATTTCTATGAACCTTATCTTTTCTTGGCTATTTGGGTTCATTATTTTGGCTGTTGGTTTCTTGTTTTGAAGTGTTAGCCATTAACGAAAATGGAATGTGCTATTGGCACAGATGATGTCATTGTTACAGGGATCTTGACTGCAAAGTGGTCTCCTGATTTAAAAGATGTTCGCTGCAATCTTGATCCTACATTAATAGCTAATCATCTTAGGTATGTGAAATAGTCTATTATAGATTAGATCTAAAAATTTCTATCTTTTGCTGAATTTGGCAAATAAATCTCTATCAAATCATTAGCACTAGTGTGAATGCTCATTTCCTTGAGATGTAATAGTTTGACTTCTTCCTTGAATATTAGTTGAAAAATTATTAACCCTTTGTTGTTGCATTTGCTTCTCGAGGGTTTTGACTTTTACTAGGATCCCTTTTGAGTTTCAATTTGGCTTCAGGTCGTTGTGCTCTTATTCTGGCTTCCATTAGCATGAAGAGATATTTAAAACAATATAGTTTTTACATATAATAGAGTCAAAACAGAAGGGCCCATTCAAGATTGGGAAACTGAAGTTTAAGGCCAAATTTAAAGAGATGTTTTGTCTTTAAAAAATTTGAAAGTCATAGGGTAATCTAGATCTATTAACCTTGTTCTCTATTTCTTTCTTAAACTTGTTCCTTCAGGAGTTATTTCATTACTAACTCTTTGGTCATTATTCATGTCTAGCCAACCACCATCATAGTTTGATTGTTTTCTCAAATCTTTGTCCTTTGTCATATCTTCTTCTCTACACCTCTCTTAAAATGTGTTCCCTTTGTCATTAGGAGAACCAATGAGCTCAAGTCTGAGATCAACATCCCTGATGATATTATAAAAAAATTCAAGCAGTTCTGGTTAGACTTTAAGGATACTCCTCTAAAAGGTAAAAAGATTTTGGAGGAATACATGTTTAATATTTGTTTCATCTATATGTAATTGCTTCAGATTCAATATAGTTCCTCTTACAAATATGGAATACTTTTTGTCTGGAAACAGGTAGGAACGCCATTCTACGAGGTATTTGCCCACAGGTTTTTGGACTTTTTACAGTGAAGCTTGCTGGTATGCTGTTGTTACAAATTGTTTACTACTTTTGAAAAATTAGTGAACTTTGTAGTCATAGGACGTTTGCTAAAGAAGTTTGAATGTCAAGTATCATTTGCTTTGTGTGCTTCCATCTAATTAGTTGCATTGGCCATAAGATCTTCCTTGGTTACAATAACATGCCTCTTTGGTCTTAGTTGCATTAACACTTATTGGAGGTGTGCAACATGTTGATGCTTCTGGTACAAAGATTCGAGGAGAGTCCCATTTACTACTTGTTGGTGATCCAGGTGATTTTCTGTCCTACCTTATGATCCTTAAATTAAAGCCAAACATATTTATGCTATGTTTGAATGGCAATCAACATAAAGCTTGAAGTAGAAAGTTGGAACTATTTAATAGAATTGTATACTTGATTATATTTGTGAGAAATAAAGAAAAGAAGTATCATAATTAACATATGGGGGCAAATATACTTTTAGAATGAGCCAGCTTTGTGATCTTTATGGACCATCTAAATGGATATGAGAACACTTAAAGTAGAACATCAGTACACGCTTTAAGTAAAGGATATGCACTAGTAGTGCTACACTTGATGTTTTATTCTTAGAATTTTCGTAGGTTCTCCATCCCTTGTACTAAGTATAAATAGGAAAATCTATTGAATTGCATATGTGATGCATGAACATTTATTGAACTACACCATGTTTTGATACTGAAAAGGATTAAGATAAGTAACCATTTAGAAAATATGTGGAGAAGCTTCTTAACTTCCATTCCTCCTAAAAATGCAAAAGAGAAGTTGCTCGGTAAAAGAGTCGGGAAAGGAAAGGTGAAAAAGGAAAGAGTCTAGCAATATGTAGAAGATATATTGGAGTATCAAGGTATGAAAAAGTAAAGAAAGTAAAGATGGCCATCTATAGCATGAGTATGATAACCGATCATATACATAATGGAAGGCATGCCTTCTTTGATCTTCTACTTTTAATGGATTATTGTTTCTCACTCCATTGACTAAACTAGATGAGTCTTCACAACTATGTTGCTTGGATATCACACACATTCAAATAAGGCTATAATCCATGATCTAAAGTTCACATGGGATATAATTGATTATCATCTCAAATTCTAGAATTCGGTATTATTGATGAAGAAAAATTGCTTAATCTTGCATAGAAATCTATAAACTTCATGAATTTAACTACAAATACAGTATGATATGGAATATATTGTTGTGCATAAACATAACACAATTTTCAGGCACAGGGAAGTCTCAGTTCTTAAAATTTGCTGCAAAATTGAGCAATCGGTCTGTTATCACTACTGGATTGGGAAGCACCAGTGCCGGACTAACTGTCACAGCTGTTAAGGATGGAGGTAATTGATATGGATGAGTGTTTTATTAGGAGTCTATTATAGGAGTATGAGTGTTTTATTAGGAGTCTATTAGAGGAGTTTTAGTAAAAGTCTATTATTTCCCTATTATTTTTGCACTAGTTTCTGTTATAGTTATGTTAATAAAAACAACTTGAATAAGAGTTTCTAAGAGTCCTAAAACAACTTGAATAGGAGTCTTTCTAGGAATCCAAGTTTAGGTGGAACTTTTGTGTTTCTTTTCCTATATAAGATTATTACGTTATGCAATAAAGGAAGGAAGAAGTTCTCATAAAAATTAGCTAATTAGGAGTAGAGTAATTTAGCCTAATCTCGACAGACCTTGTCCTTGAGATTAACTTTCTTGAGAATTTTCCTTGGACTCGTTCTCAAGCATGGGCACATAATAGTAATTTCCGTCCATATGAACAAGATTATGATGCTATTATTTCTCTTAATTTATCTGCCTCCACTTTTCATATGACACTTACATCTATCTTTGCTCTTGAAGAACATCTTTCCATGCGATAAAAGGCATGCTTAGTGATAATTTTTTAATGAATGTCTAATCAAAATTCTTTGGGATTGTTGTAATGATTCCTATATCGGGGAATGAGATGAACTTGACAGCTAATAATCTAGGTGCTTTCTGTTGTATCAAAGCCCTTAATATGGTAGAAAAATTTGTTAGAAGGGACATATTGTACATGTGGGCCAACATTTGTAGCAAAAACTTAACGTATAGAAATTGTAAGGGGTTTAGTAATGTTCCCTTGCCCACTACCCTACTCTTCCTCCCATTGCGATGATGTTCGGTTAGGCCTTACTCTTCCTTCTTTTGAGTCATAGGTAAATACGGGTTTTGCCTTGCACTTACAAAAGAGTAGGATTAGTGGGCAAGAGCTTCATCTTATTGCTCCAAGGATAAAATATAGATAATTAATACTTGAAGGTTAGGAAGTGTGGATTGTGATGTAGAATTGTTGAAATCATTCTAGAATTATGAACAATCAGGTTATTGGAGTTGTTTTCGGATCTGCGTGAGTCAAGCTCTTTGACATAAGTAGGCTTTTAATTGTTTTGCTATTCATTACATGACCATCTTGAGGTTTTTTTTTTTGGAGGTTTACCATCTTGAGGTTTTATTTACCCTACTCTTGTCTTTCTTTTTCTTTGTTTATTTTCCCTTCTTTCTTCTTTTTTGATAAACATTTCTTTTCTACTCTTAGTCTCTATTTCAACCACACTATGGTCACTGCCCTTTCTTTTCATAGGTTTCCTCATGTTGTCTCCTTTATTATCAATTTGGTTTTTTGTTGATATTATGGTTTACCAGCTCTCTTTGGCCTTTGAAGAATGATTCTACATTCTTAGACTAGAAAGAGTAGTTGTTACTGTTCCAACATTGTTTGGTGATTCGCAAATTGGAAGAGCCCATTGTTGAGATAGTTTTCAGGACATTCATCAATGACTTATTGCTGGAGTCTGACATACTCCTAGTATATTTGACAAATTTTTTGACAAATAAATGTTGGTAATGCTACTGATGGTGTTCTGGAAAACATGAAAGACTATACTAATGACAAGATATCCAGGTTTTGGTTGTATTGCGCATAACTATATGTTTGTTGCAAGGACGGAAAAGAATCACACCTAAGAACTTCTATTCTAATCTGATCAAATATGTCATTCAATCTTGCTATGAAGCCACACACATATTCCATTTAAATTAATTTATAAAACTTTGTTGCACCAGTTGTAAAAGATGCTTAGTCAAATTCTTGCCATAAGCCACTAAGTTTAGAAAAATATTGGGCAATAAGCATCTCACCTTGTTTGGTTTCATGAACTTTTTTTTGCAACTCATATATATGGCGTCATTACTTGATTGGGAGTAAGTCTGGGATGCTACATCCCAAATTTTTGAGTTGTGTCTGGGAGAAGATATCCTCGTGCAAGTTGTGGTTGCATTGAGTTGATAACCATGACATAATGAGAGTTTTTTGAGTCCCATTTGTTGCATCCAGAATCAGTTTCGTCTGGTTTTATTTCTCCATTATTGATATAACGTTGCAATCCCCTAGCCTAAATAAAAAACAAGCATGAGCAAGATAATTTGTTCCATCTAGTTTAACTGGACTGATTTAAAGAGAATGATTGTCAATAAAAGTGGCATGTTCAGTCGTAGATTTAGGAGATTCTTCCCTCTTTCCACTGCACATGTCCATAGAACTATTGGACTTCAAAAGAAAAATTGGTTTGACTGAAATATGCAAAGATACAGGCTGCAACTAAGGTTAGCAGTATGACTGTAATACCATGAATTTTCCAGAACAGGGAAAATTCTGAATAAAATAGGACTGTCATATTATGCCCTATATGCATTAATTACTTAATTATATGAATTTAAGATACAAATAATTACATTGTGGAAAAATTTATTAGATTATATATTCATATTTAATAGTCTATAATTTAGGGACTACTTTAGGAAGTGTCTAATTTACTGATTTGATTGTCTATAATTTAGGAGATAATTAAGGAAAGCAGAATATAAACATGTGTATATAAACATGTATTATGTACTTTGAACGGATCAGAACAATTTTCCTAAACTCTAATCTGTAATATGGTATCAGAGCATTACCTACCTTCACTGCAATTTTGTAGCCTTCATTGCTACAATTGCATATCGTGCAGCCTTCATTGCTGCAATTACAGATCATTGTGCAGTATTTATTGCTGCATCTTTTCATCCTTTTGTTTCATTTTCTTATGATTTTAACCATATAGGTCATGTTTGAGGTCACAGAAAACCCAAACCATCCTTTCAAAGGAAGTTCAAATCCTCATATATAAGAAGTTCAACCAAAAGGTGTGAATTCCAAAATATTCTAGCAGCATACTGTTTAGATGGAAAAAACTATTTGAAGTGGTCCCAAATCGTCAAAACAATCCTTAAGGGAAAAGGAAAAATAAATCTCCTATTTGAAACTGGTCCTAAGCAAGGAGAACCAGGTTTTGATGCTTAGAATGAGGACTCTCTCATAATGTCTTGGCTATAGAGTTCCATGACACCCGAAATTAGTGATACGTGCATGTTTTTTCCAACAGTTCATGCCAAATGGGATGCTATTGGACAAACTTATTCCAAGGCTAAGGATGCTGCCCAAGTGTACGAAATAAAGGTTAAAGCTAGAACAGCAAAGCAAGGAGGGAAACTGTCACAGAATATGCAAATTTGTTACAAACTCTGTGGCAGGAATTGGATCACTACAGGACAATTGAGTTACAGTGTAGTACTAAAATAAAAGATTTCATTGAAAAGGATAGGGTGTATGATTTTTTTACAGGCCTGAATCCTGAATTTGATCAGATAAGGGTGCAAATCTTGGGGGAGGAAGAAGTTCTATTGCTGAATGAGGTAATTTCGCTTTTGAGAGCCGAAGAGAGTAGACGGACTGTAAAGCTTGAACCACAAACCATGGAAAATTCAGCACTAAATACCACTGCACTAAATACAATTCCAAAATTTAGGAGAGCTGAGTTGCCCAGAGGTGAGCATAATAGAGAAAGTAAGGAGGGCCTTTGGTGCACAAATTGTAAGAAACCATGACATACTAAGGAACATTGTTGGAAATTACGTGGTAAACCGTCAAAATGGGGCAATAAAGGGAATGAGCAAGAACATTTCAGTTCAGCCCAGGTAACTCAAAGCAATCAAGAAAGATTACAAGAATTAGGATGTTTCAGCAGTGAAGATATTGACAAGCTAAACAACTTGCTAGGTAAGCTTGACAAATCGCCAAATACACGTCTATCGTCTCTCTCAGGTAACTTTCTTTTGTGTTCATTTGTATTTTCAGGTAATTCTTCTTCAATTGGATTTAATGCCTCAAAAAAATCCTTTTGTAATATGTGGATTATAGGTTTTGGTGCTACTGACCAAATGATCCATTCATCTACTCAATTTTAGACCTACACCCCTTGTTTTAGTAATAGGAAGATTACTGCTGCTAATGGGTCTCTTGTAACTGTAGCTAGTATGGGAGATATACAACTTACACCATCACGCTGATTAAAAAATGTTCTTCATATTTCCAAGTTATCCACAAACCTTATCTCTGTAAAGAAATTAACTAAAGTCATAAACTGTCGAGCAATTTTTCACCATTCCTTTTGTGAATTTTAGGACCTAGGTGGAAGAGGATTGGACTTGCTAAAGAGAAGGATGAGCTATAGTGCTTGGATACTCTAAATGAATTCCCTAACAGCAGTAGCAACTTATCTTTACCCTTATTATCATCATAAAAAAGGAATGGCATCTTGTCTCATAATTTTCATTGGAGTCATCCATCTTTCACAACTTTAAAATCATGTTTCCTTTGTTGAATGGAATAGATGTAGGGAGTTTTCATTGTGACGTGTGTATGCAAAAAACACTCCTGCTTTGATAGGGACTAGAAAAGAAGGAAAGTAGAAGTGACTGAATAATAGAACTTTATTGATAAATTTGAGAGCAAGAATCTTAAACTCCCAAGTCAGTCCGTATGGAGAGGACTAAACTCCAAAACAAAGGAATTAATTTTCTCAAAACTTACCTACTTGCTCTAACTATCAAATATTTATAATGCTAGACTCCTAATCGCAATAAAAGATAGATTCCTAATCGTAATAAAAGATAAGACTCCTAATCGTAATAAAAGATAAGATTCCTAATCGTAATAAAAGATAGACTTCTAATCGTAATAAAAAATAAGACTCCTAATTGTAATAAGACTCCTAATGTGTTGGAGGTGTCGTATCATGCTTCTTTTCCAATTATCAATAAAAGAGTTTCTACTCTTTTTTATCTACTTGCCTCTATTCCTAACGTAACTGGTTCTAAATGATTTATATACTTTATTGATGATTACACTCGTGTTACATGGATTTTTTTTTGTTGAAAAACAAATCTAATGTGAGTAACATTGTCCCAAGTTTTCATTTAATGATGCAAAAGCAATTTAGTGCGAAAATTAAGTGATTTCAGTTTGACAATGCAAGAGATTATTTTAATCATACTTTGTCATCATAGTTTCAAAAGTAAGGCATTATTCATGAATATACACCCCAACAAATTGGGGTGTCAAAAAGAAAGAATGATCTTCTTTTGGATACTACTAGGATAAGACCATTAGAATCCAACATAGAGTCCAACACAAAGTTCATGATGCATGATAAAAGTGCTACAGATATTATTACTAATGGTAGGTGATTTAGAATGGTTTATTCAAGAAAACTAGCTAATGTTCCTGATTCAATAATAGTCCAACAATCAAATCCGAATCAACCAGTCCATGAGGTATATGAGATATCTGAACCCTCTCAACTTGAAGTGCCTAGTGAACCACAAACTTCAAATAATGATAGTGATTTACCCGTTGCCTTGAGGAAAAGAACCGAATGGTGTACTAAGAGACCTTTATAGCCTATAGCTAACAAAGTATCCTTCTATAGATTTTCACATTCCCATAGAACTTTTCTTACTAGCCTAAATACTATCCCCATACCCAAGACCTTATTTGAGGCTTTATCTAATGAAGAATAGAGGAAAGCCATGGAAGTGGAAATCGATGCATTAGAGAAAAATAACACTTGGGTGTTGGTAGAATGACAAAAAGGGAGTATACCAGTGGGATGTAAATTGGTTTTCACCTTGAAATATTGGGATGATGGATCTTTAGAGAGGTATAAAGCAAGATTAGTAGCTAAGGGATACACTCAAACATATGGAGTTGATTACTGTTGCAAAAATGAACACTATTGGAGTTATTTTTTCCTTGGCACCTAACTTTGGTTGAGAATTGCAGAAATTTGATGTAAAGAATGCATTTCTTTATGGAGACCTAGAAGAGGAAATTTACATGGATATCTACCTTGGATTCGGTGGGAGGTGGTGGTAGTAAAGTTTGCAAGTTAAAGAAAACAATTTATGGTCTGAAGCAATCACCTAAGGGCATGGTTTGGTAGATTTGTTAATGTGATGTGTGCTATGAGTTATAGGTAGAGTCATGGTGATCATACACTATTTATTAAGCATTCAAATTTAGGGGGATTTACAATTTTGTTAATTTATGTTCATGATATAACTGTGACGGGCAATGATGAAAATGAGAGAAAATCACTGAAGGATTGTTTAATTAGGGAATTTGAAGGAGTTAGTAAGGTTGAAATATTTGCTTAGAATTGAAGTGGCTCATTCTCAGCAAGGGATATTTATCTCACAACAAAAATATGTTCTTGATCTTTTAAAATTAACTGGGAGATTAGCTTGTAAACTAGCCCCTACTCTTGTAGAACCTAATCATAAACTTAGGGAAGCTAAAGAAGAGCCCACTGTTGATTGGGAAATGTATCAATGCTTGGTTGGAAAGCTCATTTATCTGTCACATACAAGGCCAAATATAGCATATGCAGTTAGTGTTTTTAAGTCAACTTGTGCTTGATCCCAATGAAGTCCATTTGCAAGCAGCTTATCGAGTTCTAGATTATTTGAAGGGATGTCTATGAAAAGGGATTCTCTTCATGAGAAATAATGTACTTTCCATTAAAGTGTATAATGATGCTAATTATGCAAGTTCACCAATTGATAAAAGGTCAACTTTAGGATATTGTATGTTCTTGGGTGACAATCTTGTAACATGGAGATGTGAGAAACAAAATGTTATGGCTAGATCAAATGCAGAAGCATACTTTAGATCAATGGCTTTGGGTATTTGTGAGTTGTTGTGGTTGAAAATTTTACTCGTTTATGTGAATATAAAATGGAATGGCCCAATGAAGTTATATTGTGATAACAAGCCAGCAATTCGTATTGCACATAATCCTGTGCAACATGATCAGACAAAACATGTTGAGATTGATACGCCCTTTATTAACGAATAATTTGCACACCTTATGTTCCAATTAGGAGTCAGCTTGTAGATATTCTTTCAAAGGGGCTAAGCACTCAAACATTTCAGAATATTCTTGATAAGTTGGGAATGATAATCCATGTTCACCAACTTAAGAGGGAGTGTGAAAAAGTTTGTCAGATTTTGTGTACATATTTAATAGTCTATAATGTAAGGAGTACTTTAGTAAGTATTTAATTTATAGATTTTATTGTCTATAATTTAGGAAAACAGAATATGTGTATATAAATATGTATGCTATACTTTGAAAGGAAAAGACGAATTTTCCTAATCCTTGATCTGCAATATACACAAATATCCTTAGCTAAATAGAAAATAATAACTAATATCTAATTACAAGACTGTACATAATTAACTCCTAAAAACTAGATCTAAAATCACGAATACAACTATCAACACTTGCGGTATATATGCATACGGACATTGTACATTTATGTAACCATAATTATGAGACCTACTATATATCTGATTTAATATTTATCGTGAAGAATTTGACCTTTTTGACTTAAATAATACAAAAAAATCATTACAAATTACATATTAACTAAAAATAAGTTTAATATGAGAAGGTATAACTATGAAAATATGTAAAACTAGATATGAAGAAATGAATAATGTGAAAAGATAGAAAGCTCATTGTCAATTTAACAAATGGCAGTTGTGAAGGGATGCATTTTTCCTTGAATATTATGGAAAAGAGGATCTTATCTACAGTTTGTTATGGTATCATTTTCTCATTGAGATAATTAGAACATCTATAAAAAGGTGCTTACATATGTTTATGCCTATTGTTGAAAATTTTATTGATATGACCTTTATAGTTGTATCAAAGAACTTACGAAAAAGTTTAAAGCTTAGAGAAACCCATTCAATTTTGCTTGGTTTGATAGTTAATGAACCATTTGCATTATGGTCTTTGATTGAAGAAATTATAAATAGTTGATGGATTAAGATTCTGAAGTTTGAAATGAGATTTATACTGTTAAACAGTCATTTAAATTACAGGATATAAAGCCCAACATTTTCAATAAATAGTGAAACACTTAGTTGCACTAATAGCTTTCATTATTTATAAGAACAAAACAAAAACTCTTGTCGAGTTCTTAACGTTCTTTCTTCAATTTTCATGTTTATGGATTGTTCATTTATATCTCTAGTTGATTCAGGTAAAAGATTTGTGTTGTCCAGAACAAGTTTGGCAAAAATGTTTAAGCCTATGCTGACCTTGCTCAAGTTCAGGTTCACCTTTGGGTTTGGGCTTAGGTTAGGTCCTTGTACCAAAAATTATTTCATGTTTAGTAGTACCCAGCCTGAATTTAGCATGATTCGAATTGAAATTGACTTCTTATACCTCTTTTAGTATAACGGGCTCGGGCTTTTGGTTTGGGACCAAAATCGGGCTCGCATCCTCAAACTTGATCGAGTTTTGTGTTGGGTTCAGGTCTGTAAATTAAATTTGAGCTTAGGTTTTGGCCTTATAGGGCATATGACTCATGCCTGGCCTAGTCCATTGCCATTCTTAGTCTAAAACTCACTTTCGTATATCATCAAATGAAATGTCTATTATTGTTAATGGACTTTCTTAATCTGTGATTTTGTACAAAAGTTATACTTACCCAAGCAATTATTATTTGTAGGAGAATGGATGTTGGAAGCTGGAGCACTTGTTCTAGCTGATGGCGGGCTTTGTTGTATTGATGAATTTGATAGGTACTCTTCTTGACTTGCTAATGTTGATGGTTTACTTGCCAATATTGTGATTTTCTGAATACTTCTCCAAGCCATCCTCATCATGGTTGCAATTTGTTTTACTGCTCAAATACATGTTCTTTATGTGCTTTGAGTTTTATCGCTTAGGAAAAGAAAGACGTTTTAAAGTAGAAGTGGATTTCATTTAAATATCATTAAAAAATATTTTGACACGATTAAATCTATCAATGAAAAGTACAAACATAAAAAAGTACTCTGCCTATTGGAACTCATTAGAGGAACATATTTTTGTGTTAGAAATAAGAATATTTGATCTTCTAAAAGATTTAATATAGTTGTAAATAGCTGATTAATAGCTACGATTCTGATTCACTAATTTAGGCTTACTGTAATTTTTCACTTATTTAGGCTGATTATAATTTTCTTAGTCAATGGCTAATGTGTAGGAATTAGTTTGTTTCCTAAAAGAGGACAATTGACTCTGTATATATTAGTTATTCAGTAGATGGAGAAAGAAGAGAAGAATTTCAGTTTCTGTTCATGGTATTAGAGCCTCTCTACAGCACTTTTAAATCCAAAAACCCTCCTCTAAATTTGTGCTCCACCTAAGCTTCCATTCTTTACATGGGGGCCTACTTGGTGAGGATAGACATGCCTTGGAGCTCGAGAAATAATCTTTGTTTCACGTGGAATAATTTATTGATGTCACTCCTACCCTTTTCTTTTTCTATTACTATCCTGCTATTGATGTTGCCTTTTGAAGGATGAGCTTTGAACTGGATCTTGATGCCACGAAATGGGATTTGTAGGTCATCTTAGTTGAGAGAGGCAAAATGATTTGAAAACATTGACTTGTCAATATATGTTTAAAAGTTATTTCCTTATTAAGACTCCAATTACATAGATTCTCTATCAACTAAATTGTTTTTCAGTTGGGTACTTAAATTCTATAGATATCTCATGCTTATTGTTTAGATTCAATTTTGGGCATTGAATTGGCAATGGAATTTAATGGCTTCCCTAATATTTCCCCTTAACCTAACTTTTATCTCTTTCCCCTTTTGTTCTTTCTCTACTTTTTACAAAAAGAAGCTGATAAAGAAAAGAGAAAGAATGACACAACCAATTTACATTGGCTCGGCTTATAGCAAAGCCTATGTCTAGTCCCTAAGTATCCAACTTGAGTGTTTCATTAAAAATCTCTAAGTAGTAATTTGACGAGCCTCTCTAAGCTCACAAGTACATCTTTTTCAAGGTTCTTTAACCTCCCACACTAGTAGTATTTAACAAGTCTTTACAAGCTCTCAACAAATAAAAATAGGATTTGGTCAATATGAGCTTTGATGAATATTGATCTCTCTCTTGATAGAGTGTTTTCACTTTCTAAAGCACAAAGGGTATAAAATGTAACTTTTCAAGAATAAGTATTGATGCTGCTGATGTATTTTTGAAAGTCTGGTGAATATTCGAATGCAGTAGCTCTCCCTTAAATAAGAATTCCCTTCAATTAGCCGTTGCTTCAATTTTATCATGGACTGACTAAATCGACTTTGAATCTATAAAAACATTTTCCTCACTATCTTTGATAGAATCTTCAAATATTTGGTTGTTTGGATAATTTTTTGGCCATCTTGACATCGATTATCGAATCTGGTGAACAGAAGGATCCTTTGATCGTACAGAAAAGATAGTAACTTATCCATTCTAGATTTTGTGGAACTGTTTCTGATTATTTGAATGAGTTCGTTAGGTTGGTTCCTATAAAATAGGAATTGTTAGATGTTCTTCATTGAAACAAATAACTAAATTATATAACCTCTTTTTATATCGTTATCTTTTTGAATAAATGAGGTAATCCAATTTGAATTTTGAAATGTAACTAACTATTATTAATTGTTATCATCAAAATCATTAATTTAAGAGCCTTTAGCTAACAATCCATAAAAATAAAATAGTCAAACCAATTAAGGTACATAATTAAGTTTTTCAAGACAACCCGAGATGCAATTAAACCACTCTTAAGTAAACTAAAAAAAATGATATTTAAAGCAAGCAACTCCTAATATAAACTAATCAAAACCGAGAGAACAGGAAAAGAAAAGAAGGCCAAACTTTCTTGTTAAGTTTTTGGGTCAAAATGCTTAAAAAACTAGTAACTTTCAATAACTCCACTAACAATTTCAACACAAGTTACCCAGAGTGGCAATAGCACCAACATGTTTTGCAACACAAAGAAGCAAAGATTGAAACTCAATAACAAAGGGTTTAGTGGCAAAACAGTGGGAAACTATCTTGGCAATTGATGGCGATGAAGAAAGCAAACACCCAAGAGAAGTGAAGGAGAGACACTTGGAAAGGTGGCTGGACAACATAGCTCTATTGCACGCATTTCCACGTGCCTATACGTGGGACAAATGATATAATCTCTAGCAATCGTGTGCGGCTCATTTGTGGGGTTTATAGTGATCAGTCTTGGGGAAGAGGCCAATCAGTTGCTAGCGAGTCAATGGTTGTCGACGATGAGAATAGAAAATGACTTTGAACAGGTGTCCTAAACAATTGCAATGTTCTACTCCCTAGCTAGACTTAAGACTAAAGATGAAAACTTCTACTCATAGGGTAAAATGAAAACTAAACCCTCAAAGAGCTAGACCAGGCTTTGATACTATGTATCAAATGTATTTGATATGTTCTTAATGATTTGACATAGTAGGGTTACACACACATAAACATACACCCACACACACAAACACATACACATATATACATATAGATAAGCCTTAACTAATTAGGGAATGTAATCCCTATAATTAGACTCTGGAATACCCTATCCTGTCTATACAATCTGTGATATGATTTCTTCAATCCATAGCATATGGCTTTTCCTATTTATCATTGTACAACACCTTGTATATGAAGTCATTATCTCTAGAATGCAACTTTTAGATATTTACTGTTGACAGATATTGAATGTGTATATTTAGGATTCTTCCGTTATTATTCTACCTTAATTAGTTCTTCCTTAATTAGGATAGCTTTTCCTATATATATTCATGTGTATATGTCTTGTAAATCATCATTTTAGAGAATGAAATTCTTCATGGTATCAGAGCAAGATGCCTATTCCGGAGATTGAGTTTTCTCTCTCCTGCATCTACGTTTTTTCGTTTCTGTCCAACTAAGGGGTTGAGTTTTCTCCTTCTCTCTCGACACCGCCCACACCAGAAGAACGCCAGGGCCAAGTTCGGCCAGCCACCGGAATTTCGCCGCCATCCGACGTCGCGCGTGGTGTCACGCGCCGCCTGAAGCTTCGGTGACACTGTTCACGCGCTGGCGCGTGTCCTATCTCCGGCCACCGTCCGACTCGGGTTTTTGCCCAGATCTGATCTCCGGCTTTCCGCGACTCCGATCAGCCCTTCTCTGGTCATTTCCGAAGACGTCTATTTTTGGGTTCTTCTGAACAGGTTCTGGATTTCTTGTTGATTTCTGCCTATTCTTCAGTCATTCTATCATCATGTTAGGCGTTAAGCAACGAACTGAAGTAGATAAACCTCACGCCTTTAGAGACAGTCCCTATATTCAAATTAGCCCTATTAAATTGGATGGCTGTGGTACTTATTTGGCTTGGTCTAGATCATGTTTACTGTTTATTAAGGCTAGAAGGCTGCAGGGATGATAAGAAGCCACCAACTGTTAATGATCCATATTTTAGTCAATGGGATTTTGATAATTCTTTGGTTATGTCTTGGCTTATTAATTCTATGGATCCTAAAATCTCTAGACAATATTTACTGCTTGATA
>JANKOD010000005.1:13160756-13173891 GCA_026284645.1 Erythroxylum acuminatum | reverse complement strand
AATTGGAGCTAATATCCTCCTCCATAGAGTTTACCAGCCATGTCATCACCATAGAATTTTCAGCATCCCATATTCCATGTGTAGGATCATCAGCCGTAGGTTCCCTTTTGTCACCTGTCAAATATCCGATCTTTCCTCTACCACGGATGTACATTCTAACTGATTGGGACCAGCGAAGAAAATTCTCTCCATTCAGCCGTATAGTAGTGATCTGAATGGAATGAGAATCTGAGGTAGTATTATGAGTAGGAGGTGTTTGACGAGTTGGGTTAGAAGATTCAGCAACGTCAGACATAGTTGACATAGATTTGTATGATTAGAAACAATAGTTGGCAGCTAGGGTTCAGGTGCTAATATTAGTGACAGTAGGTGGTGGCTAGGGTTTAGAACTGTTCAGATATAGCTCTGATACCATGTGGAAATACTGAACAGTTGTATTCCTTTTTCTCTTATTCATCAGTACACAATTACATGTATATATAGAAATAAAGCTAGCTAATTTAGGAAACTAATATCTGTACATAATCTTCTAATATCTATACATAATCTCCTAAAATTTGTACGCAATATCAGATCTGATACATGATATCTGATCTGATATTGTTGACTTTTAGGAGTCAATAATATCTTAGGAAATATTCAGCTGAATATTTCCCAACAAGTTGTGACTGATGTAATTCATGTGACGTCTAAAATCACAAAAGATAAGTTGATTGATATAAATTATTTAGATTGGTATAAACTTGTTCTGATTTATTTGAAAAATGATTCTAACGAATGGTTGTGAGATGATGCCAAATTATTCTTGCAAATCAAGAATTCTATTAACACTAAAGTAGTTAGCTTGATTAATCACTATGAGTATGCCATTGAATTGATGGAATATTTAAAATTTTTGTATACTAGAAAAGGGAATGTTTCTCATATAATCGTGCTGAAACATAATGCTCTTCAAGCATATTGTATGAATTTCAAAAAGACCGATGAATGATTGAACTTCTTGTTACCCTTTGGTCTTGTTGTCAAAGTTTAGCAAACTCAATAGGAGCAGATGGCAGTAATGAGCTTTTTGGGTGGTCTTAACTCTCAGTTTAAAATTGCTATGTCTCAGATTTTCTCTAGTGCTAAGGTCTCTTCCTTGTACAAGTTCTTTACTCGGATACCTTGTACAAATGCTAATATTTAAATTCTTGGTGCTCTTCTTAGTCAAAATAATGGATTTGACATTGGGAAGTCAATTCATAGGAACAATAGTAGAGGAGGAGGGACAGGCAACTAGGACAATAGGAATCAAGATTGGAGAGGAGTTATCTGTCAGTATTGTCGTGAATTGGGCCATACAAAACGCACTTATTGAAAGCTGTAAAACAAAACTCAAAAATCTCATTCAGCTCATATTGCAGCTACTAATACTACAGCTAGGTCATCCGTTGAGAAAATCATTGTTTGTGGATAAATTTGCTAAATTCACTTAGTACCAAGAAGCGTTAAAAAAGTACATCTCACCCTATCATTGCTATTGCTAACTCAAGTAACAAACTTACATATCTTCTCCCCTCTTCTTCATAATGGATCATTGATTTTAGTATCTAAGATCATATGGCAGTAATTCTAATCTTTTCTCTACTTTTTAGAAACACTCTTCTTCTTCCTATGTTACTTTATAGATCTATTTCCTTTATTATTGGTTCTATTGCTGTTAATCCTACTCCATTACCTTCCCTGTTCTCTATTTTGAACCTACCCCATATACATCATATTGTGCCATATGTGCAGTCGTTTAATTTTTCATTTACATTGTTTGAAGCTTGTCTTTTCAAAGTTTGTCTACTATATTAGGATCCTATCACGCCCTATTGAAATTTTATAGTTATATATAAGCAACACTCATTCTTAACTTTTACAATAATTTGTGCATCATTGCTACGTTAGTTTCTTATTTTAATTATTTTTCTTGTATAATTTACTTCCTCTCCAATTCAGTGCTTGGTTCTATCTTATTTACTGAAATAATGCCCATTTCTCCCCTAGGCTGGTCTTGTTACAACTCTCAGTACTAAGACAATTGTCTTTGGTGCTACAAATCCCAAGGGCCAGTATGATCCTGATCAAAGTATCCTGTTTCTTAGAAAGTTCATCAGTTCATATTAGTAAATTGGTTTGCCTTTTTATTTGACAATGGCATGTTTCTCCTTGTTCCATTTGATATTGACATCATTTGAATTACAAATGTAGTGCATCTTTTTAAATTTTTATTTGTCTAACTATACATTTTATGATTTAAAAAAAAACAAAAAGTTTGTTTTCTGGACATGAGCATAACCATACTATTGTCATATGGGATAAACATATTTTTGGTGCTTCAACTTAATGTATTGTTTCCTATTTCAGTCCTTTGATCAGCAAATTTTCTAATGGTCTTTGAACTTTACTAGTCACTCTATGTTAGGATTTTTATTCACATGTCTCAACAAATATCCTACATTGCGTCAAAGTTGGACAGACACATCATTCCAAGTGTTGTGTCCAGTTTGGATTTCATTGATGCCACATGGGGTTTCCATTGAGCACATTAATGAAAGTCCCTACCATAAAGTGACTAACAAAGTTCACGGATTATCGTAGAAGGTTTAATAGTTCGAGGACTGAAATAAGAAACAACATTAAGTTGAAGGACTGAAACTATGGTTGTCCCATTCTTATGTACACAGTGCTATTCCTCTTAACCCAATCTAGCTCTCTCTGTCAACACTGCCCTCTCTGGTCCGTTGTTGAGCAGATTTGATATAGTCCTTGTGCTTTTAGATACAAAGAATCCAGAATGGGATGCTGTTGTGTCATCTCACATTCTTGCTGAGGTACTGTGCTTTAAAAACACTATCTAGTGTCACAGGGAAAGCAATCTTTCAATTCATAGATTACATTATTGGTGTTTGTGAAAACAATTTGCAGGCAGAATCAGGAAAGGACAATCACAATGAAGATTTGGCTGACATGTGGACCTTGTCAATGCTTCGTAGGTGTGTTTTTTCTCAGACCCAAGACTAAATTAGGAAGCAATTGAAATGTTTAAGCGCAAATATGTGATGCTTATTGATTTTTCTGGTCATTATTGTTTTTATATCTTTTGTGACTATTATAGTTAAGATCACGATGATTTAATTTTCTAGTTTTAGTGTGGGTATTCAAGGCAGATGAAAGAAGGAAGAATTGAGTGGAAGACTGTTTTCACATATCATCTTAATTTGATTGCTTGAGCTCTCTTTGTACTTTTTACTGTCAAGAGGGAAACAAGAGGGAGAAAATCATAATCCTTCAAGATCCCAAAACAAATGCATCATTGAGACTAACGAATATTTTCTGATTCAAACTTTGAACAAAGCATCTTTCCCACTTTTCACCTGAAATTTTACCTCTAGAGACTCCACAGTACCTCTAGACTATTAACACGGTTCATGCTTTCCAGTTTTAGATCACCTGGATGATGTGCTTTTGTATTCCAAAAATGGCTAGTACAGCTGTATGCTATCTTTGTTATGGTTCCAATTATATGGTCTTTTGTTGGGGAACAAAATGCAGCACAGTATATCTAGTTACCAAAAGTTCTGGGAGTTACCTTTGTCTTAGTGAATTACATGGCTCTAGTTGTTATGTGGCCAAGAATATTGGTTGAGTTCTCCAGTAAAATCATTGCATCCTATTTTCTGTCATAGATTTAACCAATCTACAGAAGAGTTGTGTACCTGGATTTTCAAATTTCCAGTATGTACTATAGAATTTGCAGACTAGATGTGCATTTTCTTCTGCAGGGCATCCTTAAAAGTCCAAATTTGAAACCATTTCTAAATTTGTAATCTATCCTTAACCTTGCACTCTGCAGCGAGATTAATGTGATAAGGCATAAGTTGGCTTCTGTGATAACATCTTGCAGGTATATTTATTTTGTAAAAGGGTACTTCAGACCAATCCTTACAAAGGATGCAGAAAAGGTTATCTCAAGTTATTATCAACTGCAAAGAAAATCTGCTACACATAATGCAGGTTTATAAGCTGTTATCTTCCGAGCTCATGCATTTATTGGTCTAGTATATTTTCACTACATTTCTTTGTGCAGCAAGAACAACTGTGCGCATGCTTGAAAGTTTAATACGCCTAGCTCAAGGTATATTCTAGCATTTTTCAATCATTACTCATTCTATAGAAATTTAACTCCCTCAATATCGCAGCTCATGCAAGACTTATGTTCAGAAATGAAGTAACCAGACAGGATGCTATTATGGCAGTTTTATGCATTGAATCATCTATGACCATCTCAGCCATTGTGGACAGTGTTGGGAACTCCCTGCACTCAAATTTTATGGAGAACCCTGATCAGGAGTGTATCCTTGACACTTAATTGCCTATGCATTATAATAACATGCAAAATGTATGATTCGTGCATCCAGGATCACAACTCTATGTTACTTTAAGAGACAGGACAACAGATAGATTTAAGCAATCATGGTCGTTCCATCTTGACTTTGCTTTCAGAGTAACAAATTGCTTCTAATAGGCAGTATTTCAAATATTATATTCATAAAGAACTATCACTGATTGTCCATTGAATTTGTTACTTTTGGAGTTAAAAAGCGCAGACAGAAATTCTACTATGGACAATTCGTTTAAACATATTATTATTGGAGACTAATTTGCGTCAGTGAAGGAAAATGATAGAACAGTGATTACCATATTTGGTGAAGGGTATTCTTAAACTCTACGGCATGTATTTTTAGTTGATTTTAGAATATTTCCCAGATTTTATTACAAAGGTTGGAAATCATTCTGAATAACAATCAGACAGCTGGTAATTGCAAAAACTAGTTAGTTTTCAGTGTGTAGTGGCTGTCTAAATGTCATTAACAGGAAAGCATGTGTAAGAGGGCACTTATCTATACTAGTGTGGAGCATTTTTTATTAATATGATTACTGAGTCTAGGAATGAATCTCTAGCATAATGCAATCTCTATTTTTTTTTTTCACCATCATGATCAGTTTGTCTCCTTGATGGCCAGCTGCAATGATCAGTTTGCCTCCTTGATGGCCAGCTGCAATCCTTATTGAAATTGTGGATGTGTGTGTGAGCAACTGTATATGGATCCTGTAATTATGCCTATATTCACCAGACCTAAGTTGTCCATATTTGAGCCACAATGTTCCTTTTCTTCTTCTTTGTATTTCATAGTGATCTGTGTGTAGGGATAGAAAATTTGAAGATGATTCATTTGCAGCTCAGTTGTTAGGATCCATAGTTTTTTCATCTATGGATCTGTTCTGTATATTGTTTTTATCTTGACTGTCAGTAATACAGATATCAAGCAAGAGAAAGTAATCCTTCAAAAGCTCAGATCAATCGATGAATTTCCCTATGTGACCATGATAGAAGGTTTGTCCAGATGAGAATCACAGTAATTAAACCCTCTTGGCTGATGAAATCAGCTTGCAATGAGTGAGTACATAGACCAGAGTGAACCACCGTCTTTTAGTAGCTTAGCCTACTAAAATGCTGAACATGGATTTTACACTGGTATGTTACTGATTAACACTGTTAATTATCCTTTCAAGAAATTTTTCTTCTTTAAAGACGCATATTCTTAAGGAATATATTATGCTCGTAGGTTCTCATGAACTGTTTAATGCTGAAAAGAGGCATCTCAAAGCTTTATGCTTAGGGGCATAGTAGAAAAGGAAGAACCAAAAGCATTTATCTTAGTGATATTTATGATTAATAAAAAGATTCCAGTCATGAAGAGCTCCTGTATAAGCTTAGGTGATCAGAAAATTATTCTTCAAAATCATCAGGAATATGCAATATCCTCAATAAAGGTCATATTATATTGTTGGTTAGTAGACATAATTTTTATGTAGGAGGCATTTAGATTAGTGGTTATTACAGCAGTATAGAGCTCCTATTTAGCATAATGGACAACTAACAAAACAAAAATGTCCTAATTAAGAGCCTTTATGTTCATGACTAACTTGACAGATTGCTGACTTTATATCTTCAGTATAATGTAATTACACATATAGATTGTAGAAAAGTAAGCAAACGTTGTGTTCACTGTTGTCAACCGAGAGATTTCATTGTGATGGACTGCCCCAAGTTTATGAACTTCAATTTTCACGTGGAGATACAGTATCTCTTTAGGAATTGGGAGGATACAAAAGTTTCTATGCTTGGGAGTACACTGTGTCGCAAATTGTTCAAAACTGTACAAGACATTACATATTACACATAGGGATTGAGAGGAGAGTTACTTTTGTAGATTCCTCCACTCGTCAGCGCGTGTAATGTGTGACATCAACTTCAACCACCGTCCGACTTTGTTTTTTGGCAGCCCTATTCGCCGGCCCTTTCTGATTCCGACCAACTACTTTCTGGTCATTTCTGACGTTGCTATTTTTTCTGGACCTCGTGAATAGATTCTGTCATTTTTTTCGGAGTCGTTTTTTGGTGGTTCCTTCTTCACTTTTGTCGTGGAATTATGTCAGACACTAAGGAAGCTTCTAAGGAGGTAGAGAAATACTATCCACTTAATGATAGTCCCTATTTGTTGATTAGTCCTATTAAACTAGATGGCAGTAGCACTTATTCAGCCTGGTCAAGATCATGTTTGCTGTCTATTAAGGCGAGAAGGCTACAAGGTTATATTGATGGGAATAAGAAACCACCACCTGTTACTGATCCTACCTTTAGTCAATGGGACACTGATAATTCATTGGTTATGTCTTGGCTTTTTAATTTCATGCATCCTAAGATTTCCAGACAATATTTACTACTTCACACTGCGGAGAAGATATGGAAAGCCACAAAAGACACTTATTCTCGTATGGGAAATGATGCTTGGAACTTTGAACTGCGGAACAAAATTCATGGCAGAAAGTAAGGTGAGCTTGTTGCTTCAAATTACTTTGCTGAACTGGGTAGTTTATGGCAAGAATTGGATTATTATCAAGATTTTCAGGCCAAGTGTATTGATGATGCGGTACTGATTGAAAACATGCTTAAAAAGGAGCGAGTCTATGTTTTTTGTCTGGCTTGAATCTAGAATTTGATCAGTTGAGAGTTTAAGTTATTGGCAGATCTCCTTTTCTCTCGCTTAAGGAGGCACACTTTTTAATCCAACTAGAAGAGACCAAAAGAAATGCCATGCTTTATACTGCACCAGTTGAGAAGTCGTGCTTAATAGCCTATATTACTCATGAGCAGCCGAAGGATGTTAGTTTTGATAAAGATCATTTGCACTGTGATTATTGTGAAAAGGCCAGACATACAAAAAGAGACTTGCTGGAAGTTGCATAGGAGACCTACTAGGGGCCGAAGGCGAAAACGAGCTAACTCCACAAGGGCTCAAGCAAATTTGCTAGAAACTGTAGAAGCATCCAAGGAATCTGCTTCAGTTGATAGTCTTTCTTCTAATGAAATTCAACATTTCAGGCGCCTCATGTCACAACTCAACTCTTCCTCCAGTGCTACCTCCAATTTTGTCAACTCAAGTAAGACTTTTGGTCGACTTGACTCATGGATTATTGATTTTGGTGCGAATAGACATATGAAAGGCATTAACTACTCTTCTTGTCTAAAGGGGGGGATAGTGACAGGGTGGCTAATGGGTCGTTAACTCCTATTTCTGGGAAAGGTTCCATTGTTTGTACTTTTAATATTATTTGTCTTCTGTTCTTCATGTTCCTCAATTCCTTGTCAATATCACCAAAGCTCTAAACTGTAAGGTCGAATTTTTTCTTGATTATTGTATCTTTCAGGACCTTCAAACAGGGAAGAGGATTGGCAGTGGTAGAGAGCATAATGACTTATACATGATGGAAGATAGTCAAGGCTTGGTCGTTTTTGAGGAATATCAGGATGTAAACCAGGAAATAATACAGTGGCATAGGCGGTTAAGGCATCTATCATTTTTTTAATAGAAAAACTATATCACAGTTTATATTTTAGAGCTCGATTTGATTCTTTATCTTGCGATGCTTGCGAGTATGCTACGCATACTAAAAATTCTTACCATTCAAGTGATAATAAAGCCATTGTTCCTTTTATGCTTATTCATTCTAATATTTGGGGGCCTACATAGACTACTTCTTTGTCTGGAAATCGGAGGTTTGTTACTTTCATTGATTGTTGCACTAGAATGATTGAGGTGTATTTGATTAAGCAAAAAGTGATGTTTTCTACTGTTTTCAATCTTTCCATAACATGGTGCACAATCAGTTTGATGCTAAAATAATGGTCTTGTGAACTGATAATGGAACGAAATACATGGATAGTAAGTTGGTACTTATTTGGAATAGGATTATGTCTTATACTAGTACTCAAAATGGGGTAGCTGAAAGGAAAAATAGACATTTGTTGAAAGTTGTTAGATCCCTTATGTTTACTATGAATGTTCCAAAGTCATACTGGGGGGATGCTATACTAGTGGCAGCCTATCTTATTAATCGAATGCCTCTCAAAACTCTCCAATTCTGAACTCCTTTAGACTTAACTGGGAAACATGGCTATATGATTCCACCAAAGGTTTTTGGGTGTGTCTGCTTTGTCCATACTAGGAATGATGAGAAATTAGACCCGAGGGCCCTGAGATGTGTTTTCATTCAGGGGGAGAGCAGTGAAGACAAAGTTGTGCCTGTGGTATTTCATGATCTTTTACAGAGGGAGAATGAGGAGACTGATTTTCAAGGGGAGAATGTTGTTGGATGTTTAAATAAACCTGATTTGTTGAGATACTCAAGGAAGAATAGGTTTGAAGAAACCATCGTGCTTCCTACCCTGCAAGAATCCTCGGGTGAGTTATCTTTCGATTTTGATTTAAATTTATCCATTACTCGGAGAAAAGGGGTCAGGTCGTGTACAAAACATTCCATTACTTTGTTTCTTATGATTCCTTGTCTCCCTCCTATAGAGCCTTTGTCTTATCTCTTTCCTTTATGTCTATTCCATAGGATTGGAGGGAAGCTATCACAGATCCAAATTGGAAGGAAGCCATGGTAGAAGAAATGAAAGCTCTCACTAAGAATGAAACCTGGGAACTAGTTACTTCTCTAGGCAAGAAGCTAATAGGCTACAAGTGGGTGTTCACCGCAAAACACAAAGCTGATGGTTCAATTGAAAGATTCAAAGCCAAATTAATGGCAAAGGGATTCACTCAGACCTATGGAGTTAATTATCAGGAGACATTTGCACCTGTTGTTAGAATGAACACAATCAGAATCTTACTATCATGTGTAGCTAACTTGGATTGGGATTTGCAACAATTTGATGTGAATGCATTCCTACATAGAGGTTTGGAAGAAGTTTATATGGAGATTCCTTGTAGTTTTGATAATGAGAGAAATCGAGGAAAGGTGTACAGATTGAAGAAAGCCTTGTATGGGTTGAAACAATCTCCCAGAGCTTGGTTTGACAGGTTCAGCAAAGCCATGATCTCTTTTGGGTATCAACAAAGCAATGTGGATCATGCCCTCTTTTTGAGGCCTAAATAAAGATGCACAAGACAATTTTTTAGTTAGAAGATGCTTCATTCAATAGCTTGTGCATAAAACAATTTTAGATAATGATGATATCATTTAACAATTTTGTGCTCCTAATAGTATTTGTAATTTTTATTTATCTTTTTCCAATTAAAAAAGGGTAAATCATATTTAAAATCTTGTACTTTATCTTATTTTACATTACTAGTCAAAACTACCAATCCTGACAATTAAATGCCCAAACTTTTAATTTGTTGCAAAACTAGCCCATTGTTAAGTTTATGGTTAACAGTGCTGATATGTCCTAACATGTAAACTCAACCTTTGACAAATCAATACTCTAACATGAAAATTATTAAATATATTAAAAATATTTTCTAAAAAAACTCTAATGTGTCCTATAACATTTTTATGTTTTCATTTTCTAAACATTTAGCCTATATTACTCTATGGCTTTAATCTTTAAATTTTAAATTATTGTACAAGAGATGTCTATTAATTGGATGCTGTTAGCCTTCCATATAATCTTCTTACAAGAGGCATGCTCTTAGCCTTAAAGGTCATCTCACTGATACTTACCAACAATGGGTTGTGCAACTCTATAATTAGGCTAATAACCTTTTACCAATTAACCTTCTTATAGTTTCTTACTTTCTTGCTTCATTCACTGTACCTTGTAAAGGGAAGGGATGGACAAGTTTACTATGGTGGAAGTACAAGATCAGGTCTATCAATGGGGTTCACACAAATTACAACAACTTCGAGGGGCAAGAATGTGGTGAATTGCTTTTACCATATGACTAAACATGAAACTTAAGATGTTTTGGACATTTATCTAATTGGGATTAGGCTCATTTACAACTTATTGTTTGTGATTTTCCATCGATAAGGTATGGAATTTAGTATCCTATTATTCCAAACAAATGATCTTCTTTCTACTTGTAAGAAGTAGATAGTGTGTATTTACATTTCTCAATTATTATATTGTGTACGTTTTTATCTTATGAATGATACATATTACATAAGTTTGGCAACAAATTAAAAACCTCGTGTAATAAAAATTTTGGCTAAATGTCTAAAAAATGGAAGTAAAAGAAATAGGACATAACATATAGACTTTTCTATAGATTTTATTTTTCTAATATTTTAATATATTAATAATTTTCATGTCAAAGCATTGATTTGTTCAAGGCCAAGCTAACATGCTAAGCTATGTCAACACTATTAACCATAGAGTTAACAACATACTAATTCTACAACAAATTAAAGTTTGTGCATTTGGTTGCCAAGATTAGTATTTTTTACTTGTATTGTAGAATTAGGCAAAATTTGAGATTTTAAATGTAACTTACCCATAAAATAACTCTTATATATCTTTCTTAAGTGATGTGTTCTCATTTGGAAATCCTATATTTTCTTGGCATCATTTATATTTTCATGGATGAAGTCATTCATATATTTTAACTCATCTTTCAATTTTTCATTTTTAAAACATGCATTTAACAATTTTCATATTTACTTACAGTTGGAAGATAACCACTTCCTTTCCTAAATCAAGATCAAAGATGCTTAAGCAATTCATTATAAGTCAAATCATCATTCTCATTAACATCATGATTTATATATGGTATCAAATTATAATGTTTCACAAAGTACATACTGAGAACCTTTGTTCAAATGCATCACTTTCTAATTCATTTGTATGATCTCATATAATTTTGATGGCTTACTTTTTTAAATATGCTCTATTATTTTCTTTATATTTATCCATTTAAACTTTGCATATGCCAATTTAATAAACAATATTAAAAGTGAGTTTTCTAATACATATGATTACTTCCATAAAAATAGTATTACTTCCATAAAAATAGTGACTTGTAAATGATTTGTCCCTTTTAAGAAAAAGATAATCCATGTGACATAATCTAAGTGGTTAGATATGTAGGATTGGTCTTGAATATAGCAAAAATAAAATTCTTTGAAAATAGGATAAAAGAAATAACGATCCTTCATGATTTAAATCACTCTAAAAGTTCTTATGATTTTTAATTTTCTAGAAAGATCTCTTCTCTTAAACTTCTATTTGAAAATGTAATAGTAGAACACTTATGAGATAAATTGAAAATATGAACTAATCAAATGTTGTTGACATGATTACTTTACTCATCTTTTAAACCCGAAATGAATCTAACAAACTCGACCTGAACTGATTAAAAACTCAATTTGTCAAAGAAGGTTGTAACCTTCTAAAAATATGTATTAACCTAGTTTTAACTAAAAATAAAGTTGCATGCCTTGATGAAATCTTTAATTTATTGCTTAGTCGGTTGAACTTTTGAGTTTAAGGTTGTTGGATTGCTTGATATTTGAGTTATAGATGGGTGAGTTAGGTTGGCAGAGGAAAGTTGCGAGAATGGACTATTACAAACTTATAATACAAACACTAATAAAGGTATGTTTTTATAGGTTTTATGTAACTTATAGCAGACTGCAATATGAAATGAGGTAGAATGTTTTTTATTTGCAAGAAATTTTAGTGATTTTATGCTAATTTTTGAAAGAAAATGGGGAATGCAGATGTTAGGGTTTTCTTATAAACATTTATGGATTTTTATTGTTAAGGTTCGATCACAAATTATTGATATATTTCTTTCATTTTTACTATGAAAATAATATTTACAATTTTGGCATTAATAATATCTACTATCCAATTTTGCTAGCTTTCTATCAATTTTTATGCGGTCCATTTTAAATGGAATGATTGGTATTTGGAGTGATTTATTTGTTTTCACTTCTTTGTCATATAATATTAAGGACAATATTTAATAATTTGTGGTTCATTTTATGTTGGCCTTTAGTTATTTTTCATTACATTATGGACTAACTAGTATAACTCTCTTTTTATTGCCCAAATCTATAATTTTATGGGTATTTTTTTTCCATATTCAACAACAATCTTTATTGATAGTATATAAAATATATTTTAAATCTTGTCTTGAGGCGGTAGAACATGGTGATAAAAGTTTAGGGTTTTGTTGAACTTAATTTGATGTTTATAACCTTAAGTTCATTAAGGTTAAAACTTTTATGGCATAAGTTAACAATAATCACTATCTACTATAATTTGGAAAAGGTAGAAAGCACAAGTGATTTATGTGATTGTCTCAATATCTAAAGCTACAAGAAACTCGAGACTATAACAATCATTAACCGAGATAAGACATTTTTACAATGCAGTGATTCAAATTTCTATGCCTTTTGATCTCACATTTGACGATCGAGAAAATAATAAAATATTTATATGCAATATCTATATTCTTTTGTAGTGCTAATCATATTCTAAATAAATTTGGCAGTATATTAATATTATGAATGAATTTGTGTATGCTAAGATAAGGCTTTGTATGTGTGTGTAGTGTTTATGTTGTGATTGTTGGACCCCGAACTTTGATTGGACGTCAGAACTATTAAATGAGGAATCAGTAGTGAATGTAGTAAGTGGAGTAGTATGTTTTACAGTGATATTTGGAGGTTAATGCATGAAATGAGTGTTTTAAGTATGTATGTATTATGGGTAACATCCTTATAATTGAAAAGTGAGTTTGTATAGTTACTA
>JANKOD010000005.1:13093439-13103901 GCA_026284645.1 Erythroxylum acuminatum | reverse complement strand
GATTCCTCAATAATTTATAAGCCTTCTAGATTTCTTTCAATCTAAAAACACCTGCAATAAATTTCTTACCAAATCTACACATTTTATTATTATCAAAACATTAAGAGATTTATTTTGTCAACCACTATTGGTCCAACAAGCAGTTTATCAAGGACCTATTGATAAAGATAAGACTCTACTTATGCATCTACAAGGACAAATGACACTTCAACATGTAGAGCACTAAAAGATGAGAAATTAATTAGCTTAATCTCTTATACTACTTTGGTTTTAGTTGTGCTTAGTTAACATTTGTATAATGTTAACTTGTATATGTTTTGGACCTTTTTGTAAATCTTTGATGCCCTTTGAGGTTTAATGCAATTATTTCCATTCTTAAAAAAAATCTCTCTTAATGCCGATCATTAATATTTATCAAAATTGATCAAAATTAAAATTCAATATAGTATTAAAAAGTGTGCTTCTGAAATTAACAAATTGAAAGAGCCTTGTGAAAGTAAGTTTGAATTACAAGTTATCTTTCAGAGCATCATATTCGGTCCTAGCAAATTTTATGGTTTACTTTCTTAGATCTATCTCGGTGTTGAATTCTGAACGGAATCTTGTTTTTTGTTTTTCCTTAACACGGCACTAATTATCGGAAACATGATTTCAACGTCCCACATGACAAACTAGTACTTTTCCTTCTTTTAAGCTTCTACCGATATAATTTGCCAAGCTATTTCCACCTTCTAGATAAGATCCATAAGTCAAGCACTGTTGGTCTGGTTTATTAAAAGAAAATGACTGCATTCTAAATTACACCTAAACACTTTTGACTTCTCACTCCGTTACATACATCTAACTGAGGCTTGCTTGCCTACAACATGAACACAGAACCAGCTAATTCATCTACCATCCAGTTCACTTCTTACCTTCTAGTCACCTAATTATAGAGCCAACTACGATTAATAATCTAAAAATTATCAACCTAATAGAGGCTTCTTTGAATCGAAGTCACTTTCCATGGCATCTTCATACAGGTAACCTTCTTTCCCTTTAGCCCATAGCACAAAGTACAGACCGGCAAACATGATGAACATGCCAGCTAGGCTGCAACGCAATTCAACAAATAAGATCCAGGTTACCTAAACCCAATTTAGCAACAGTAAGTAACTTTATACCTTCCAATTTTAACGGTATCACCTAAGGATACAACGGAGAGGATAACTGTGATCACTGTTCCAATGGGGCTAAACATGGATACAAGAACTGGACCCCTCTTCTTCATTGCCCACCCATTAAAGCTCACACATGCTCCACCTATTGTACCACCCTGTCCATCTAAAAGTATTATGCATCTTGAAAAGGAATGCTACATACCTATAAACACCACCTCACAAAAAGACTTGTCTGCGATAACGGAACGAGTCCTGCACCTTTTACCAACTACACAATTCAGTTGGAGAAGTAACTTTACCAGGATTGAATAGCCAATGAGGTCTCCTAGACGAACTACAGACCAACCAAAATCAAAAGTGCGATCTTGAATCAACTGTATGATTGCAGTCATAATGACCCCGATGAAGGATGTTATGGCACACAAAGACACTGGTGCAGGAAAATCTCTAAGCGTGATTGCCTGTGATAATGATATAGATGGGGTTAAGTGATGGATTGAACGAGCAAACATAATGTATTCCAAATTCTACCTGCAAGACAACATTGCTTGATAGAACAATAACAGCTGCCATGAGATATAAACAACCAATGATCTTATCTTTATCAAACATCATTTCTGATACTGGAGATGTCAAGCGTCCTGATGTGGTGCTGTGCATTAGACTCATTGTCAGGGCACCCACAACGCACAACAATGTGCCTACAAGTTTGACTTTGCTGTATATGCAACTCAGCTCGACTTTCTCCAACCTACAGTAGCACGATAGCAAGCAATTCAGGGAAATAACAATCCTAATAAATTGAGGTGGACCAATTGTTTTCTCTTTTTTATGAGGTCAACTTAAATTATATAGAAAAAAAAAATTCACAAGTATGATGAGTTACCTCAATGCCCAAGCAATAACAAAGATTAGCCCAGGAGCAAGGTTAGGCATTGCTGTTGCCAATGCAGGAGAAGTTAGATTAATACCCTTCAGGAACAATGATTGAAATAAAGTAACCCTGAAAACAAAACAAAAATATAACGTTACAATTTCATCTGCCAGGAACAGAGCTATTTTCTTTCTATACAATTTGCGCATAGGTTAGGTGCCTAAACACGATACAAGTTATTCCTGGATCTTTAAACTTGTACATTCCGTTTCCATCCATGGAATAAAAGTATGCCTGCGACATCGACTACCCTCTTACTCATACATTATGTTTTATTATCACGGCTACCACTTGTGACGATAAAGTACATAATCCCGAGACGAGCGAAAAAGGCACATAAGTGGGAGACGAGAACTGACAACTTACTATCAAGAATTAAGGATAGCCACCTTGTATTTAACAAGTGGCTTGTAGCATCTAACAGTAGCTACACTCTTCCTTCTCTTTTATATGTTGCACACTTACAGTAGATTTTGGAATAACCCTTGAGTTGTCTTCTATTGAAATATCGATAATGAGGGAAGGAACTATTATTACAGGATAACGAAGAGCATTTTTTTCATATGCTTATAAAGATTTATTCTCCTCTCCTTCTCAACATAGGAGTTAAACACCCACTTTTCATGTGTTAGCAATCCTTAATTTCCACATTATATTATGAACAATTCGTCATGTAAAATCTTCAAGTAACTTGTCGAGGTAATACATCTAATATCTTCTGCTTACCCTCCAAAAGAGATCAAAGCAAGCTGAATCATCAACTTCAAACCCAGTTTCTTGGGCCATTTGCTCCTGAAAGTAAAATCAACATAAACCATCGACACCATGATAATTAATTATTCCTCATGAGACAGGCAGAGACGGATACCTCTCAAAATAAACAGCAAGAGGAGAGATCACCAGGAAGGTCGCGAAAGTAGAGAAGATCACAATGGTTAGTGGAGCAAGACCAAGAGACATCAGATAACTCAACAGCACAGAGTTGCCGGCATACACGAATTGCACCGCTATCAAACCTCCTATTATTGAACAATCTTCAAGCATCTCCTTCTGCATGCACCAAACCATTCTGTATATCCGTCTCCTCCAAGTAAATAGACCCAAGAGTGAGACACCAATGATCAGATAACCTTTCCTCTCTCTTCAATCTCCAGCTACCAAAACAAATTTATAAATCCTAGCTGGTATTGAGGACTTCCCTTTTATGGTTGCATGCAATTCTTTGTGCAACTTTTCCCCTGCCAGGCCTTTCTGTATAATCCGTTTTCTCTTGGTTACGTAAGAAACGAACAAAAAATATCAACAGAAAGGGAGCAATGAAAAGATGCAGAAATTAAGAAATGGGTTTTTGAGTTTTGGGGATTTCTAGTTTTCGGAATGTAGTTGTTGGGTCTGTCTAACCATTTACTCGTTTTTTCTCCAATGTACCTGTTTTAGCACCCAGCTACCCTTCTGCTTTCTCTACCAGTCCTCTCTTCCGGTCTTGTGGGGAAATTATATATATATATATACACATATATATATTGTCCTTTATTTAGCATTATTTAATTAGTTTTCGTAGGGTCTAAAGATATTTAGATAATATACCAGTGGCAAGTAAGAGACCCTCGTCCTCAGATGGGATTTTATTTTTACTAGATTTTGTAAATTCTCAATTCTACTTTTGGTTAGTTGCTGGCATACCATGGCCAAAAATGGTGGACTCTGGCCCCTCGCCTGATGTTTCTGGAGCCGAAGTCGAGTGAGCTATTGAGAGTGAAGCTTTAAGTCTCTAACAATTCGTGGAAGAGCAAGTTGGATGCTGGTTTTGTCAAAACCAAGCCCACTCACTATTAGGAGGTGCTTAACGATAGTATAATCACCTCTCATCTGGAGCAGCATCAAGTAGGCGCAAAGATTTTGTTAGAATTTACAATGGACCTATGGACCCACACGAGAAAGGAAGTTAGACCACATATAAGTCTAAGTGAGGTTCCATCCTAAAACCAATTGGTGATAGGTGGAGTAGCCCACTAGACTTATATGTTGATCTTCTTTCCTCTCTTTCTCCAATGTGGGACAAACTCCCACTCTTATATTTCAACAATTACAAACAAATATTTGACAAGATAAATATAAAAGGTGCGTGCTTCATTTTGTTCATGTCACATGCTTCTTGCAAGCTAATGTATTAGTGTCAAAAACTAAAGAAAATGTTGTAGCTTTTCTTGTACCGTTTACATTCACTAATAGAAAGATTGATAACCACATACAATAATCACACAACAACTACATAATAAGAAGAGAAACCTAACTAACCTTAGCATCACTAATTTTATCAAGCTGAGAAATATAGCCTTCCAAGTCCATCTCATTACTTAGATTCATTTTAGAAGTGTAAACATGTACAAGGAAAATTAATACTTTCATAATCCCAAGTCTGCGTAATCTCAAAGTTGCATAAAATAATTTATGTTAAGTATCGAAACATAAAGACAAAATATTGTTTTATTTAGGGAAAATGCAAGTGGGAAAAATATTGAATTGATTAACAAAAATAGGAAAAAGAGACCTTGTCACTTCTCTGTACATTAAAGCACCTCGAGAGAATCCACTGCTTTTCCTGCAAAGAAGCAATTCAAAAGATGACGAATTTCATAGGAAAGATGGGCAATCATCAAAATGAATATAACGAAATTTAAAAAGCTTTCACCTTCTTAGATGAGTAACATGTTCTTGTCTGGTCATGTTTTTCATTTCTTTAATCTCTTTTTGATACATTTCCAACTGAAAAATAAGAACAAAATAAGAAAATCTAGTGATTGCACATTAAATTTCTTTTGCATTTGTCTCATCAAGTAGATCGTCATCTTTAGATGAATTAACCAAGTTTTGTTCTGTTGAATATTGGCTCAAAGCAAAGTCAAAAATTGAAGCTTCAACAATGGTGGCTTCAATCATGGTGGCTTCAACGATGGTGGCTTCAAAATGGAGGCTTGGTTGGATTTTTTCCGATGATCAACGATGGTGGCTTGAGTGGAGGTTGGTGCAGCTAATGAAGACTTTCATCCATGACATTCTCTATAAAAGGGAAGCAAACGAAGGAGGAAAAAAAAAGAAGGCAGAAATTTTCTGCAAAAGAAGAGAGCAGAGTTTAGTGAGAGAGAGAGCAAAATAACAAAAGAAGAAGAAGAGTGTTCTGGAGGGAGAGAGAAAAAAATATTTTTATATTTTTTTTGTTTCTTTTTCTAGTAGTTATTTTTAAACTTGGGTTAATTTTGTGTCTTTTGGGAAACACTATTGTATGCTCTCATCTATATAGTGAAATACTTAGTCGTCTCCAAACTGGACGTAGGCATTGTCGAACCAGTATAAAAATTTTGGTGTTCTTTCTTTTGTTGCTATTTTATTTTTACTTCAAATTTAATAACGTTTCCGCACAACAGTTATGGTATGTGGTATCTCTCCACTCAACTTGTTAACGGAGAAGTCCATAAACCGAAGTTGCTTCATTTCACCCAACGATTCAGGTATGTTGCCCGTTAATATATTCCCAGAAACATCTAATATCAACAACCGTGGAAAAGTCGAGTGGATGTTTTTAGGAAGCGATTGAAGTGCATTGTCAGACATGTTTAGTTCAGACAGTGATGAGCTCATGTTTCTTTGACTACTGGGGAATGACGATGTGAATCTGTTGCCGCCCAAATACAAAGCCGTTGATACATTGTAAAACAGCCAATAAGGGATGTTCCCAATAAGTGAGTTGTCAGATAAATCCAGGGACTGCAAGTTGTATTGTGTGGATAGGAAGCTAGGAAGAGTATTGCCACTTCTGTTATTAAGGTTACAATCTGCGAGTTTAAGTGTATCCAGGCTAAAAGATGGCAACCAAGCGGTGGACTCAGTTTCAATCGCTGAATCATGATTTTCAATCGCTGAATCATGAACATGTGAGATATCAAGGTATCTAAGTTTGGTAAGATTGGCAAGGACTGACAAGTGGATGACGCCTTTGAACGGGTTATGGGAGATGTCAAAGAGTTTGATATTTGTTAGGTTTTTAAACAACAACGAGGGAAAGCTTCCATTAAAATTGTTGTGAGAAAGATCTAAATATCCGAGAGAATTCATCTTACCGAAGCATGCATCAATATTTCCTTCCAACTTGTTGTGAGAAAGAATAAGCTTGGTAAAGGAGGTACTTCTGCATATACACCTTGGAACTTGTCCTTCAAAACGATTTCTCCCGAGATCTAACACTTGTAATGCAGGCATATTTCGCCAGCAGAGATGAGAATCATCTGAAATGGAGTTGTCACCAAGAGCCAAAATCTTCAGGTGTTTGAGATTGTCTAGTGCTGCAAAGTTTTGTTTGCCAGTCACAAGTTAGAATTGTAATCATAGAAGGATGGCAAAGAAAAAAGGGAATCAATTTTTTACCATCTGGTGACATGAATCCCCCAATATTATTCCCTCTTAGATGAAGTTCTTGCAAGCTTTTAAACTTAGCAAAGAAGGTAGCATCTGGATACCATAAATCATCAGTGCTCTGACTAATCCTCACATATTGGAAGAAAATCTTAACTACAGATCTTGAAACATCACATTCAACTCCCTGCCACTGGCAACAATCTTCTTCATGCCAATTGGAGAAAGCGGATACTTGTGGGTTGTTTATTGAGTTTTTCAACTGCAGTAGGGCTTCCCTTTCTTCTTCCATACACCCCTTACAGTGGAAAACTAGGAGTAACATGGCCAAGGTGAATTGGAGTATAACTAGCCTCATCATTGGAAATTTTCTTCTTGATTTATTGTTGAAGCTTTTCCAGTAACTCAAATATAAGTTGCTAATGCTTACCGTGCTACTTTTCCAGGAAACTTCCTCACCGAAGCAAGTTCCTGGATTGAAATTTAAATTTATTACAGTCGTTTCTAGATAATCAGAGACTTATCCCATGTCGCATCACCTGTAGAAGTAGAGTATCAAGTCTTTGTGGGGTATCTTGAAGATGCCCCACCGAGTGTTGAAGATAGCACCTTCCCTATGCAACCTGTCGGGTGAGAATGATGATTGAAGCAAATTGTCAAACACCTTCTGTACTGTTCACGCTAGCTTTAGCAAGACAAGAAAATGCAGCAGCTTCTGCTCCTCAATTTGTGATTCGCGTGTATAATGTATTCCCAAAATTAGCAGCTCAGATTACTCACAAATTTGTGAATGTATGATTGTAGGACTGATATGTTTGGAAAATGCATGCAACTCTCCCTACTGAACTCAAAATGTCAACTTTTGTAATTGAGACTTTGGAAACACTATCTGTTTTGTGTATAAGTTACTTCAACTAGTCACTCCTCTGAACTAATTTGCTTCTGGGAAACTCAACTAAATTGATAAAGCAAAACAGATCAAAGAAACTGAATTGAAAATAAATATATTGGTGAGTTTTGAGGTTTTCATTCTAAACTAGCTTCAGTATTTTAAAAAACTAGAAAACATCAACTAATGCTTATTTTCACTTCTGCTATTCAACTTCAACCTTGCTACTGGAAATCAAAATGAAACATAACATAAGAAAATGAAACTTGGAAGAGAAGAACTTGTATTGAAGGTTTTTCCAATTTTTGTATATGTATCCGAAAGTGAAAAGGAGCTTTATATGTAGCTCTTGCATATTCTGATACAATTTGATTTTGAACTAAAAGATAATGTCTTGGACTGATGAATAAAACTAGATTAGTACAAACATTTCCTGATTTGGCAAAACACAAAAGCAACTCATTTTGTCTTTAGCTTAACTAAAACCGACATTGTCAAAAACTGAAACTTGTACAGCATGAACAGTGCATGTTTCTTCAGCAGCAACTTGGTTTTTCCAGCAATCATAATTCCTGACATTCAAATCCGATTGTCAGCCAAAATTAAAGTGCTCCAGCTACATGTGAGGTGATTATCTCTAACAATACTTGATTGCACTAATTAATCTTCCTGAAGTACTCCTCCTGCTCTGCATTTCATCTTCTGCTATGCTCTTCTTCATTCTGCATTCTTGGAATTTTGCACATCTGCTTCCATCTTCTCTTCAACTTCCCTTTTGCATCGAATTTCCTTTATCAGAATTTGATCTTCACTTTTCTGACCTTGATCTTCACCACTTTGATCCATATATCTTCGAATTATGCCCAAAATCATCATTTCCAATCTCCACCTGCACTTGAACCCCTTCGGCTTTCCCTTCAACTTCTTCTTCTTCCTTACCTTCACTGTCATTGCTAACTCCTCCACTAGTTTCAACACTTCAGGCTGCTCAAGACAATTCAACTCAACAGGGTACATACCTGGAAGAAGGAAGAAGGAACTTTCAACGCGGGTTTACATCACAATGAAGAAGGGCGCTGAGAAACTTCCAAGGGGAATCGTACAATGGCTTTAGGATTGATTTAAATACGATTACAAGACTTGGATAAAAATGTTGACTATGAATCTCTTCTTGGATGGAGAGGCTTCACTTGGGAAAGTAAAATCTCAATCTTGGTGGGGGCAAAGTTGTGGATTCTGGGGTCGACTAATTAATTGGTTTTCTTGAAGAACACCGACGACTGGCGTGGTCAAGACTGCAATGCAGAAGTTAGCTTTTCAAAGAAACTGACTACTGGAAAGGAATTTTAAGGACGTATTAAAAGGGAAAATGAAAGAAGACAAAAGTGTTCAGCATTCCAACTTTGAAACGCTTTGTCGATTTTATCTAAGCAAGATAACTAAATAATGTATCCTTCGTTGCGGCAATTATTTTGCATCTGCAAATTTTTGCTCCAGTGATTAATATGACTTTTCTAGTCGAGTCCCTTTTGCTCTCTCAGTCTTCTTAAATTTCCTTCTGACCTCCTAACCAAAAATCCCCCTCGCAATGCAGACAGTGTGAGATAGAGAAATTGTAAGTGTTTAGAGGGGAAAATCTTGCAAGCTATCTAATATCATTGCAAGCTACCTAATATCATAACATGAAAGGTTTAAAGGCATATGATGTTATGCCCATGTTTCTAATGTTAAGCATTTGTTGTTACTTTGACTTGTGTGGAGGTTGCTCGGATGATGAGAGGAGGGCTCTCCAAGATTTTATGGATCCTTTGGTGTGGAGGTCGGTTCTTATTTATTTCAATTGAATCGATTAGAAGGTTTCCATTATTTATATTATTATGTAATTTTAAGGGATTTACATGCAATCTGGTTCAGCCTGATCTTGCTGAGGTTGGACGTCGTTGTTTGGATCCATGCTCTGTGCGGCTCTGGCTATGGAATACCTGTAAAACAGATAACGGCGGGGCGGGAGTTGATTCCCGGGAGGCCCCTCCGACGCTCAAGTCAGTCTTTTTGGTGTAGGTTTCGGCTGTTGAAAGCAGAAGAAAGTATGGTTGTAATCTCATACCTGAATCACGGTAGAATAGTACTTTATATACCTGGGATTGCCGCTAGGTTTAGGTCTTTACGAAAGTTGTTATGTTTGCATGAGAGATTATCTCCTCTAACTGGGCCTTTGATTTTCGGGCCTGGGTTGGGCCTGATAAGGCCGGCCCAGCCGACCCAACCACAATCTTTTATTTAAATTGGATTATTAATACAAAATAAGATTTATAAATACACAAAATATTAATCTGATATGTGAAGAAATGACGGGGGTTTATTGAAACTCTTAATTCGGAATATAGTAAATTACAACATTCATGGATTTTCTTACTACTTAGTTGATCACTCAAGCTTGTTTATTTTAAAGAAAAGAATAAACAAGAATGGTTAAACTCAACCAAATAGGAGACTCACACTCAGTATATGAAGAAGAAGAAGAAGAGATTTGATGAGAATTGGAGCCTTCAGTCTCTGTTGTGCGTTGCCATTTTCCTTTGAACTTTCGTCGGCCTGTTTGCATTCCCGTTCTAAAGGCCTGCCACAAAGATTTGGATTTCCTACATAACTAGTGCTCTCAAACGTGGCAAATTGACGTACAATGTTAAGATTGGTTGTCTTGGGCAGCCTGAAGTATTGGAAATGGCTGAGGAGTTAGCAATGAAAATGAAGATAAGGAAGAAGAAGAAGTTGAACAGAAAGCCAAAGGAGATCAAATGCAAGCAAAAATTGGAATTAATGATCCTAAGCATAATTCAACAATGCATGGATCAAAATAGTGAAGCTTAAAGATCAGATGGTAGAGAAAAGAATGAAAATGAAAAAGAAGATGATGGAAGGCACAGCAGGAAGTAACCAGCAAGTGCAGCAAAAAAACCAGCTGCTGAAATCAGTCTAAAGCAAGAAAAATCTGAAGTGATTGAAGTTTACAAGTCAGCATGCTGAAGAAATTGAAAAGTCAAAGTAACATGGGCATTTGAATAAATG
>JANKOD010000005.1:13075363-13089814 GCA_026284645.1 Erythroxylum acuminatum | reverse complement strand
CAGATCAATCACCACAATTCATCAATTTCATCTAATACATTCTAATTTCCAAGAAAAAGTTTCAGGGTCCAGCAATAAAGGATTTGAATAAGGACCGCAAAATAAAATAAGTGAACAGTAGACATAAAGTAGCTGACCAGATGAATAACATATGAGATATCAGATCGAGTAATAGTAAGATATACAAGATTACCAACAGGTTGTCGATATAAAATGGGATCATCAAAAGAAGTGTCATCTAAAGGAGTAAGCTTGCAGTTGTATTCCAAAGGAGTTGATATAGTTTTAAGGTCGGTAATGCCAAGGAGAGAAATTAGGTTAGATGCATATTTGGCTTGAAGAGAGATAATAACCTTAAGAGGTATAATAAACATCAAAACCCAAAAAGTAGCTAAGAGAACCCTAATTCTTCAGTTCAAAATGTTGACTAAAGTAATGTTGAAATTCTAAAATGTTGCACGCATCATCACCTATTATTTTCATATTATTGACATAAATTAATAGAAGGATAATGGAAAGTTTGTTGATTGAATAGTACAGAATCATGCAGGCTAGAAATAAAGCCAAATTGAATAAGGGTAGAGCTGAATTTTACAAACCAAGCCCAATGAGCTTATTTTAGTCTATACAAGGCTCATCGAAGCCCATACATGAATAAAATGCATACAAAGGTTAAATTAGCCACATGAGCAAAAAAAATTTCATAATCAATGCATACTCCTGAGTGTAACATTCAACAGAGCCATTGGAATGAGTTTCGATTTCGTAAACCTATTTGCAACCAATAGGTATCTTCTTAGGAGGAAAATCAACTTTTTCTCTAAGGCCTGATGTTCTTCAGTCATTGCTTGCTATCAAAGATGTTCAATACTCATCTCACGATAAGAGTGGGGCTCATAGAGAGCTAAAATAACAGAATAATAGTGAAAATTAGTAAGATGATGAGGAGCTTATCTTATTCGAGTGGAATGACTACAAATGATATTAAGTGTAGGTATAGGTACAAGATTAGCAATTGGTGCAAATTCAGTAGGAGCAAGTAGGTTAGGGCTAATATTGAGCATGTTAGAGTTACTTGTATAAGAACTTAGGAACAACTCAATAGACGAGTTAATAAAGAACAAAGATTTAGTAATAACAAAGTTATGAAATTTGGAAAGAGAAGAGAACATGGTATTTTTTTAGAATGTAACATGATAAGAAATGTTTGTTTTATTTAAAATAGGTTCAAATAGCGATCCCTGTTATTTTCTATCCCATAAATAAGGAAACAATATAGGTAATCACAAGGTTCTAATTTTGTGAGTTCATGAGGTTGTAAAAGAATAAAACAAGGACAACCAAAGGATGCGGGTTTGAATAGTTAGGAAGTGTAAAGATATGAACATTGAACAACAGTGCCTTGTTGATTATGAAATTGAAGTAAAGAAGAATCTTGATATTCCGTAACATCATCTATGTGAATAATCTTAATACTGTAAAAAAATTAAGTTTGATCATATTAACAAAATGATATAAATTAGGAACAACTTAGAACGATGTTTTAGAAGTATATCCAAATGAACCTAAAATATATATCAATAAATAATATAAAATAACAAAATCTATTTACCGAAAAAATAAGAAAATGACCCTAAATGTCATAATAAAGCAAGTCATATGGCCTATTGAAAATAAAATCATTACCATTAAAGGATAAGGCATGTTGTTTTACAAGTTGACAATCTAAACATCTAAATGACTGAAACTTTGTAGACCTTAAAAGTTTACGAAGTAGATGTCATTGGAGAATGGAGGAGTTGGTAGTTATGGCTATAAACACAAATTTTGAAAGAAGACGAAGAAGGGTATGCTCAAATAATTGACCCACCCTGTAACTTGTCCCAAGACTCTGACCTATTTTTGGATCATGTACTTGACAACCAAATTAACAGTCCTATTTCATATAACTTACCAACAGAAATAAGATTAAGGGTTAAGTTATATATGTAGTAGGAGTTGGGAAGACTAAGATTGGAGGTAGATGCATAACCAGTATGAGTGATGCTCAATTTAGTATCATTTGTTGTATGAATTGATGGTAAGAAAGAAATAAGTTTTGATGAGGAAAAAAATTGATATTAGTAGTCATATGATTACGAAAAGCAGTCTTAAATTTAACAAGAATTACCCATGGTAATAGATATAGTAATAGAATTAGAAAAGATAACGTGTTTGAGTAGTATCCCAAGATCACTCATAGTGATGGTAATAAAACCCTTATTGGCAACAACTGGGAAAAATGAAGATCTAGACTTTGAGGAATTTGAAGAAAGAGTATATTTAAGTAGTACCTTAAGATCGTTCATAGTACTAGAGCCCTTAGTAATAACAGCAGTGACAAAGGAAGATCAAAGTTAGAGATATTCTTATATTTAATGAATCCACCTTTTGATCTTAGAGGTAGTATTAGACTATATTCAAGAATATGGCCAAACCCATGATACGATATCGACATTCTATAGTAAGAAAATTTGTAAAAGTATGATTAATTTAATAATAATTCTTACAAAAGTGATTGTTAAATTTCTGATATGAGGATCAAGTGGTTGTAAGAGCAAATTCAGATTATAGAGTTTAGTCTAAATTGAGGCAAGTCTTTAAAAAAATAATATGTTCCTATAGATTGTGGAGTTTTGTCTAAATTGAGGCAAGTCTGTTAAAAAATAATATCCTGAATAGTAGCATGTAGTTTAAGTAACGGAGTTCGCTGAAGCAGAGGATCCAATAACTGTATGCTAAAGTAAAAGAGCTATAAGAACTTGAATGAGATGAAGATGAAATTTAATAAATTTGACATGAGGGCCTGCAAAAAATCATTCATAGACTGACCAGTTTTTAAATTATGAAGAGTAGTTTAATTGGAGATTATAAAGAGTGAAAGAGTAGGAAAAGGGTAATGTTTTTATTATGTATTGATTACGAGAGGATACAATGCTTTGTATACAATCTTGGTGATTACTGGATAAGTAGAAATAAGCTAAAGATAATACTAAATAAGAATAACAACAGAAGAGATATTGACATGTGAAAATAATGGTAATATACAGTTAAGATATGAAGATCTTATCAGCCCCCCTCAAGTTCATAGGAGGATGTGATCATTAGCTTGTCTCACAATTGTTGAAATGTTAAAGAGGCAAGAGTTTTGGTCATAATATCAATGATTTGCGTAGAGTACGAAGTGTGGCGAATGAGCAAAGCTTTGTTGGCTACTAAATCACGAACAAGTGAATGACAATGTCAATGTGCTTAGTATGAGCATGAGAAATAGGATATAAGGTGAGAAAGGTAGCACCAAGATTGTCACACCAAAAGGTAGGAGAAGGATTTGCAAGACCCAATTCTCTAAGAAGAGCAGTAATCCAACATAATTATACAGAAGCAAGAGCAATGTTGTGGTACTCAACTTTAGTACTGGAGTGAGCAACAATTGGTTGCTTTTTAACACTCCAATAGATAAGAATAGGACCCAAAAAGATACAATAACCAGATGTAGATCATCAATCATCAGGACAACCAACCCAATCAGTATCACAATAGGCTTGTAAAGAAAGGATGGTAGATTGGTGAAATGAATGCCATGAGAGGGTGTGGAGTGGAGATATCGTAGAATCCGTTTCACCACAAACCAATGAATGTCAGTGGGACACTGGAGAAATTGCAAAACTTTATTGACAGCAAATTGAATATCAGGACGAGTGAGACAAAGGTATTGAAGTGTACCAATAATTCTACGTTATTCTGTAGGATCAAAAAGAGGAACACCATGATTTTTAGATAAGGAAAAAGACAAGGTGATAGGTGTACGAACTGGTCTAGATTTTTTAAAGTCAGTTCGAAGAAGAAGATCTTTTGTGTATTGGGTTTGGGTGAGAAGAAGACCTTGAGAAGTGGTGTGAGCTTCAGCACCAAAAAAATGATGAAAAGGACCTAAGTCTTTGATAGAAAAGGCAAAGTTGAGTTTATGAATAAGAGTGTTGACGAAGAAGGATGAGGAACCAGTTACCAATATATCACCCACATAAACTAAGAGGAAAGTTGTGTGAGAGTTGGTTTTATGAATAAAGAGAGTGGTGTCAGATTTCAAGGGTATAAAATGGAGTTCAAGAAGTTTTTGACTAAGACGATGAAACCAAGCTCGAGGGGTTTGTTTAAGATCATACAAGGCTTTAAGAAGCCTACAAACATAGTAAGGATGGTGGGAATCTGTGAAGCCAGGAGGTTGAGACATATAAACAGGTTCCTGTAAGTAACTATGAAGAAAGACATTATTAACATCAAGTTGGCGAATAGGCCAATGATAGTGCATAACCAAGGTAATGATGATTGGAATAGTGGTGGTTTTGGCAATAGGACTGAAGTAACAGTGTAATCAACTCCTAGAGTTTGATGGTAACCTTTGGCAACAAGATGAGCTTTATAGCGCTCAAGAGAGACATCGAGATTTATTTTCGTGCGAAAAACCCATTTACAACCAACAATGTTTATGTTTGGTGGGGGTGGAACAAGAGCCCATGTGTGATTGCGATGGAGGGCGTTGAACTCTTCAAGCATAGCTTGACGCCAGTGAGAAAATTTGTTGCCTTCAGTAAAGGAGGTGGGATCAGAATTAGTATTTGGTGTAGTGACAGTATAAGTGATATAATCAGAAAAATGGCGAGGTGTATGTGTGTTATCTCGGGTACGAGTGATCTTCGGATAAGGAAGAGGTTGGGATGTGTTTGTAGTAGGGGGTAGAGGAAGTAGAAGGTAGAGGTGGAAGTGGTAAAGGTAAAGAATAAGGAGCGAAGGAAAGTGAGGTGGAAGACAACACAGGTAATTTGTTGTGGGGAAAGAGAGGTTCAACAAAACAAACATGACGAGAAATATAAAGTTTGGAGGTGATGACATCAAAACATTGATAGCCTTTATAGTGAGAGGCATATCCAAGAAACACACATTGGATAGATTTTAGGTCAATTTTTCTGGACGAGTGGAGCCCAAATGAGAAAAGCATGCACAACCAAAAACACAATGATGAGTACGGTCAGGTGGAGTGCAGTAAAGGACTTCATGAGGAGATTTGATGTGAAGAATAGGAGTAGGTAAAATATTGATGTTTGTCATTGTGTGTTGTGTGGAATGGAGCTCTGGTGATATTTGATTCTGTAGAAAACTTTTGTGGTTGTCTGTGAAAGTTGGTGGTGTGTATAGTTCTGTGTGTTGTGATACTGAAGTGAGTTGGGGGAAAGTTTGGAAAGTGCAAATGTAAATTCTAAAAATAGAGTGATTTTGAGAGAATTGGAATGTATAAGGCTGAGGAATTGGCTATAATAGTAATGCTTAGGTGTGTATAAAGAGGAACTAGTATTTGTTGGTTTTCTAGACAGAGAGTTGGTTGACTGAAAAAGGAGAGGAAGGTATTAAAGAGATGGGCATGGGCTTTGATACTATAAAAGGGTAGGAAAAGGGTAATGTTTTTGTTATATATTGATTAAGAGAGGACACAGTGCTTTATATAAAGTCTTGATAATTATTGGATAAGTAAAAATAAACTAAAGATAAGACTAAATAAGAATAAGAGATATTGACGTGTGAAAAAAATGGTAATATACAATTAAGATATGAAGATCTTATCAAAGAATAATCCAATTGGTAATACAACGCATATCTAGTGGTTTGATATTAATTGGCTAAAATTTTTTAATCTTCTTTTAAATTGAATTTGAATAAATGGAAGTGAATCTTCCAGAATTACAAATTTTGTATTATTTTCGTGAATTTCTTTAGTTGACTTTTGATATCTTCTGTAACTTATTGAAAAAATTTTCATCTTTTATTTTGAAACGGAAAAACTTGCAACTGCTACCTTTTAATTGTGCACTGGATAAATCTCCGGATTGACGCAATAACCTGCAAATCACGTAAACCGAGTACTCTAAGCTAGGCAAGCCCTATACGATAGATTCAATTGAAAGAGTATAAATAGGAAAAATCGAACACAAAATCTTTTGGCCTTATGCCCCACCTAAAGATTGTAATTTCAGCTGGTAAGAACAGTTGTAATAAGCTTTGCAATGTCAATTTTGTCCATAATAGTGTAAATATAAATAGATATTAAATTAGTTGGATTGATTCAGTTGCACCCAAAATCTGTCAGATGAGAAACACTTTCTGTCCAAAAAAATTGCTTCGAATATGCAGCAGATGACCAAGACAGGGACATAGGGTTATAGATGGCTTTGGATTCTTCAGTTTTAATAACGATAGACGCAAGCGTTGTGGATGATACACATGTTGGATAAGCTGGTGAAACCCAGGTAATAAGACACAGCAATAGGTTGGGCAAGTGATTGAGGATGAGAAACAAGGACAAGCAGATGGCAAGAAGGACCCAAGCTACCGGTTGTTGAAGATAATAGACGAATAGAATAGCCACAGCACCTGTTACTTGTACGCAATCCCTGTTGCAATAAGACACAAAATGATCCGTCGGTACGGTACGCCTTGCTGCTTCTAGCATATACGAGGGGCCTACCATTAAATAACTAGCTGCACTTGTTCGGTTCAGAATGGATGCAAGTAAATAATGCATGTGAAGTTGGAAAAGAATACTTTTGGTGCGATGACAATAAATTGGGGTGATTGATTGACACGGTAACATTAGCTTTATCCCGGCTATAGTAATAATGCGGCCTCAGCACCCACTTTCCTTGCTTCTCAAAGCCATTCACAAAATAGATAGGCAAAACGTGTCTCGCAGCTGGCGGATTTGCATGTGCCAATGACTGGAAAGCTTGGAGAAGTCCATACTACGGAATGTGTTGAATTGATACTTCACAAGAAAGTGGTACCTTTACACGTTAGTCGCGTACAATCTTCGCGTGTTTGCAAACTACAAAAGATGCAATCCGTAAGGAAATTATATGGCAGCCCTTTTTGTTTTTTTTAATCAATCTCGAGCATATTCTCAAATTGAATACTCTTCGTATAAACAAAACCAAAATACAAAATAAAATCACAAGGGAGTTATCGGTTGTAATATTATACATTTTATATATTAATGCGATCATTGACGGAGCCACAAACTTAAAATAGGAGGGTCCAAATATTTAAATTTTTAAATATTGAAAAGTTCAGTGTACCAATGAGCTCTAAATAACTCAACTCTTATATATATATATATATATATTATAAAAATCAAAACATTTAATTTTTTTATGCACCATAGGCCCACATAGCTCCGTTACTTGCGAACGTCGTCAATAAAGAAGCCATGGTTCCTTTACACGAAATAACATTATTATTTTATATCACCAGATGGATGTGCTTGTAATTCGTTGGTAATTTACCTATTTCTCTTCTGATATTAACCACTTCTCTGGAGTAGTAACTTGAACTACAATATCAGTAACGTATAAAAATAAAATTTGGAACTTAGGGGAAATTCAGATTCCAAAGATCGGTTACGGGCACTTATGAGAGACTCTCACATTAGTTTTCAAATTTTTTCTCATGAAATATTTGTATTATGTATTCATTATTCCGATAAGTTATATGTAACTATACATTTATCATGTAACCTACATGTACATGTGACTATTTCGATCTTTAAAGATAATTTCTTGAACTTTAAATAAAATTTTAATTTTTTTTAAATAAACTTGAATAAAAAAATTTGCTTTTAAAATTTTTTGAAAACTTGTTTCAAGTGGATTGGTAGACTAATTTAGGTTAGTAGTTAACCAATTTCTGATTTTTGAATATATTAATTGACTAATATCTTTTAAAACAAAGTAAAAATGTGTATCATGAATCTGTTATTGTATTAATTGATCAATGCAACATATTGGTTCACCATTCACTATAAGAAAAATGAAGTTTAGCAATGAAAATTACCAACAGAAAACTTACACATTCCGTCGGTAAGCTAAGTTAGCGACAGAATTTACCAACAGACAAAAGCGTTGAAGAAACAACCATATGTAATAATTTGCGACACACCACAGATTTTTCGTCACAAATTTACTGACGGACAATTTGTGTTACCGTCGGTGAATATACTGACGGTTATTTTGTATTGTCAGTAAGTTTAGAGACAGAAAGATTGTTTCGGTCTCTGTGGCTAAACTTAGTGACAACATTACCGATGGTTCTTTGTTATCCGTCGGTAAATCGAATATATTTTACCGATGAACTTTGTTTTTCATCGATAAATTTACTAAAACTATTTTTTTTAATTTTTCCCTTATTTAATTTTATTTGATAATCTTATGGTTGATGCATAATTTATACAATTATCAGTTTTGACGATGAATCGATTTGATAACTCAGATATTGTTATTCATGATATTGATCTGATTCAACATCATCACCATGGAATTCATCCTATTGAATTTCTAGACGTTATCATCTCTATAGGATTCAATCCCGAGTTATTGAGAAGTAAAGAAAAAAGAAAGGATAAGATTATGGAAGTAAATATTCTCGCATTTATTGCTACTGCGTTGTTCATTTTAGTTCCTACAACCTTTTTACTTATAATTTACATAAAAACTGTTAGTCAAGTTAGTCAAAGTGATTAATTTGAATGAAACTTGACTTCTTATTTCTTAATCATAATTTATACAGTTATCAGTTATCTATTGATAATATTTTGATTTGTTTATACATTTAATTTGTTAAAATAGAAGGCTAATTGATGATATAAAGTAAAAATTATCTTAATTGAAAATAAAAAATTATTTTGTACATAATAAGTATTTAATTCATACGAAATGACTATAAGTACGCTACTCATTTGGTGACCGTGGATGCTCTGACTGTTGCGGTGAGGTGTTGCCCCTGCCTTTCAACTCATCCACCTCATTACGGAGCTGAGCTATATACTCCATCGACTGTTGCAACTAAGTTGCCAATGTTTGTACTGTGCTCCGAAGCTCATGGACTGCATTGGGTGCGGACCGTCTATTAGATGTTGTTGTACTGGATTTGGAGGATTGCGAATAACATGTATTCGCAAATGAACCTAAGCCAAATATCCTTTCATGACAGTCCCTACCACCCAATGCATGAAGATAAGCTTGACTCTCATCAACATCTTCAAACTGTTGAGGGCATCGTTGAATGTTTTCTTGTATTTGGTCATATCCAAAGGCAATGTTTATGTTAGTAATTAATAATTATTAAGCATGAATATTAAAGTATAACTTTCACATACATTTAGTTCTTTACATTGGGTGTTGACGAAGGTCACATCATCATACTTCTTAGTGTGAGTATGCAAAAAGAGCTGACGGGGTGTAGGCTTCGTGCCTATAAACTTTTCCTGCATCAGAATAAAATGTTATAAGTGAATTATAATTTATAAAAATTTCGACAGAATTTTCTCCATTTTTATGATATTTACCTCATGTTGAACAAAGAAATTAACTCAACAACACAACCATATATGGCACCAGATATTTATAATATTATCATTCTTCATAATACACATATTTTCATTCCAAAATTTACACATCAAATTAAATTGAAATATACCAAAATAAAAAAATCAGAATATAAATGTAAAGTGTAGATACTTCCTAGTCTCTTTGCATGCTCATGGTAGGTAATAGATCCTTCAGCAAATACAGGAAGACTCTCTCCCCTCGGTCCTCCACGTCTTTTGGTAGAATTATGTTCTAAAATAGACATTGCCTCTGGTGATGTCTAATACTACTGCCAATGACTCCATATTTGTTCAGAAATATAAGGCGGTCGTACACCAGTATTGTATATCGCACCAACAAAGTCTCGATAACGTGTATATGCTCGTCTCTCCTATACTTTATAAATGACTGCGTCAATTTAGAATCCAAAAAAATTCTTTTTGAAACAAAAAGAAAAACATACAATAAGTACTTATACAATATTTATCTAATCAATGTATAAAAATCATTTTAAAAAATATATAAAATATATATTTTTGTGCCTCAAACTCCTGATAGTAAAATTCCTTTGTCGCTTGTGAGATATTTTTCCATATATAACCCTTAAGATCAATCTTCTTCTTAAATTTAGATGTCATGTTTCTTGAGTACGGTATGGACGAAATCAACCTAATATTAAAACAATTAATTTATACCATTTTTAAAATTTAAACCTATAACTTAATTATAAACATATGGTGTTTTTATGTATTTTCACTTACAAATTGCTGACAATTGTGTTATAAGTTCTTCCATCAGCTCCCTCAACTTCAGGCTGGAGGCCGCCTCCTTCATCCGCATCGTTTACCTTTGATATCTCTGTCGGTATAGGGGTGGTGGTTGGTGTAGTAGTAGGTACAGAAGGTGATGTCTCATCTACAAGTGTAGTAGCTAGAGGTACAACATTTGATTCGTTTGCAGCTACAGAATGTGATGCTTCACCTGGACTATAACTGGCTCCAAATCGTGGTTTGAATATTGGTCGCATCATATCCTGTTTTCTCTTTGGTGGTATATTTCAACCTAAAATTCATATTTGATTGAATATTCCATAAATATAACAATTTCAGTTCAATATTTCACACAATATATTGAGAATTCAATAATTGATTTGTTGAATTTAATATTCTATTACAAACACAAACTAATCGCTATTAGCACTTAATTATAAATCAAAATCATCATCATCTTCTTTTTATGAAGAATTAGAATCAAACTCAAGCTCCTCTCCATATCTCTCACCCTCCTATTCTTCTCCAGATGAAATTTCAATATATTCTTTATCTGGATCGTTTAAAGGTTCATTCTCATCATATGTAACAAATGTATTTATTTTATAAACATCTTCTTGAAACACTTCACTTTCAATTCTTTAATTAAAAATTCAATATTGAAAGCATAAGAGGTCAAGGAGACATAGCCAAAGTTGAAGTAGTTCATTCTATCTATTCATCATTTACATTTGTTATGTTTGGTCCTACAATCAAAGTATGGTAGGTAAAGCCAAAGTTAGGAATTTTCTATCAAAAAAAAGAGTACAAAATATTTAATACTATACTAAATTATCAATTTGAATTATATGAATAGGTTTTAGGAATATATTAATCAATATGGTATATAATAAATATCCAATAGAAAATAAGAATTAAGAAAAGCTATCAAGTTAAACAAAATTAATTTCCCTATATCAGTTCTCCTTAACTCTCATTTTACTTTAAATCTCTAATGTTACTTTCGAAGCATACTCCTCTCATTCTTACTCTATGTTGAAGTTTTCATCACTCACTAACTATCGTTAGCCCATCACTACAACAAAGTTGTTGTAGCTTTATTACGGGTATGCTACTAGTTATGTGATTTAAGTATTAGTCTAGTGTTTTATTTATATTACATTATTGTCAACACATTTACTTTCTCCCTAGGTCTATTCTTCTTTATACAGTGATAACATTAGTTGCTTTGATTTGATGGAAATGTTTGTTCTTACTATAGTTTTGCTTTTAATGCATTTGTTTTTAAGTTTCATATGTTGAACGAATTTGGGGAATATAAGAAATCAAAAGAATTTACGAAAGAAATGAAAAGAGAGAGAAAGATAGAATATAGAATCCATCATTAATTAATATAGCTATATCATACTTATATACAAGTAAAACCTGCTTATTATCTCTTAAACAAATTTCTAAAAAGCTATAATTAATTGTACATCTGAAAAATTATAAATTAATTACAATATGTTGTTATATATTTCACATCTCCATTAAGTTGGAGCCTCTATAAAACCCAACTTGAAACTGATGTTGCATTTGATTTAGGGCTTTGGTCATTATATCTGCAAGTTGTAAATGTAAAGGGATGTAGGAAGTATATAAAAAACCTTCTTGTACCTTATCTCCGGTGAAATTAAAATCAATATCAAGTTATTTTATTCATTCATGATAACAAGGATTTGTGGCATTTATTGTGCAGCTTTGTTATCACAAAGGAGGGTTCTTATAAGCTACATAAGAATATGTAGATCTTGAAGAAAGTAGTTGAGCCATAAAAGTTCACAAGTTATGGTTGTTATGCTTATGTACTAAGCCTCTATAGAGGACCATGAAATTGTATTTTATTTCTTTGTTTTCCTAGAAATAAGAGAATGATCCATGGAGATATAATAACTAGAAAAAGATCTTTATATCATCAAAGATGAAGCGAATCAACATTAGAGAAGCCAATTAATTTAAGATATTATTTTACTGGGTAGAATAAACCTCTTACGATAGTGCCTTTGAGATATCTTAGCACACGAAATGCATCTTGCATATGAGGCTCCCTAAAAGTAAAAAGAAACTAATTGAAGTGTTAGACAATATAAGAGACGTATGGCATGTTCATTGTCAAATAAAGTAGTATATCAATGAGCCTTCCATAACCTTCAGGATCCTAATAAAGTTATTGACCCTTATCTAAAGAAAGCTTAAGGTTATGTGGAAAAGGGAATGATGTAGGATTGGTAGTAGTAAGGTCAGATATTGTTCTAATATTTGTAACAAAAATAAGATAAATTGCATTAGTTAAAAACACTACAGTCTCCCCAAATTCTAATTCAACTTATATGTCTTTAAGAGACATTTTATCGAACAATTCATAGGCAACCCGAATTATCTCTAACTAATAACAAAACAACTGCCTTTTTTCTTTATTTACCAACAAGATCACATTCAAACCGCAAATAAATCAACAATTCAACGTAAAAACGCATAAACTAATAATCCAAACAAAACATACCCACCTACCCATGGTCATATATATAAGCATTAACACCTTCGTTTTTTGGAGACAAAATAAACCCAATAGTTTTGTTACTTGACAATGATGCACGATGGACCAAAAACAAAGCAAAAATTGATGGTGGAAGCTTAGGAGGAAGAGGACCGATGACGTTAATGGTGGGAAGAAGAGAGAAAATAACAGAGGGGAGGGAGAAGGGCGAGCTTTGGGTTTGTTAAGTCTGTGAATAAAACGACATCATTTGGATTAAAACCAAATGACGTTTTATTTTATCAACAATTCGATAGTTCTGTCGGAATTTTACCGACGAAATTGGGGTTCCGTCGGTGCATCTCCGTCAGTATTCAAGATGCTTATTTTTCCCAAGAGCTGTTGCCGCCTCCTTTTACGACGGACTTTACTGTTCTGTCACTATATTCTGTTGGAAAATTCGCTAGAATATTTTTCCTCCACGTTTACTGACGGATAAAAAAAAATTCCGTCAAATTTACCGACGGACAATCTATTTCTATCGCTAATTTAATACGAAATATTTTCTGACGGATAATCTATTTCCGTCGCTAATTTGATACGAAATATTTTCCACTGATAATATTCTATCAGTAATTTATTATTTTCTTGTAGCGTGCGGTCCAAATTATCCAAACTCGTAACATTTACAACGTTATTATGCTAGAAATTATAGACGGAGCAGCTCATGAATAGGATGTGAAATGGTACAGGGGTCCATGAATATAATCGTACACGCGCCTGAGACCATACTCAATCATGCAATGTATCAGATTTCTCCCTGGAAAGCAGTCCGTAACCGGTCCAAACCACATGCTTACAGGTCCAGTTTCATAAAGATTCCATCAGATTTGTCTAGATGATACATTTATGTCCTGATAGTGAAATCATGCCATGTATCCTATCATGGCGATGGCGATGGCTATGGCTATGGCTATAATCAATAGTTGAAAGAAAGTAGTCATAAAATTTCTCAATAATGCAGCAGGTAAATGAATGTAACGTTTAGAGTTCTCAATATCAACCACCGAGGAAAGCTTCGAGCAGTCTGCATCAAATAGATTGAAAAAGAGCTGTGATTAGCAACTGGAGAGTAGCAGTTTATGTGCAATTCAGGCAAACTTGTATTACGAGTTTGTTTTGTGAAAACAGCTGGACTATAGCAAATCTTTTCACTATATTAGAACAGCCAATAGTTTGTCGCCTGCCTACGCCATGTTAATTTGGACATCTCCTGTCCTTTAGGTAATGTTTTAGCGGTGAATGGTGACAAATTGTAGATACATGAGAGTTAAGAGTGCAAGCCTCTGATCTTAATAAGGGATAGTAATGGGTAAGGTTTGGTTCGGGTTTTACTCTACTCATATCCATATTCATTTTTATGACTCAACCCATATCTATATCCATATTTATCGGTTTTTACGATTTACTACCCATATTCAAATTCATTGGGTTGTTCGAGTTTTTGGATATCCATCGGGTTGTATAACACATAAAATATAACTTCTAAATAGAAAATAGAAAGAGTAGATTTTTGTGAATGCTCCAAATTAAAATTACTTTAATAATAATAAGTCAAGATTTTGATTTGTATGTAGTAAAAAATCATAAAATTGGAATAATAAAAATTATAATATTTAGTACAAAGACAACATACATTTTTCACAATTTAGAA
>JANKOD010000005.1:13055621-13071356 GCA_026284645.1 Erythroxylum acuminatum | reverse complement strand
TTCTTTCGATTTCTGCTTTCGATTCTGTTTGCTTCGTTTCCGTTTCCGTTTTTCGGTTGGGATCCGGTTCCTGAGATCGGGTCCCAACACTAGCAACCATTCTCCACCTCTATAATGATCGTGCTCAATTGTGCACGATCATGACACCTTTAAGCTTTCTCCATCTTTTTCATTCTTCAATTTCCTGATTTTCAACACTCACAAAATTAATATCCAATTCTTGCTCTAAACTAAACAAACACTTATAATATATTTAAACACTAACAATAACATAATTCTAAGCTTATACATATGATAATCATCAAAGAAACACTTGAAAATGCACTTAAAATTCTAGCAAAACATAGCACAAGCTACACCCTTCAACATCTCCACATTTAAACATTTTCTTGTTCTCAAGCAAAAACAAAAACAAAAACATATACACAAATAAACACATAATCATGCATTCATCCAACATGCAATAATGATACAATGTCATTGAACCTTATAGAATAAATTTAACTGCAAACATGAATCATTCAAATAGTGCCAATATACTAACTTATTTCTTTCATGTTTAAGTACTATAGAGTGAATATTCATATCAATCAGAATATTAACATCCTATTCATACACCTATGACACTTATAAACATACATTTATAATTATTAATTAATCAAAAAGGAAAACTATCATTAAAGGTTATGAGAATTCTTGTTTTTTTAAAAGATCAGTAGGTTTATTTATTGTAACACTTTTTTTTTTAATTTTCTTTAACGATAATCTAGTCTTTTAACGTGAAGATAAACAACTTGTCATGAATGTCCCTAGGCTACTCAACTAGGTCATCTTATTTATTTAGGTTGGATGGAGTATCATTATAGCCTTTGACATGAAAATAAACATTTTGTCGTAAATGCCCTCAGTTACTCAATTGCATAACAACTCTCAACTATCTACTAGCTCTATTTTTAACCCTATTTTTTTCAAAAAGGACCTAGGAATTTTATTTATCTTTTTTTTAATCCTATCTCATTTCTTTATAGTCAATCCTTCTCATGAAATGGTACTAATAATGTTGACCAATTCAATTGACTATAATTATAAATGTATACAAACAAAAGTGATAAAATGGGTCATGTCTTAATTAACATACATATTCATCCCAAAAACACTTAAAACACAAAATTCATATGTTACTATACCTTTGCAATTTAAATGACCATGTTCAAAACAAATCAATTCCATTCAATTCTTGTCATTGATTCATTCACACAATTAACACTATCATAATGCCAACCTAAAAACAACTATACAATTTTAAAATTCACACACAATTGATATATACAAATGCAAAATTCATACACACATGATATGCAATTGTATATACATCTCCACACTTGAATAACACATTGTCCTTAATGTAGAGAAACAAAATTGTACAAATAAAGATAAATAATAATAAGGCAAAAGATAGAGAAAGAAGACTTATTGAGATTTGGCAGCCACGGTGTGGGCGATAGAATTTGGAGACGCTTAATGTTATAAAATTCCAAAAAGTCACTCCCTACGAAATAAACATAAAAAATAAAACTAACAAAGTACAAAAACACTGAATCTGCAATATTGTCACTGAATCTGCAGCAATCATTCCTTTTGGATCCTAGAAGGTTGATTGCTGCCTACTTTTTTTTTGTCGAAAGACACCTATTGTTTTCCATCTCTTCTAACATATCATATGCCACTTGCACTAGTGGTTATGTAAATCTTTGATGATAGGCATTGAACCCTAATCTCATGAAGTCCATAATGTCCTTTGCTCCCCGTGATGTATTTCCTCCACCATCATCCTTTCTATCTCTTCTTGTCATTTAACTCTTCGGATGCCCCTTTTTTGCCTTGTGATGTCTAGTTTGGTATCTCTTCTACTTTTCATCCAAACTTTCCTCTTTTTTAATTGCTTCGGATTAAGTACCTCATTCACACAAGAAAGGGTAACAATTCCTTAAATCAAAGGAATTCAAATCGTTATAATGCTAAATGCCTAGCAACTATGCCAAAAACTTGTTGAGCAAGTTTTATATCTGATAATAATACTCTCAATACCTGCAAGTATATGAATCTTATCTTATAGTATAAGATGTTATCATTCCCATGAGGATTATAAAATAGCTAACAATTTGAACTTAACTTTCTCTAAGACAACACAAGATTGATTTGAATTAAATTTGAATAACAGAAATTGAAACAAATAAATAAAACAAAACAAATAATCTAATAATAAGTGAGTTATCAATAAAAATTGGATTGATCAAGATTGAATATTTAGGAACTATTCTTTCTCTATTTTGTTCCCTTATTCTTGTTGAATCGATTTATATGTTTGATCTTAGATTTCTTAAGGTATTGATTACTTTCTCTCAAGATCTAATCAATTAACCCTAATTGAATTTGAAATTTCCATATTTTCATTCTCTTGATTCACAAAACTCTTCCTAAAGTCTTCAATTAGATCTGAAGCAATATATTAGATAATCAATTTCACAAATAAGATCACTCCTCAATTAATTGTTAATTTAATAATTATAGGTCTATTAAATTGCCAAATCTCGTTGTACAATTCAAGACTGATTACTTTGACTCACTTTATCAATTTGTTGTTAAGTTTATGCATGAACAATTATCACAATTCCGTAAATTTATTGAATTCAACAGTGAATAAAGTCACAAAATAAATCCAAAATAATTCCTAATATGAGTTTAGATCTCCATGAACATGTTTTACATCTTAGGTTTCCAATTAAATATCAATAACGATGAAAGAAACATGGGAAAGAATAAAAACACTATTTGCTCCTTGATCTATAAAGATAGAATTTTCAAATGTTCTTTTTGATCTCTCCATTTTGATCCACTTTGATTCAATGGTTGTTGCATTTTTTTCTTTTTTTTTTCTTGTTCTTAAATAGTATATTAAGGTTCTAGGGTTATGTCTAGGCTTTTGTCACTTTATTTGGTTCCAAAAATATCCCCGAACCTAAAAGATAAAAAAGTCGCATATGGAAATCTCCTGTCAAAATCGTGCGCTTTGAGTTATGATCGAGCTCCTTCTATTCCTCCTCTGTCACGATCATGCTCTTGTTGTTCAGCCGTTGTCATGATCATGCTTAATTGTGCACGATCGTGAAACCTTTAAGCTTCCTCCATCTTCTTCATTCTTCAATTTTCTGATTTCCAACAGTTACAAACACAATTAACACCTCATGAAACAGAAAATGCAATTCTTGCTGTAAACCAGACAAACACTTAGAATATATACAAACAATAACCATAATATAATTTTAAGCCTATATACATGATAATCATCTAAAAAATAATTGAAAACACACTTCAACATATAGAAAAGCATAGTACAATCTGCATGTATCATAAATTTAATGAAATATTTCTCCTTTTATGAATTGTTATTAAATTATATGCATTATACGTATAAATTTAACAATTCATTACCATAGTTGTCCTTTCACTAGATGTTGATTTAGTCATTCTTCAACCTAACAAGTCTCATATGATTTATCGTATATATATAACATGACATAAAAGGATACTCTTAGTTATCAAACTTTGTTTTCTTTCTATATATGTTAAATATATCTTTCTCGATCTAACATATACCAACCATTAGTATAAACTTTGATTAATTAATTTTAGTCAACAATATATTTCTTATTATATCATAAAGATTATGATAATGATAAATCCAAATTTAATATCATATATGAATTATAAATATATATAATCTTTATCATATATAGAATTGATTAAAAAGTCATGAAAGTATCTTCTTTTGATGACAAACATTATCATATCAAAACAAATGCGTCAAATTATATCCTTATTTATGCTTTCAGTAAGTTAAATTGAGGGAAACAATTCCTTTAATGTACTATACCTTTTATCTTTACTTTAAGAAACTAGTGCATTATGCTATTATGATGTTAGCATTCATCTTCTATCTTGCCTTTAAATTTTAAGAGATATTAATCAATTCTATGTCACTACAATTTATCATCTATATGACATTAACATATCTCTTAAGCTTTATCACTAAAATCTTCAAAATGATTAATAGTACTATTATATAATGAAGATACCACTTTTCTTTATAATTTTTAGAACTCTTCTCAAACCTATGTACAAGAAATTTGTTTTACTAAAACTTAGTATCAGCTATAATGAATAAGCTAATTTTTGCATATAACGAAATAAATGTAAAGAAAGAAAGTAATATGTTATATGTAATAAAAACCAAATAAGATTATGGCTTTAATCATGTATATAATTACTCTTACTTTTTTTTTGAAATAATAACCCTCACTACTTTTATGAAAAGATTACTTTAATCATTTCAATGGCTAAGATCTCATTTAAATTTAGTTGATACTGAGTTTGTTTAACAAATCAACTAAATTTATTACATCTAATGTGATTCCTAGATCTATTAGGTGACGTCTCTTTGTCAAAATGTATCTTATATGTTATTCCTAGCTCAATCTCCAAATTCACGTGATTATGAATCTAGTCATTTGTATGACATAAATTTAGCTAAGTAAGACTCTTTGCTATAAGACTAAATGTATTAGAGTTTAAGCTATTTTGAATTTGTTCAACAAGCTTAATGATAAACAGTAACTTTAAGTTTATTTATATAATAATGAAAGGCAACATTTATATTCTAAATATGTATATTAATTTAATGAAGGATTTAATTTTAAATGATCTCATCAAACAACAATTATATGTAAAATATCGTATGTATAAACATTTAATTCAATATGCGTATAAAATATGATAAACATATATAAAATATGCAATTTAACATGCAAAAGTTATCAAATTATATACATACAATGTCAAGTCTTATTTGATTCTAGTTATTAATATAATTCTAATATTCTAAGATAATGTTCTCGATTCTTTTGATTATAAATTAGATTAAATTATTGATTCTTACATAAGTCAAATTCTTATTCTAAAATAATTTTAAATTTATTTAAAAATAACAAAACTCTTAATTATCTTGATTATTTTAATAATTTATTTAAAAATTGTTTTTAATATAAAAATTTACTTTTAAAATTAAATAAAATATTTTAAACTCCACAGCAGCCACAACCCACGACAATCACGCGTCTGCCAGAACTCCATTCGCCACCATCGTGTGAGATGTTCCCTCACGTTTTGACCAAACATCATGGATGTGACGCCAGTGTCGTACCAGTTTTGAAGCCAAATTCAACCGAGAACCGCTGATTATAACCAAAGACGATGACTACCCAACAGTGGCAACCGATCACTTTTAACAATCTCCATTGTTTTGCCATCACGTCTGTCAATAATTAACATCAGTCACACAACATCACGTCGCCGAAGAAAGTACAATAGGTGGTGAGGGCTTATTCTTGTTCTAAAACTGTTCTAAAACTTATAGATTAAACCACACAAGTACTTCATAACCCTACTGAAAACCCTACTGTTCTAAAACTTATAAATTCAACCGCTTGTTAGATCAATTTCAATTTATAGCTGTTTCTCATATTAGGAGGTCAACGAATCAGGTTGCCCATAGGTTAGCCTCTAGCTCTATTTCTGGCTCTCACTATTGGGGTTCTATTCTCCCTGATTTTATTTCTGCTGTAACGACGTTGGATCTTGTTTAATACTAGTCGTTCCTATTTCAAAAAAAAAAAAACCCTACTGAAAACCACATTCTCAGTCACCTATGACGTCGTCTTCGAACCCAAAAAGATGATTCCGAAATGACTTACCATCTGATTATAATAGCAGGAGACAATAACAAGAGAGGTTGGCTCGAGCTTATTTATTTCTAGGAAAAATTGATTCTTTTGATTTCTCTAGAAATAGATCTAACATCATGGTGGTCTGATTTGATTAAATAGTTTGGGGTTTATGTCTTTCATCTTAAGTTTTTTGACTTAAAAATATTTAACTAGATACAATACTTATCTTAAGATTATAGTTTAAAAAATTTACATAATCAATTATATAATTATTATTAATAACAATCAAATAATAATCAAGTTTAAGAACCAAAGATGATTTTGATAACATTAATAGAAAATTAGGCATAATCTTACCTCTTACCTCACATGCTAGAAATAAAAATAAAATGTTTATGTTTCAAAAAAAATGTTTATAATTTTTAAATGTCAAAATTACTAAAATTCATAACTTAATTAATGTATAAACACAATAAAGTATAAATCATAAATTATATTTTATTATAAAGCTTGATTTTCTTTTTTTTTTCATCTCTCGAATCACACAAGTATTCAACTTTTAACAATATTAACACGAACATGTTGAGAAAATTTTATACGCAGTATAAAGAAGGGTAAGTAAGAAGTACTAGACTTTTAAAGTTTACACCAGTTTATGATAGAGTTTAAATATTTTAATAATTTAATTAAAATATATTTATACTTCTAATTACACTTTAGTTAAAATTATAATGAATGCTAATTAAATATCAATTGAGATCAAATAAGTCTATATGTCAAATATTGGTCCTTATTTATGAAAAAAACATTTGTTTAGTTTCTTAAACTTTATAATCAAGCTCGTCTTGATTAAGTTACCTTTTCTTTCTTTAACCATTCTTCGCCTGTTACCTCTTAAATTTTGAATATATTGGCAATAAATATAAATTAGGGTAAATTATGAACTTTGCTTGATTTTATAATACTAGTTAGGATTATCAAAAGTAGTAATAAAAATATTTAAACTTTTAATTTGTTGTAAAGTAGCTTGTCGTTAACCCTTTACTTAATATTGTTGACTTGATGTATCATATCAATAAGACGCATTGAATAATAAGCTGCAAGAAATGATATCTGATCCAATGATATGGGGGGGGCGTTAAGAGAAGCCTTGGATGCTTTAAACAAATGTGAGGACAAACTAGCAGTAAACCCTTAGGATAATTCCCACCGAGAACAAGAATATCAAGAGCTTAAGAGAAATACAAGCGTACTAGAAGCTTATAACTCTTAACTCCTGTAGAAATTCAGAGTAAGCTGGTTAAAAGGAGGTAGAAACTTCAAATTCTTATTTAGATCATTTCAAACTAGGAGGAATCACAATATATCTTTTCACTCTTTGACCATGATGGAAATGTCATCTCTGGACAATCCAATATGAAGGAGTTGGCAGTCAATCGTTTCAAAAGCTACTAGGTACCAGTATGAAACAACTCCATTATTTGACGAGTTGAGAAAAATTATTAAGTTCCTTATCTCTCAAGACATATCTAATGATCTTACTAAAGCAATCATAGTTGAGGAGATAAAGACAACATTATTCTCCTTCCCTTTAGATAAAGTAGTAGGTTTAGATGGTTATAATGCTAAATTTCTCCAAAACTCTTGGAACTAAACTGGTGAACTAGTAATATATATTGTCATGGAATTCTTTAACTATGGAAAAATTCTTACTGAGTTAAACAAGACTTATCTATGCCTAGTTCCAAAGGTACCAAATCCTTCATCTTTCAATGATTATAGCCCCATTACATACTGTAACATGATCTACAAAATCACTGCAAAGATAATTGCCAAGATATTAAGGAGAACATTGCCTGAATACATCAATCGATGCTAATGTACCTATATACAAGGCACAAATATTGGTGACAATATTATGTTGGCATAAGAATTATTCAGAGGTTATAACTCTAAATCAACCATTAAAGTTGTGCCTTGAAAATTAATTTTACTAAGGCTTTTGATTCCCTGAGTTTGGACTTTGTAATCTCCTCACTATAAGCCACGAGACTACCTAACACATTCATAACATGGATCAAGAGCTACATTATTTATGTAACCTACTTAATTCTCATAAATGGGGAACCTTCAAACAAAAATAAAGCTGTAAGGTAGGGTGATCCATTACCATCCTACATTTTTGTCTTCTATATGGAGGTCTTTTGCAGACTCACCAAGTTCAAAATTACAAGGGGTCTGACATTTAATTGACTTATTAGGTTTCTCTTTTAATCTTAATAAAAGATTTTTCATCCTCTCTACTGATTCTAATGTAAATGTAGGAACAACACTCACTTTTCAAGGCCTAAACCAATAACATCCCCAATTTAAATACCTAAGGATCCCCATCTCAGTGAAGAAACTCACTAAGAGAGACTACTCCCTCTCTTAAACTCCATTAAAAGGTAATTTAACAACTAGTGCAACAAATGTTTTATCTTATGGTGGAAGGCTTCAGCTTATGCTAGCCATATTATCCAATCTCTATTTATACTAGATCTCACATGTTGCTTTACTTAAATGAGTAATAAAGGATATTTGATAGGTGTAGATTATATTATGTTTTTATAAGTGTTTAAGTGGTTTTTCAAGTATTTCTTAGATGATTATCTGGTGTATAGGCTTAGAATTATGTTATTGATAATTTTTATATATGTTATAAGTGTTTGATTGGTTTAGAGCAAGAATTTGATCTTAATTTTATATTTCAAGAGATGTTTGATGTGTTTGTGAGTGTATGGAAATAGGAATGTGAAGAAAAGAGAAGATCTTGGTGTATGGAGGCTAGTCACGATTATGACATTATTGCGATAGACAACAATTTTAACAAATTTTACCTTTTCCAGCTCACAACTTTCAAAAAAATTAAAGGAGTTAGCGCTCTTGCTTATTCCTTTCAAAAAAATTAGTTTTTTTCTTTGCTTTGTGGTTATTGTTAAAGGTTGAACGCTTAAATAGTTTGTGGTTGACCGCTTGAATCTAATTTTGCTGGTTGCCAAAATAGTAGAAAATCTACTATAGGTTATATCTACCTATTGGCCGGAGGAGTTATTTCCTAAAATAGTACTAAATAAACACTCATAGCTTCGTCTACCATGTCATCAGAGTTTATAGCATATTATAAAGCATCTAATCATGGGATATGGTTGCAAAATTTTATCATAAGGCTGCAAATTGTAAATGCCATTGAGAACCCATATTTTTCAAGTGTCTATTAAGCATACCAAACAAACTTCATGGTTATGGATCCACTCACTAGGGAATTATCACCATGGTCTTTCATAAGTGCACTACTCGCATAGGTGTAATGCCTTTTGAGGATGTTATGGTTTAGTAGGAGTTTGTATCTTTAATATTTTTCAAACAAGAGACATGTTATGTGGCTATTTTATAGTTAACACCTGCATTAATAAAGTCAACAGTTTATTCCCCCTTTGAATGTATTTTTTATTTATTCTCATAAGGAATAAAGTTTAAAGACTAATTATGGACTATATATCATTAAGGTCGAGCCTAATTAAAGTGATCCAATTAAGTTTTAGGCTTAAAGAATCTAATAGGGTATGTTAGTTTTATATGTAAAGAGACTAGGATAATAATTTCTAATTCGATGATGAGTCACATTAAAATTTATAAACCCATTAGGTTTAGGGTTTTACCTCTTTAAATATATAGTCATGATCCCCAAGTTGTATATCAAGCTATTAAGTTTCTCTTAGTATCCCCATCACAAGAGAAAATCACAAAACAGAAGCCGACATTTCAACTTGGAAGATCATAATCTAAAGTTTCAACGATAATGAATTCAAGTATGTTTTTAGTTTTATGTCTTGATTATTTAACATGAGATTTGAAATCTAGGTAATGATCTGTACTAATTAAGGTTTAATACAATATAATATATAATCCCAACAAAAACACTTCGAGAGTTAGTACGTACCCACATCAAATCTTGTAGGATTAGCTCTAAATCTTGTGATATGCACTTATTGTCTAAACTAAATAATATCCTACACTTTATCATTTACTTCGTGGGTTTTAGGGAAAAAAAAAATAATTTGACCCCTTATTGAAACGTGGTAGAATAATCTAAGAAGTACAAATTAAAATGTTACTTCTTCAAAGTTGTTTTTGAATTTAATTTAATCATCACTTACTACAAAAGTCTAACAATATCTAAAGCGTATAAATACTCCATAAATATTACAAATGTCTCATACTTAATATTATCACATGGTCAATAATTTTTCAAGGCTTGTACACAAGGGTTGTACATATTAAATGGTACATGGAATATGTACATATTTGATAAAATATCTATTAATTTATTGAATAATACTATTATATTTAAGATTTTACCATTAATTCAAGTTTTAATAAATCAATGGATAATGACTATGAATTTTGAAATGTTTAATAGGATTCATCTCAAATATTGTTTATTGGTGAGTTGTGATATTGAATTTCTACCTTGTTTTCTTATAAATTATTGAATAATAATAATATAAGGTTGAATTAGTCTTTATGAGTCAAAACTTCTTAATATCTGTAATTTTCTTTATTTTTGCTAAAGAATTAGAATCTTTGGTTTTTCTTTTGATGATTGTCACATGTTACTAGTTGCACCATATGTTATTAATTGCACCATAATACTAAATAGGTCAAACGACTTAGATTTAGTAAGTTTGTTACTAGCACCAAAAGATACGTATGTTGACACCTTTGATTGGCCATCACAATTTGGCAAATTTTCCTGCTAGCTTCTGTTTGAGTTGGGATGGGGGGGTTGTTGTCTTTAATAGCAAGTGATACCTTAGTCCTTGTTTCGTTTCAAGGCTTGGAATATTCTTTGGAAGGAACTTGATAATTTCACTAACTTGGTCCAATGTCAGAAATATGGTTTCTGTTTTTTATCTTTTTGTACGTATGTGTTAAGGCCAGAATAGGATTTCAGTTTTTATCTTTCGCATGCATGTTGCATCCAAAAATTGACTTTTTCTGGGGACTATTAGGTACCAAAGAGAGTCAGTAGAATATGAAAACTAAACCAAAGCATAGAAAAGGCATCACATGAAAAGGAATTAAAAAAATTATATGCAACGGAAGTTGCCAATGGGAATTGGGCACGGTAAAGGAGACTTGTTCAGATTTTCCAAGTCCAAGTCCGCGGTCTACGTGCCGCCCCGGACTTGACTAAAGGTATGGCCACCACAATAGCGACTGAAATGACACCAACCTTATTCTGTAACTCTTTGTTTCTCTTTACTTGTGAGGTATATGGGAGAAGAAGAAAAAAACAAAGGAAGTACTATTGTTCAATCATTGGTAGGAGTGAATGAATATTTAATTGCTCTTGGGACTCAACCTATTACAGACTAACCCACTTAAAAATGAGTTCAGATCTTTTGTCCAATATTATGATGTCTTATTGTGTCCAATAAATCTCAGTCATTTATTTATGTGAGGTCCGTATGAGACTCGTGTAAGTCCCGCAAAATAAATAATTAAGATTCCATGAGACAAAATAATACAGAGTAAAATTGGACAGAAAATCTGGTTCTTATAAAAGACCAGTTGCTACAGTTAGAACGCGCCATATTTCATATCCTGAATCTCAGATCAGTCGGGATTTTTTCTCAATCAACGGGCGAGGCAACTTTTGATTCAACAAAAGAAAGCTCAAAACAGTTGTTTTTCTTTTGGTCCAAAAAGTAGTAGTATTATAATCTCTATTTAACCCTTGGTCCTATTATCATTTTAAGGTATGGCTAATCGGCATGTTCATTGAAAACTTAAATAGCCAACAAATAATTACATTCAAGAATATTTCCTTTCTTTCTAAATTGGACTGCCCCGAAATAGAAAATTAAATAGTTAGAATTATTCACATTTTATAATAGTTATTTGAAATCTGAAACTAAGTTAACAGTTTTAAACGGATGAATTAATAATATTACTTGAGCAATTTCTATAATTTGAACAGAGAATACGAAAGATTTATTATCATTTTTCTTTTAATTGAATGAATATAAGTATATAATTCTTATAATTTTACAATTTAATGACGTAATAAAAAACTGAAAAGAAGTGAAAAGGTGAAAAATTTTGTACTAAAACACCCACCACCAAACAAATGGTCCACTTGGACGTTCTACTCATAAGACCAATACCCTTGTTAGAAGAATTTTCATACTCAAAAGAGCTCACCTTGAAATTGGGGTTTAATCCGTAAAGAGCCTGAACGCCCTCCACATCATCCATCTTGAGGTCTACTTTCTTAGTCCTTGGATTCAAACTTGGAAACATCACAGCTCCCTTCACCGAAGTGTGTCCCAACCCAAGCACATGACCGATTTCATGAGTCGCCACCGATTCCAAGTCCACCGCGACCCTGGACTTCACCTTTGAAAAGTCTACTGCCCAGGTCTCCGCCGCATCAAGGTGAAATCGTCCACTCTCCGGCGAAAACGCATGCGCCAATACACCCAACACCCCATCAAACGGCTCACCATCACCGTGATCGCCGTGATAAAACCCAATTTTGATATCCGCCATCTGGTAGCTCTCCACCTCTGTGAAGCTAACCGGAATTACAGCCGCCCACCGTGAAAACGCCCTCTTGAAAGCCGCCCTCATCTCTGCTTTACTTATGTAGTCAATCATGTTGTCTGGTGAAAATGCATAGGTTAGTCTCATGGGTGAGCCTCGTACCCATCTAGGCTTGCCATTGAAGTACGCGAAATGTCTAGTTACGTGTAAGCCCTGACTAGTTGTTGTGTTTTTCCTAGTCGTGTCGCTAACTCCACACCTCGGAGACATAATCAGCGACATGGTGCTGGAGTCCAGCTTCCCTGTAACAGGCAAGCCCATGTTGGTCTGATAGGCAACAACAGCGGATTGAAGCTGATCGTCGAAGACATCGGTGAGGTTATCGGTTGATGACAGAGAAAGATAGCCGAAGCGGTGAAAGTAAATTTTGAGCTCCGACATACCAGCCACTTGGCTTCCAATCCCGACATCTAGGAAACGGCTGAACTCTCGCCACGTGGCGTTGAGAGTATCGGCCGTTAACACAGTTATTGTGCCCGGTGTGGTCATGGCAGGAAAGCAAGGGCGTGAAAGGAACAGAAGGGAGAAGATGGTGAAACTGAAATAACTGAATAACTGAAACATGGTTAGCTGTTCTGTTTTGATGTTCTGAGTTGGTGTTTTTTTTAGGACAAAGGCAGGGGTTATTAAGGGTTTTTGAATTTGAGAAAATTATATACATATATATGTACAAGAAAAGACGGATAATTCTATATATTTGAGAAGGTGCTATTTGTTTTGGTGAGATAACAAAGTTAGGAAGATTCTGCCGTGTCGTTGGAGATTCTGACTTTGATGGTTGTTATGGTTGCTTAAAAATAACAACTACAGTTTTCTTTCTTCTTTTGCTAATATAAATATACGCAAGACATACACGTAAAAGTTGCTCTGCTCTGATCCTGTACTCTACAAGGACTGCCACTGCTTCTATCGATCTTTGATTGAACCTGTATGATTCAAAGCTAGCTATAAGCCTTTTGGTTTTAATCTATGTTACACATAGACATCCTGTTGTGAGAATAAATAAAAGGGAACTTCGATTTTGTTGTACAATTAAATTCCTTCAAACTAAAGACAGGATGTGGAAAAATTGCAGTCCAAATACCTTGTGATGGCCAACGTTTCTAACCTTTTTTTAATGATTTCTCCTTCAAGTCAAACTATGTGCAAGTATGGCACAACAAGGAATTTCAATTAGAGTTGCTGGCTTGCTGCAATTGAAATATGATTCCGAAGGTCACATCCAAACTTCTGGAGAGTAAGTTGAACTTACCCTAGTTTAGTGTTAATCAATATCTCAAAGCAATATAATATAAAAACGAAACATCTTGACTATTGTTTACAAGAAATAGATGAAGGCTGAATTTACGAAATTTATTGAGGGTTCTGTGTTTGCTGACCGAGTTAGGTTTTGTCGCTTTCGGTTGTGTGTTCTCAATTAACTTGTCGTGTCGTGGATACCCCAATGCACAAATAGGGGCTTATCCTGCCTGACCAAATCATGAGACCATGGAATGAGATATTTCCAAGGCCTTGTAGTTTACAAATGAATTTTAGTGATTGCCAAAATCGGCATCTGTCTCTCAATAAAATGTCTAACGTCTTGGATATCTGTTCAATTAGAACATAAAGCAGTCATTTTTACCGATATATTCTACGTTTCTGTTCAAATTGCATATTTATCAGGTCTTCTAATCTTGTCTTGTTGTAGGTATAACCAAATCCTCACGAGCTAGGTGCGATGAGGGTGCTCTATTCAAGTATTAAAAGTCAAACAATACTTGGACTACATATTCTAGTTGTGCACGCTAAAATAAGTACCCGATAAGGGCAGTAAAGTTCTAAGTATTGTTTGTTTGATTTCGCTTTCAAAGCGCAATAAAGTTGTCCAAGTGATGCAAGTTGCAGTAGTCCAATAATACATGACTGCTTCTTTCACTTTCACCATCCCGCCTCTGCTTCTAAATTGTAGGCGATTCCTACTAAAAGATCTTATTGGTTCCAACAATGTAATGCGCATTAAGAATAATAATCCACTTACGGTATTTGTTTGCTTTGCCTTATTGCCAAGAATATAGTCATTCTAGACTTCTAGTAGATGCCGACGTCCCCAGCCAATAGCCTTTACAAGTTACATCAATAACAATAATAACCATTGAGAATTTCACTAATTACGAAATTTTAAAAAGTTTAGCAATACACAATCTTACTCATATTAAATAGAGAGGTTATTTTTAAACTATATTATATATATATATATATATAATAAAATGAAATGAAATAATAGAATACTGATTTAATATTTATAACCGTTATAAAAATAATAATACCAATATTATACATAAATATGTATAAATAAAAATAAAAATACATAGTAAAATACATAATACAATAAAAATAAAGTAAGGTAAAGAGTATTAATAAAATATAGAATAAGTAAATAGATATACAAACCACAAAGAAGATAGGTGTAAGAATAGATCAAACAAGTCATTACATAAAAATAATTAGGCTAAGTAGGAAATTAACTAGGCTAAATAATTAGGAGGGAAGTATTATGAAATAAAAATAGGCTAGGCTAAATACAAGACAAAAAGACTCGATAAGAAATGTTTCAAAAACTTAAGAGAACGAGAATAACCTCTCTAAGTGAGATTGTTATCCGTATCCTAATACACCAAAGTTTTTTATTATATGTTATGTTTTTGGTAGGTTAAGTTGACTCATATCATTCTTGATCCCCTTCTCTCAATACTTCTTAGATCTTCTTTCTTTTTTCTTTTAATCTCTAAGTATTATTTTCCTTATATCTTCTCAGTGGAGCATTAAAGTGTCTCCTCTTCAAATGTTTGAACTACCTAAGCCTCTCAAACTGGTTAAAATATGAGCACTTATGGTTTTATTGTTTTTTTTCCCTTGGGCTACATACAAAGGATTTTATTTTGTTATAAAATCTATTAAGACAAATAGTATTTGACTTTTTTTAATACAAATTGACTGTAAGGAATTAGAGATTCTTAAGTTCCATAATTTATGAGAAAATTGTTTCTTATATTTTATTTCATAGTATTACGAATTGTTTGAAATTATAATGAATAATAAATTCTTATTAAAATTAAAATATGATTATAATAATAGTGTATAAAATGCTTATTTTGTATGAGATTGTCGCATCTAAAGAATAGAAATAAATTTTGGTTCAGTCGGATTTTGTCGGATCGGATTGTCATTGTTTGGATCCATGTTCTTGAATAGCTTTGGCTGGAGAACACCTGCAAAACAATAAAGGCGAGCCGGGGGTTGGTTCCCGACAGGCCCCTCC
>JANKOD010000005.1:13040603-13053655 GCA_026284645.1 Erythroxylum acuminatum | reverse complement strand
GGCAAAATTTTTAACATTTTTAGGGTACTCAAGATTTAAGTCCTAATCAAGGCAAGCTCACCACCAAAGTGAGATGGCATAAAAGTCAAGTCAAAGAGGTCAAGATAAGTCAAGATTGTCTCGGGAATGGGCCTCCGCAGGGCTCCCCTCTCGGGAAAGTCGGGCTCCGGGGCCGGGGTCCGACAGGTGATCAATTATAAGTCACTATAGTAAAGATGTTTACCTTACTCCTTTCTTATGGAGGAAATGAGGCTTCTTGTGATGCCAACTAAGACAGGTACTTGTGCTCCACTAGCGATTTCTACTTATGCTCCACTAGCGATTTCTACATTGTTGGAGTTAGTAACATCAATAGTTATAGTTACAAGAGTATATCTCCTATTTCAGGGTATCTTTGACTCCTTCTTTTAACAGAGCTTTTGTTATAACCATATGTATTGTTTCCCCCATTTGAGGATCATCATTTCCTAAAACATCATTAACAAGTAGGGGGACCATCTTAGTTTACTTCTCCTTTATATCTTTTATATTAATGGACTGAGTCTCTTTATCCTTAACTCTCCAAGCCATCACCTAGTTATTTTTCTTTGGTTTCCACAAGTAAGTAACTTTTATAGAGTCATCCACCATCTATCCTACTTCATTTAGCCTCATTATTTTGATATCAGGCAACTCTTTGCTTAGCTCTACTTCAACATAAACACGACAAAACCAATGCATTTTAGGATCGGCATGGTCTCATCAAGACTGAAAGGTTTTCCCAACGGACTAACAATATAGCTCAAGCCTTCTAATGACCAATACTCTAATGGGACTTTATAGATGTTTTCCTAAGAATGTATGGCTTTTAGTTTGGTCTTATTTAAGGAGGAGCTAGCACTCTAGTTCCTAACAAGTAATGGCATCCCCTAAATATGCAAGGGACCCAAATCCATCATTTTTGTACAGTATTATCCAAATTGAACCTAAAGATGAAGAAATAATCTTCATTGACCATTAACTTTTCAATACCATGTTTCTGTCAATTAGTAGTTGCCCACTGTTACACCTGTGGTATCCTATTTTTCGGTCTATGCTTAGGGTTTAGCCCTAGATTAAGTATTGCATATACATGAATAACATTAGCATTCAAACACGAATTGATATTAGAACCTATTACAAAGATAGCATATGCACTCAATTGACTTATTCCGGGGTATGAAAAATGTTAAGTGATCATGATGTGAATTATGAATTAATGTGTCTTAAATTTTGGTATGATTGGATTTCAATTAGTAAATTGGGATTAAATGTTATTAATTGAGAGATTAATGGATTAAATGTACATTTGGTCCAAAAAAATAAATGCCAAGTGGTAGGACAAAATGCTACATGAAAAATTAGGGTGATTAAGCCTAAAATTGAGTGGCATTTGGCATAGTAAAATATGTGACAAATGGACAAATTATTGTGTGACAAGTGGACCAATCTTGGGGTGACATGTGGACTACTTAATTGGTGACTAATGGCAGCATCTTGAGTGGATTAGTGGCAGCATCTTGATTAGAAAAATGTAAGACATGCCTTAGGACAAGTGTTGTGCTTTAATGGTGACACCTAGCATGTGAAGTAGCAAGTTTTTGCAGCAGAGTTTGCTGCTTCTTTCTTTTGTTTTCATCGCCGAAAATTGCTCCTACTTTCTCCTCTGTATTTTCCCTAAACCCAGCCAAATTTCTGCACCAAAACTAGCTTTTTACCTCAAACAAAATAGCCAAGAAAACCAGTTGAACGTTACCTTTATCTTGTTGTCCAAAATCATCCTGTTTTCATCTTAAGTTTATGATGAATTTTGCTTGCATGGAACTTGATTTAGTTTGAAGTTTGAGCTGAATTCAAAGTCTAACAAGTAAGTGACAATCTGAGTTTTATGGCATGTCAAATGATATAAAAACGATGCTTGAATTGGAATGAAATGCATGTGTTATTGGTGAAGATATGTGCTGGAAAATGTTGCATGAACTTAGAAGTTTTTCTGTTTTGTGTTTGGTATATGGAAACCGTCAAGTATAGGGCATTATGAGGATGAATTGGACTAGAATTTAATATATAAAGAAGGTGGATTTATGCTAAAGAAAAATGATAATTTGATGTTCTTGAATTGGGAAAGAACTAGGACTATATGCATAATAATGTAAAAGTTTCTAGTTTGATTTTTGATGCATGAAAGACTAGGATTTGTGAGTTGTTAATTGAATAATTTTGAACTGGAATAGGAGAGGTTATTGATCAGGAATTGAAGTATGATTCAGGCCTAATAGGGGTATAATTGATGAATTATAAAGAGCCTATTTAACTTTGGTATAAAGTGTAAACAAATCTGGAAAAGTGAAAGAAGAATTGCTGGAATATGTTAGTTGTAGTGTTTTTACTAAACATACATCAGTATTTTGGCAATAACTGTGGACATCCAAATGGGATGATTTTAAGTTTATATTAAATTAGAGACATATGGATATATTTTTCATGAAGGAATAAAATTTTAATTCTGTCTTTAAGAGTTTCAAATTTTGTCTTGAAGTCGAGTCTTTTGGATTCTGTCACTATTTGAGAACAGTTTCTAATATTTTGGGTATAACTCTAGGAATAATCAACCAAATTGTATGAACTTTCTTCATTAGAAACTTAAGACATAGAGGAACATTTCTTTAGAAGAACATATTATCTAGATATCTCATTTTCTATGTCATAATGGCTATACAAAACTGACACGAAACTTGTCCTGAGAAAATCTGGAAAACTCATGAAGGAATTGGATGAGAACTTTTGGATAACCCATCCCACGATTGTGGGAAGCCATATACAATTGTGGAAATTGCATGGAAGTAAAGAAAATGTTATTTTGTGTGACTCTTGAACTAATTAAGGATAAGTTATTTAACTATGATGCATTTAAACTTGATTAAGGTTTAAAAAGAACATAATTTGATGTTGGAAAAGTTGGTTAAATGTGTGATAAGTTTTGATTGGTAATTGATGTTATACTTCAAGGAAAAGAATGTTGGATAATAATGCATCAAAGTTTGGAATGAAGGAGTGTTAAAGGAATGAAGATATTCATATGAATGCAAATGTACTCCAAAGGATATTAATAATGCATTAAGAATGAATGAATGAGAACTGTGAATTATGTGAAATATTTGTAACACTTGAAAAGAGTTAGTAATTGTATGGTTGATGAATGGAGCATGATCAAGTCAACTTAAGGTATTAATCTAAATGCAAACAAGACATATCCAAGTGACAATATGTGAATGATTATGAATTATGATTTAAGGAAATGTACCCGGGATAATCATTAGGCATGCATTGAACATGACATATGAATATATATGCACAAATGAATAAGTATTTGATTGATCGACTTTATGATGTGAATTATATATGAATTGTATGATTTTAGATGCTCAAGTTGGACGCCATTAAGACATTGTCTAACCATCCAGGTAATAGCATAAATTGGAGCGTATTGTGAGTTAACCTAGATAATTTCACTAGGATTGATTTTGTTTCTGTTTAATTCCCATTTATTGAACTGATAATGACTTTATTATGATGATTCCAGACATTAATAGTTCGAAGAGTTTGATATTTAGGAATGTATTGGAAGTGTCTGTTTGCATTTGAGTTCTGACTGATTTCTGAATACTCAACGAAAGATGAATGTCGGACTAAGGTTCGATGAATATGAGATTCTGTCTGTGCATCATAAGTACATGTTTTGATGGTATATTCTGTTATTTGATACATTTCATAAAATGCATGTTTAGATAAAGGCATTGTGATCAGAGTAACTAGTCTGAAAGAGCTTTAAGCTCAGAATTCTGCACGTAGAGCTTTGCTCCGTGATTTTTGTATCTGACTGAGTCCAATGGGCCAGTATCTATATTTGTATCTAAAAGGTGCTTGATCACAACAAATAATAACGAATCTGGAGTCTCATATGCATCTGCATTTGTATACTTATGATTATGAAATATATGATCATGAAATCTTTTCCGAAATTATGATGATAAAGTGATATGCCATGATAATGTGATTGATTGGGTTATTAATGTTCTGAAAGAATGTTTGTGAAATTGGTTAGTTGTGTGATATTTGTGTATTTGACCTAAGTGAGATCATCAATGATGGTTCACTCATTGAGTTCGCAAAACTCATCAAAAATTGCAACGTGACTTTTTAGGTACGAGACTGGAGACCTAGTTCCTAAGATTTTCTAGAGGAACATTTTGGATTCAGATATGGCTCAAAGGTATATCATCTAACATCAGAGGAGTTATAGATTGTATTTTGTAGTTTCTTTGACTTATAGAACTTTTGTATAAAGGATTGTAAACTTTCTTATGTTTGGTAATGTAAATATTTGTTTTAATGACTACAGTGTAAACTCTTGTGAATGAATGAGATGAAGTGTTGAGGTTTCAAGTATTGTGTATTCTTTATGATGTCATTTAAGAGATTATGTTTACTTTAACATACCATTGTCATAGGTTATGGTCTTAAATGTCCTCTGGATGTTTGGATATATATTATATGGTAATGGGATGTTATATTCTGCCTACTAGAACTTACAAGAGCAATGTTTAAATGCACATACTTGAAGTATAGAAATCTTAAGTTGAAGCATTCCTAATATTTGTAAAGGGATTCTCTATGTTTTTGCTTTTTCCCACTAATGTCTTTCATTATACTGATTGTCTTTAATGATGGAAAGTATTTCTCTAAAAATAGCCTCTACATTTTGATCCATATGCTTACACTCCCAATAGGTATATCAAAAAGGATGTATTTTGCTACATCCTTAGTGAACATGATAATTTGCTCTTTTTTAACCCCTGAAGGTTTCATACTAATATAAACCACGTCAAGCTCCTTGAGATACTTATGAGCATCTTCACCTGAAAAATCGTGAAAGTTGAGCAAAAGCTAGAATAAGTCAGACTTAAGCTCAAAAGTAACATGTTCAGCAAAATTTGGAAAAGTGATGCATAATAGTCTTTGAGTCAAATATGGGCAGCTAACTCTCTTAAAGGTTTTGGATTAGCCATGGATTCCTCAAGTTCAATTGTATTTTCAGAGTTGTTATGATTTCCCTTTATAACCTTCACAGTGTCCTTTTAATCTTGGGATCAAATTGTATAGGTTCTTAATAAGGAGATCTCGTTACTACCATACACAAACCTTAAAAACATAAAAATATCAGCAAATGACTATAAAAAGAAATTATTAAAAAATATACAAAATACCAATTAATATCATAAACAAAAACTAAATCACTTCACTCCTTTGCAATGGTGCCAAAATTCTTAATATGCATTAAGCACACCAAAAAATAAAACTTAACTCTACACAACTAAATTTGTAGTACTGGTGAGCAACGATCATATCTATAAAGAGAGTGTGTTAAGCTTTTGTAATGAATAAAGTAGTGTTTGGGATGATAAGTGATTAGTTGACTATATTTATATTCCTATATTTAGTGTGTTTTGTTTGTTATTTAAGAATCTTATAGCATTTATGGTACTTATTCTGCTTCAAGTATATTGACAGACTAAGAGGAGAAGAATTTGGATTAAATTATGGCATAAAATGGAAGAATTAAAGCAACTTTAAAGATACATGGGCGTGCATAGGAATCATGTAAGTTACTATAAACATATGGAGCTTCAAAAACATTCTTTCTGCCTATGTGAAGATACACGCCCATGTATATTGACATATACGGTTGTGTATCTGCCTATGTAAGCTTTGGAACCATGTAAATTCATAATTTGAGGGGATTTTGGGATATATAGTCAAGTAAGTGACTGTGTATATTCTCAACAATCTAGTTTTTGCTATAGAAGGATATTATGAAGGCTATAATAGAGAGAGGTAGATTTCAGAGCCAGTGGAGACACCAAAAGAAGGAAGAAAAACATAAAAAGAAAAAAGGCTACACATCACAAATAAGAAGATCAAAAGTGGAAACATCAAGATCAACTCCAACTTTATAGATTTCCATAACAAGGCTTCAAACTGATTTCATTATATTCTCTTTTTCTATTCCATTGCCTTATATGCTAAATCTGAATAGTTATGTTTTGAATATGATTATGGATTACAAAATCTATATTAGGGTGTTATTCTTGAATTATTTGGTATAACTTTTACCTTGTTGAACTTCATATATTACTGCTTTGTGATATTTAGTGTACTTATACTCCATTTGAATCAAGAGATTGAATCAAGTTATTTGTGTTAAGTTTCACAAGGAGAGTTGGCAACTTAATAGACTTACAAATATTAGTTTAATTAGAAATTGAAGAGAGATCTTAATTCTGAGATAATTATCTTTAGGATTGCTTCAAATCTAATTGAGTAGTTAAGAGTATTTTTGAAAAATCAAGAGATTGCAACTCAAATTTTATCTATTTTAATTGAGATTATTTGATTAGCTCTCAAGAGAGGGTAATCAAAACCTTTAGATATCTAGCATCAAGCATGGTTGAATTCGTAAGTTAAGGGGAAGACAAAATAAGGACAGAATAATCCCTAAATTTTCACCATCGAGTAAATTTAATTTTATAGTTATCTTTTACTTATTCAATCATCAAGTTTTGTTAGTTTACTTTAACTTTCAGTTAATTTGATCTTTTTTTTTTTACCTTAAACAAAGTGTAATTCAAATTTTAAAGTGAATATATTCAATCCTCTTGGATCGATATTAGTTGTACTATAATATACAATTTGTATACTTACAGTATAGCATAAAACAAACAAAGAAATTTTTAGCACTGTTGTCGTAGATTACAATTTTCGCATCTTATCTGATTTGAATTCTTTTGAATTAAAGAGTTTGATACTTTTTTCTTATGTTATTGTAGGTGCATGAACACAAGAATAACAAGGAGTTCAAGAAAGGTAATGGATGCATAAGTTTTTGACATCTTTAAGAAAGAGAGGGAGATTTAAAAAGCAAGATGCCAAGAGACAATAGAAAGAATAATGATGAAGGAATAGAATCAATGAGAACTACAAAGAACCCTTATGGACTTTACGAGACTAGGGTTTAATGTTGATCAGCAAAGGATAATGAGACCATTAGAGCAATATATTTGAAATCAAACCAACACTGCTGAATATGCTACAAACCATCGTCTAGTTTTATGAACTAGCCAATGAGGATCCTAATGCTCATTGGCCAACTTTCTACAGATTGTGGCATATTTAAATAATGGGTTGTCGAAAGATGTAGCCAAGATGAGGCTCTTTCCTTTCACATTTAAAGATCGAGCCAAGGCATAGTTAAACTCACTCATCCTAGAGTCACAACATAGAAGTAGCTGGTACAAGCCTTTTTGGCTAAATACTTCCCCTTAACGAAAAACACTAAACTCCTAAAGGAAATCACAAATTCCCAGCAAAGTGAGGGAAAGTCCTTATATGAAGTATAGGATCAATTCAAAGAATTGAAAAGGAGCTACCCACATCACAACTTGCCAAAAAAATTCCTTTTGAAAACATTCTACAATTGAGTGAATCCAACCATACGAGGCGTCATATTTACAATAGTTGGTGGCTTTTAATAAGGAAAATGGTTGAAGCAGAACTTGATTTTTTAGAAGAAATGGAAAATAACAACTATCGATGGACATTTTAAAGAAGTAAACAACAGCTAATCTTTAGATATTAAAAGGATTGTTGGTTTCGAATTCAGTGATAGCATTACAAACTGGAGTAGTAAAACCAACCAAACAATTGAACAGCCTAAAAGTCACATCTTCCAGCCTGCTTAATGCAATGTCAGCATGGATGCAAACTATATAGATAAGAAAGCCATGTCTTAGTTGATTGCTTCCTAGTGGGAAACAACAATATGGAGTAGCTCAACTCTTTAAGAGCACAACATGATCAGGGAGGTAATAATCCCTACTCTAATACTTACAATCCTGTGTGAAAGAACCACCTAAATTTTCTTAGTCTAACAATGTATGAAATTAAATGAGAGCTCAAGGCCCATCAGAATTTTAGTAAGATAGGCTCAGTTCTTTGGAATTGAAGATGGAAATTTTGATGGATGTTTTGAACTCCAAATCACGAGCCACGATGAGAACCAAAAGAGGATGCAAGCTAAATTTGACCAAAATATGAAGAATCATGGTTCTTTCATCCATAATTGGGAGTTTGAAGTCAGATAATTAGCTAATGCGTTGTCTACATGAACTCTATGGAGTCTCCCAAACAATATAGAGTTTAATATAAGGGATCAATTGAAGGTTAGCATAGTTACAAGTGAAAGCAAGTTAGAAGAAGCAACCAAGATGAAGGTTGAATCTTATAACAATATACACCACAGGAAAAGGGACAAAGATGACGAGAAGAAAGAAGAAACTCCTTGTATTCCTCCTCCCCATATACGCCATCGATTTCATTTCTATAAAGGCTATAGAAGAACAAATTGGATGCAATTAGAAAGTTCATGAAAAAGCTAAAGAAATTGCATATCAACTTGTCTTTTATGGAAGCTTTAGAAAACATGCCCAAGTACACGAAGTTCCTTAAGGATATACTATTAACTAAGAAAACTTAGGAGGATAATCAAACAATCTCTCTAACAAAAAGTTGCAGCTTTATAATTACCAACTACATGCCTTCAAATTGAAGGACCTAGGGATTTTCATTATACCTATTATAGTTGGTAATTTACGATTTGTTAAATATTTATGTGATTTAGGTGCAAGTATCAATCTTATGCCTTTATATCAATTTTAACAAAATTGGGACTAGGAAATGTGAAGCCAAAATCCACGCTTATTCAGTTGCTAGATCAATCCATAAAGAAACCATTTGGCATAGTGGAGGATGTGCTAGTAAAAGTGGACAAGTTTATTATTCCTGTGGATTTCGTAGTGCTAGACTTTAAAAAGGATCAAAACTATCCATTAATTCTTGATAGACCTTTTTGAATGTAAGAAGAGCTTTAGTGGTTGTTTATAAAGGGAAACTTATTCTTCGAATTGGTAATGAGCAAGTTAAATTTAACATAAATAAGGTATTGAAAAATTTGAAGGTAAGCAACTCTTGCTTGAAGATACATACAATGTATGACTGCAAAAAAGAGCAAAAGGAGTACTATAAGGAAGAAATGAGCATTGGGGAAGTTAAAGATGAAAGAGAACGAAAAAAGTAGGAGTTAGGTGTTCAATCGAAGTAGTAGATCTTAGTGGGAACAGAAGCACCCTTGCCAACCTTCATTTAGAAACCACCCACCCTAGAGTTCAAAATCAATGGAAAATAAGAAAAGATGGTGGAGACAATTGGAAAGGGAATGTGAACTCTGAGGTGGTAAATTTTGAAATCAGAGGAATAAGTCATAATGTTGTAATGCATAGGATTGGTTGAAAATAATGAAACTAAAATGGTCAAATTAATGACCTTAAACTTAGCATTTTATGTTATAGTTAGGTTTTTCATAAATTTGTGTTTGAAAATGCTCTATTATTTTCATGTTTTATGTTTATTTTGTAGAGAATTGACTAACGGATCTTCTTAGCATAAAGTGTGTCTAAGTTCCTTCTCTAACTTCATCACCGCCACAATACCCATAAGTATTCTTGCCCTTGTTTTATTCTTTATATTTTTTATTGTTATATTTTTTTATGTATGTTATCTCTAGTTATGTTTTTGTTTAGTTTCCAAATTTAGGACAATGTGTTGTTTAAGCGTGGGATCATATATACACTTGCATAACATTTGTTTATGAATTTGAATTTGCATCATGTTAGTTTTTGATTGTGATAGCATGATATTGCTTATGTTGTTACTGGGATTTAACAATGTCAAGTATCTCTATTACATATATTACCAACTTAGTTGCTTATGTAAATGCATATCATTCAAATGATCATTTTTTAATGAATTTACAGGTTGTTCATTATTGTAGACATTAAGTATTTGATAAATTGTTTTAAAAAAACTTTTATTGTCACCTAAACTACCATCTCTTATAGGTACCTCCAGGGCAAGCATATTCAATGTAATTTCACATACTAGATACTCATTTTGGACAGAAAAGGGAGTGTTAAATATATCAATATCCTACATCAAATAATAGTGGGATTTTAATAAGTCTTATACAATTTCAACAATCTTACACCTTTAAAAAATTAAGTATTGTGGTATTATAATGTACTAATTTGATATCGAGCCTTCACAAATATAGAGACAATCCTCTTCTCTTCAAAGTATCTTCTATGATTAAATCCAATTCAAACATTAGCATTAACCATATTTAATACATATATATCTACACATGAGATAAACTCTACATTTAGTTTCCTTTAATTATTTATATGTTACATTTAGTTCAATATTACATGTACATTTTATATGTTAGTAGTCATAATGAAATTAATATTTTTGAAATATTTATATTCACATTCTTCATTTGAATTTATCATTTTGATTTAGATATTATTTTTATTTTATGTAATTTACACATTTTAATTAGTAAATTAGAAACTACCTTTCTCAAGTTAGACATTATAAATTTGCTCATTTTACTATAAACTTCTTGATTATACTTACGAGTTATATTAACTATTTTTTCTCTTTTGGCACACAAGTGTAAGATATTTTCACTTTGTAATATTTTAAAAATATCCATTCTAATATTACTCAAATTTTGTATTAATATACATTTTGATTTTAAATATTTTCACCTTATTGTATGCCTCATGGCGTTCTAAGAAGTTCAACAAATTTGAGTAATTTTAAACTTGAATATACTTCTTCAATTGAATTAAAATATGAATTGAGAATAGACGAGAACAATAATATTTGAGATTCAATGAAAAAAAAACTAATTTTCTTTGAAAATGGACTTCAAGAGAGCATTCTTTAATTTTTAATCTAAATCATGAAGTTAAATAAGTTTAGTTACACTTACATGCATACTTTGATCCACCGGTCACTCTGATCTTAAACTAAACTAATGTGTGACAACATGAGTCATGTAACAAAGGAATTGGAAGAACACGTTATTAGGAAACCTTTGCAAGTATTGGTAGTTTGATTTGGCCCCAACAAAAAGAGAGGAATGCATCAGTCTCCATCATGTCCACCGTCGTTGATTACCATTTTATCACTCACCAGCGCTTGCTAGCTTATTTAATACATAAACCAATCATTTTCCACAAGAAGCCATGGGAAGCAAAATCCGTAACAAAAACCTCATTCACATTCCAAAATTAGCTGATAATTAAACACATACATATACATTTACTAGGGTAAGTGTTAGAAAAAGTGCCCTCAAATCAGATATCGGTTGAATTTAATGGCTCGAATAATAATAACGAGTAAGATTGTTTGCCATCAAGAAGCACCCAAATTCATCCAACAACTATGCCTTGCGCAGCCCACATCACTTAAAAAGACAAGTACAGCAAGTTAATTTGAGTATATTTTAAAGAACTTAAATGCGATGGGACTGATGCTGAAGTCAAGTGTCCCCTGTTCCCGTGATGTCTTGGAGGCCATTTAGATTCCATAGGCTTAAGACAACAATTAGCTTTCATTGTCTTCTTCGTCTCTTTCTTGTCACTAACTAAATATAGATTTTGGTAATTCATCACCACCATTATCTATTCACGGATGTTGATTGTTGGATGGGTTCAAGAAAAACACGGAGAGAACATGTAACATGTACCATAGGGATTCAACTCCAAATTAAATGATGGTGCGAGCTTTTCAGTTTTGGAATTGAGTGTTGGCGATTTTGGGATCCTTTTAAGTTTTCAGAAACTGTATCTGAGGAATTTTGCATTCGACCGAGCGAAATAGGAACAATTAATTAGTTATAGCCTTTTTTTTTGTATTTTAACTAAATAAATCAAAATATCAAAAAAAATATTTTATGATGGAAATGCAATTGCGACTCACTCTCTATATTAAGGGTTTCAGAAGTGATTTTTTAAAGATTTAAGAATTCATTTGATAAAAAAAAAATTAAAGGGATTAAGTATTCGAGACACCAAAATCTATACGAATATTAGAAAGACTTATTAACCTTTCATTTGATGATTTTATTTTTAAAGTTGAAATAATTACTCAAAACTCAATTTCATATTTTAAATTCTTATAACTAATAAAGAGTTTGAAATAAGAATGATAATATAATATATTTGATCAAGTTTGGCCTTTTAAAAAAAAATTATAAGCTCAAGCTCAAGTTGAAGTCTAATCCAAGCTCAAGATTGAGTATGTTCAAACTTCAAAATTTTCAAGCTCGTTTGTTGGGTCGAGTTTGAGCTTTTTGCTCAAATTCAGTCCATACATGCTCAAATCATTCCATTAAAAATACAAATTTCTAACATTTTTATTAATTAAAACAATAATATTTTATAAAAAGATAATTAAAATTGATTATATATGTTAGTTTATGTTTTACAGCTAATAAATTTATTGAAGATTTATGAGATAATTATTTAAATATATTATTTATCTTATTTATATTTGTCTAAATAAATTATGTATAAGATAAAGTTCACATTATATATGAACATTGCAAATGAAATTATGATATTTATATTACATTTATATATTATTTTTAAATTGTTTCTAATCATTATTCTATTAAGACCAGATATTGATATAATAGAAAGATTAGCAGATGTATTTATTTTTATGAAAGAAGTAATCAATCACATAGATTAAAGTATAAAAATATTTAAACAAATATGTGAGTGTTTGTTAAGAAATAAGTCCACCAAATTGGCCCGATATGAGAATTTCATTTAGAACATTACTTAGTGCCCGTTTGGTAGAGCTTTTATCAGTAGAGCTTTTGTCAGTAGACCTTTTATGAGAAGAGCTTTTCTAAAAGGCCAGTTGACTGTTTGACTGTTAATTAAAAAACAACTTTTATAAAAGAGCTTCATACAATAGACGGTTTGATAACATAAAAATAAAAAGCACTTTTATTAATTTTAACTATATTTTATTTTATAATAAAATTATTTATGCTAAATAAT
>JANKOD010000005.1:12993872-13028323 GCA_026284645.1 Erythroxylum acuminatum | reverse complement strand
CAAATAACCTTCAAGCTTCTCACCGTATATACCATGCCATGTGTATATTATCCAAAAGAGGTGTGAGGCTATAAGCACAAAATTATAAATGAAATACCTGAACTATCTCCTTTTTTTTGTGGACATCCCCCTTAGGAAGGGGGACATATTCTTCTGCTTCAAGGTCAAATTCTGTGGCAAAAGCATCACTTCTACCCACCCTTTTGACTGCTCCACTATTTGCCTCTATGTATATAACATCTCCAACTGCCACCTAGATGAAACGTTACAAATATATCAAGTTAAGCCTGTGGTAAATTCATTACCATAAGGGTAACAAAAGCCTACTTCATCCAAAAGCCTAAGAGAGAACCGAATTACCCAGTGTGAAAAACCCAGCCAAGCCAGGCGGGTCAAACTGGAAAACTTGGGACCCAATGCACAAGCCTGGCTGGGACACTCCTGAAACCTTAATTGCAACAACACGGGCAAGTCAACTCGAAACCCGATGTTCAATTGTGAAACTTAATTAGGTTCAATCTGATTCAACTCTTCAAACAATTTCTTACATATTTTCATACTAATTCAACACTAAAGCCAACATTGTCATGGCTCCACTTTAAAACTATAAAACTCAGACTGGGACAACCTCCAGGTCACATTTCATATCACTGACAATAATAACAGATAAACAATGCATAAATATTGAGAATTCATATGCAAAAAGATTGAGGACCTTACCTTCTCCTTAATTAAGGCATCATATATAGTAGGGTCCAACTTCAGTTGCTTGGTTCCTTTCACAGTTTTTAATCCAATAATGACATGGCTGATGCTTTTACCATAGCCCCCTGTCATGCTTTCTGTCTCTTCTGGGGAGAGTTCGGTAACCTGAAACAATTATTAAATAAATGTCAGCATAAATAATAAAGTCTGGGATAGCTCTAAGAAGATGGGTTAATAAGCTCTTTCCAAAAGACTATTGAAGTTGACTTGCCTCTCCTTCATAGACCTCTTTATTTTCCTTGATACGTAGACCAATTGCCCTTCTAAAATTTTCCATCAAAACCTCAGTTTTCTTCACCTCTGAAGAGTATACTTCTGATCCAACCATTGGACAGAAAGGAACCTACAAGCAGAAAAGGCCCAAAAAAGTATAAAGTTAAACATGTAATGACAAGCTAATAGCCATGAATTGCATTACAAAGATATGCAGCAATGTGTAAAGGAATTTCATGCAAGGAGTTATATTATTATTGAGAAATGGACGTGCCTTGCTCCCAAGTTCTTGAGATACCCCCAGGGCTAAAGCTGTCTTTCCAGTACCGGGAGGTCCAGCCAGTAAAAGAGCCCGACCAGCCATCTTTTTCTGCTTTATCATATCAACTACTAGTCCAGCTGCTTCTCTGGCCTCAACTTGCCCAACAAATCCAGAAGCCAAAGGTATTGCAACTCCACTAGGCTAGAACCAGAAAGAGCCATGTTAGAGGAGTCCGAAGAACAAGAACAAGAAGCAGTCAAAGACAGAGAGTAACTAGATATGTGACTCCACAACTTAGGGGTTAAAGTATCACAACTAGGGCTGGAGGACCTAGCAGTTTATAGCTTATTTTTTCTTTCACATTACTCGGAAAAAAGCTAAGAAGTCAACAACACTTCTCCAATATGACAATCCTAAATGCCTTCATATGTTAAGTTTCAGTCTCCATCGGAACCGAACCACTCAACCCGATATCAAAATGAAGTGATATATATATGAAATTAGAAGAGATAAACTTGAATTGGGTGCTTTACAGAACTTTATAGGAAAAAAGTGAAGTGGTGTTACCTCAAGGCCAAGGCCTTTGATGTGGGTGTGAGTAGCAATTCTTTGCTTCTTGGCTGTTGACTGTACCTCCTCTATCTTCATTATTTTCTACTTTTTTTAATTTAAATATATGTCAACTCCAAGCTAATACACCAAACCACACCAATTAGCAACCAAAAGTTCACAGGAGAGAAAGACAGCAAGTGTGCGACCGAACTAGGCGAGCACGATGAAACGGTACGCTAGTCAGACACTGAGAAGATGGATAACCTTTTGAAACTTGAGGGTTTAAAGAAACTCGGAGAGCAACAAATCGACCGTGTAATAGGAAGGGGAAAGAAGAACAATAGTATACAAGAAAAGCACTTACTATATATAGGCGGGAAGTTTTTTTTAGACTTGGAACCGAGAAGCTCAAAAACGCAGCAGCCCCTACCTAACTGGAGAAGATTAATGCGGTTAAATAGAGGGGAACGGACAGGAAGACGGAAAGGTTTTAGGGTTGAGGGCCAAATTTGGAAATTTAGTCACCCACACTCCATAAACAGGCTAATACAGGAGGACAAAAACAGATCTGGGGAGTTTGATGGACTTGCTTGGGCTTCCCTTATAATTTCATGTCGAACCATAAAAAAAAAAAGGGTAACATGAACGAGACTGAAACCAAATCCACAGAGAGAGATTTATATTAAATCCAAATCAGCTTCGTCAACAATTCTTATTCAAGAACTGGAACTATGCACAAGGAACAAGTACTCAACAAGCAAATTATAAAAATAAAAGTCTCAAATGAAGAAATAATTAAAATCAAAGGAGTGTTATAGCAACAATTAGAACTAGAAACACCGAGAAAACAAAGAAAATCAACATGATCAATCAGAAAACTAGTTGAATTAGGGTTAGGGTTAAGGAAAGAAACTTTACCGGGCAGCGAGAAGAGAGACAGAGACGAAATGTTCAAGGAAGCTCGGCGATGGAGCTCCGACGAGAAAGGGAAGATCCGTAGGATTTTACGGGAAAGCGAGTGAGAGATTGGGCTTTGGAACCGAAGAACCAAAACCCGAGAAACAAAGAGTAATTGGACCTGAAAAGAAAAGGGGGAGAGAAATAAAGATGGGTGATTTCGTGTTTTTAAGGTTTAAAGATATTAAAATAAACAAATAAAAGAAGAAACGGATAGATACATACAGGAGGAGAAGTTCCATTCCATGGACCACAAAGCTCTTGCTATGGCATGAGGACCTGAAGGCCTCAGCAGAACTCAGCAGTATTACGTTTTTCACGTTTCCAAGCAAACAATTATGATCATCTTGGTTATAGGTTCACAGAGATTTGAGTGACAAGAAGCAAAAGTTTGTAAACCCTACTCAATTACATGAACTTCTTTCTAATTGCAAGGAAGTAACCTAATGCTGAGTTACATAGCTAAAACTCTAAATTTCTTATACAGAAGAACCTATAAAAGGTACGACATTACATAGTTTATGACTCCATCTTCACAAGAGCATTTGATATTTCCCCATATCCACACTGAAACCAATCCTTGGCGCAAACTAGAGCTTCCAGTGTCTCTGGTCGCAAGGAACTCCGGTACGGATCTAGCTCTTTGGCCATGATATCGAATGCAGAGTTAGGTCCAACTGTCGAAACCGGAATAGTTAAAATGTCTCTAGCCATCTTAGAAAGTGTTGGGTACTTCAACTTATTCAGTTTCCACCAACCTAATACATCAAAATCTTGCACACGAGGCAATAAAGACTCGTCCAGATATTGATCCAGCTCGGATTTCATCTGTTGACTAGTTGTCTCCATGATATAGACATCAAAATCTGTAAGCCCATTGTCTGATAGAAGAGTCCCCTGGTGTTCATCAGTTTTCATACCATCAGGGTTTCCTTCTTCAGCGTAAGTTGGAGTAAGAGGCAAAGGAAGAGCCACATATTCAACAAAGAGCTCATGTATCCCATCATCAACAATCTTAATGTATGCAGGAGCATCTTCACCATAGATTTTTGAAAAACTAAATTCAACAAGCTTCATCTTAAAACGAGGATCCATAGCCACGGCAATTGCCAAAATCAGGCTGCAATCTTTCCAATATTGATCGATCTTTTCTTTCATTGCTTTAGCAAGACTTCTGACAAAAGGATCCTCACTTGTAACTGAAGAGGCCAGTTCTGTCTGAACCTTCCAGACTTCATGAAAGCATGTTATTGCAGTAGGATTATTAGTAGATGCAAGCACGTTGACTGCATCATAGAGAGGCTTCAAGTATGTGCATATGGTCTCAACCTGCTTCCAGTCTTCCATAGATGGAGCCTGTTTGTAATGAGGATCGGAGGTGTCCAAGCATGAAAATACTTCTTTCAATTCTGAAGCAGCAACCAGCATATGGTATGTTGTGTTCCACTGTGTTTTATCATCAAGAGACAAGCTCTTTTCACTGGGGACTTGCAACTGATTCTTAAGCTCCAGAAACTTTTCCTCATGAGATTCTGAGGTCTTCACATATTTTACACTATCACGAATTTTCTTGATGACCAGCCACCCTAGAGATAACACATCCTTTGCAGTGCTGCTCAAAGTGCGAGAAATGCAGTTGCCGACCAGTATTTGACCATTTAGAATAAGGGTATTTTTTATGCAGAGTAGAGATCTAAGACTTTCAAGCCCATGCTCACCAACTGGATGATTATAGGTAACAGAAAATAGCTTGCCCTCCAAGCCCCAATCAGAAAGGCAACAAGCAACCGCATGGATGAGGGCACCATCTGAATCAGGATATGGTTCCATCACAACATTAAGAATTCGTTTATGTGGCTTCCAATCACCATCGATGAAGTGTCCTGTAACAAATACATAACCTAGGCTTTGGCTTGAAGTCCACATATCTAACGTAAGACAAACACGCCCAGGCATCCCTTCAACAAACTTCATAACATTTTGCTTTTCCCTCAAGTAAGTTGCAACACAATCCCCTTGGACAGTATTGAAGCTTACCATGTCAAACTGAGGTTGAAGATTCTGGACAAAAGTTACAAATCCAGAATGTTCAACCATATGAAGTGGGTAATCATGCATGATAATCATCCTGGCAATTTCATGGCGGCATCGGTCTGAATCAAATGGAATGTATGGTATGCTAGGGGATCTGTATCGTCGCTTTGGAGGTTCAGAACTGTCATTTCCACCTGTCCCTGGAGTATATGGCACCATTGGACTCCCTCGACTGCGTAAAAGTGAAAGGCACGTTCCTTTAGCAATGTGACGTTTGAGGTGGCTAGTACCAGCTACTTTGGAACCTGTACTGTATGCAAAACTTTGCTTGCACTGCTTACAGCATGCCCTTCTACATCCAGGACTCACAGTTTCTATGGTGAAGTGTTCCCACACTATGGACTTTTTCTTTCTCCGCTTGTTAGGCTGCATTTCATGGATAGGGAATGCATGGTTTTCCTCAGGGTTTGCCACAATCAGTGCATTGTTCTCTTCCAATGTTTCAGCAAACATTGTGCTATCCTCCTCGGGGGTTGTGGCAATCATTGCATTATTCTCTTCAGAGGAAGCAACAACCATTGCATTGATCTCTTCTTGGTTTGTCAGAGCCATAGCATTGTTCTCTTCTGGGTTACCCATAGTCATTCCACTGTGCTCTTCCGGGTTTCCCATTGTCACTTCATTATTCTCTTCCATGTTTCCCATAGTCATTGCATCGTTCTCTTCTAGGTTTCCGAGAGTCATTGCATTGTTCTCTTCCAGGTTTCTCATAGTCATTGTGTTGTTCTCTTCCAGGGTTCCAATAGTCATTGCGTTGTTCTCTTCTGGGTTTCCCAAATTCATGGCATTGTTCTCTTCCAGGTTTCCCACATTAAGAGCACTGTTCTCCTCTGGGTTTCCCATATCCATTGCACTATTATCTTCCAGGTCTCCCATAGCCATTGCACTGTTCTCTTCTGGGTTTCCCATAGTCATTGCGTTGTTCTCTTCCTGGTTTCCAGTAGACATTGACTTGTTCTCTTCTAGGTTTCCCATAGTCACCGCATTGTTCTCTTCCAGGTTTCCAATAGCCACCGCATTGTTCTCTTCTGGGTTTCCAATAATCACTGCATTGTTCTCTTCTGGGTTTCCAATAAGCATTGCGTTGTTCTCTTCTGAGTTTCTCATAGTTACTGAGTTGTTGTCTTCCGGGTTTTCAATAGTCATTACGTTGTTCTCCTCAGGGTTTTCAGTAGTCATTGGCTTATTCTCTTCAGGGTTTCCCCCAGCAATTGTGTTGTTCTCTTCTGGCTTAACTGCACTGTTCTCTTCTGGGTTTCCCATTGTTATTGAGCTGTTCTCTTCTGGCTTAGTCATTGAGTTGTTCTCTTCTGGGCTTCCAATAGTCATTACAGGATTCTCATCTGGCTTTCCCATAAATTTGTTTTCCTCAGGGATTGCCACAGGTAATGTATCATTCTCTTCTAGGTATGCCATCCAGTTCTAAAAATTGGAATCCTGTTTTGCAGGTAAATGAACAAAACTGCAAATTTAGTAACAATTTGTTCCATGATTAAGCTAAAACTGATAATACAAAAGCTCTAATGCCAGAGTATTATGGTATAGACCAAGAGTATTATGATATAAACCAAGTATAACAGGAAAAAGGACAAGGTGGAATAGCATATGTTCGTGATGGAGCAATAAGCAATCCTAAAAGTCAAATATTATAAACATACCAGTAGAATTCAATGGTATGTGTAATTAAATCAACAAAAAAAAAAGTGGTCACAAAACAAGGAAAGACATACAAGCAAAAATAGGACTATTTCAAGGTAACAATCACCTTAAGCCTCTCAACTTCACTATTCATGGCTTATATATGGTAAAATGAGAATCATTCAATTCATAACACAACATAGAACTTGTGCGGGTATTTAAGACAAAAGGCTAAGGGTTTATCTCCTTTTTCTCAATCATCCGTCATACTCCGTATAACACAATGGTATGCGGAAGAGAAATACAACAGGGAACGGAATCACCACTCCTCAAGCACTTAGATGTTGAACAATAAAAAAAAAAATTAAAAAAAGAGTGAGAGAGAGAAAGAGTAGGCTTCAATCATAAAAGAACATAACCAGAGTAGGCCTAACCGTCATTCCCATAAACAAAAAGACCTCAGCTTGACCGTGGTGGCTAAAGGCCTGAAAGTGAAGAGGACGCGACGCAGCAGAGGAAAGGGTGGTTAATGAATCAGCAGAGTAGAGCACAAGATCCATGGGCCAAAGGACCAGAGTCTTCGAGCTGCGTTTCTAAGCTCTTCAATCCCTTTTAGATCGACGACAGACCATTATCTAGACTAGGGGGACCCACATAGGTTGAGGGCCAAATTTGGAAATTTAGTCACCCACACTCCATAAACAGGCTAATACAGGAGGACAAAAACAAATCTGGGGAGTTTGATGGACTTGCTTGGGCTTCTCTTATAATTTCATGTCGAACCAAAAAAACAAAAAAAGGTAACATGAACGAGACTGAAACCAAATCCACAGAGAGAGATTTATATTAAATCCAAATCAGCTTCGTCAACAATTCTTATTCAAGAACTGGAACTATGCACAAGGAACAAGTACTCAACAAGCAAATTATAAAAATAAAAGTCTCAAATGAAGAAATAATTAAAATCAAAGGAGTGTTATAGCAACAATTAGAACTAGAAACACCGAGAAAACAAAGAAAATCAACATGATCAATCAGAAAACTAGTTGAATTAGGGTTAGGGTTAAGGAAAGAAACTTTACCGGGCAGCGAGAAGAGAGACAGAGACGAAATGTTCAAGGAAGCTCGGCGATGGAGCTCCGACGAGAAAGGGAAGATCCGTAGGATTTTACGGGAAAGCGAGTGAGAGATTGGGCTTTGGAACCGAAGAACCAAAACCCGAGAAACAAAGAGTAATTGGACCTGAAAAGAAAAGGGGGAGAGAAATAAAGATGGGTGATTTCGTGTTTTTAAGGTTTAAAGATATTAAAATAAACAAATAAAAGAAGAAACGGATAGATACATACAGGAGGAGAAGTTCCATTCCATGGACCACAAAGCCCATTCCCATTTTGATATTGCAAAGGATTACGCCATGCAGGCTATGATGCCCAACTCCTAACCAATGTATACATATGAAATACATTTTTATATCAGTTGTTTGCTAAATTATAGGAATGTAATATAATCCTACATACACAAACTAGATATTTTATTTGATTATTAAAATCTTAATATAATGCCATAAACTCAAATTAAAATACTTGCTTAATTTAACAAAATTTAGTGTCATCTAATGTGAACAAAATTTAATGAATACGTGAACTAATTAATATAAATCCTTACTTTCATTTAAACCTCATTAATTATAGCCTTAGTTCGTCATATCCTTTTTTTATTTTTTTCTTTAATATCTTGAATCATCTTATTCTTTTAGTAAATTATGCTTAACACAAGTTCTTTACTTTTATATATATATATATATAATTTCAAAATTTTTCAGTTCCTTTTCCTTCCTTTTCAGTTGCAATATTTTACAATTGCCTTCTATCATTAAAACTCTCTAAGCTTTTATTTCCATTTCTCCTAAATCCCCATCCTCTTGTTATGCTTGGAGCTTTTGCATCAACATCTCTTTTTCCTCTTTAATTCACACAAGTCCAAGTTCAAACCTTCAGGGAAGCTTGAAGCATTTATGCTCCCTCTCTTAGATCAAACTTACCTTAAAAACATATAACTCCAAAAGGCCTTCTCTAATAACCAAGCTAGTGTCAAGTGGTTCAACATCAATCCCCTTTTGACAAAATGAGATATTTGCAACCCTCATCATCTATGAGAAACATCATTATTGCTCTACCACTAGAAGTGGTTAATGCTAGGTATTTAAATAATTTTCAACAATGATCAGATTCTTTATGGATAAAAAAACTTGCTTACCCCATTAAAAATATGTGGGCTCAAAATAACTCAAAGAAAGTTGGATTATAGAATGTTCTCATCAATGAAGACCTGTTTCTCTTTAAATTTAGATCAGAAGCCATCATGCATAAAATACTTGAAGCTGGCCTTTAGCCTATCAACAACAAGCTAATTTGTTTTAAAAAATTGGAGACCTAGCCTAGATTTACAGAGACTTAAGATGAAGCATGTCCCTATATGGATCAATTTTTATAATATGCCATTGAAATATTGGTCCATAATAACAACAATAACATCAACTCAGTGAAAGTCCTGCTAATATACGAGTTTTAGGGAGGTTTAGTAGTACGCAGTCTTACCCCAAACTATTAGAGAGGATTTTTTTTGAACTAGTCCACAATAAGGTTGATCTATTTAGCTAGTTATAAGGCAAAACTATTTGCTTGGATAAAACCTATTTGCTTGGATAAAACTACTACTACTATTATGAAAAAGGATATGCATACAAAGGTGTGCATGAAGGTTGAAATGAAAAAAGAATTATGTAACTCAATTTATATAATAAAACTAAATAAAGATGATAACCTAATATAGGCCGAAGTAGTGATTAACTACCAGTAGAAACCATCCCTAAGGCAACAATAGAAGCAATGGAAACTTACTGATAGGAAATTCCAAAAACGAGATTGTAATTAACTGATGGAGATTACTAGAATTTATAAACTTCAACATTAAAGTGCTAAAGTCAAAGAGACAGAGGATCCATCTTAAATAGTGCTCTCTTCAAACCAAAGTCACCAAGTCAACAATGATGAAGACTTAATGGAGCAACAACCATTGAAAGAGCTCATATAAGAGGATGATCATACAAATTAGGAGATTGCCTCAACCACTAAAATCATGTAAGAAGGTACTGAGACAATTTGAAAATCTATACACTATATATGTTCAATAAGTTTTGTATACAAATAGCATACCTACTTCTCCCAAGCCCTTTTAAGTTGCTACTCAGTCCAATTCTATAATTAAAACCTTAGAGGAAGGCTCTATTACCACGACTAGAAAGAAACCTAGAAGGAAACTGACACGACCTGCCTTTTTGGGCCGTGTTGGCACTAGGAAATGGGTAGGCTTAATGCCACCAAAACTCGTAGTAAGCCCAACTTTTCTGTCTTCTACTAAAAAAATCCGACATGACCCATTCATTTATCTGATAATCCTTATACCTGCTTAATAGGTTGTAAGAAGCAATGATTCAAATCTACAATTCTCACATACATCTACTTAACATCAACATCAACCAACATCGTTCTCAATAACATAATATATTCATACATGTTTTATGTACATATGATTATGACAAACCATGGAGTAGCTATGAACATCTACACTAAACATCATGCCAAAAACATTACTTGTCTGATTATCCAAGCGAGACTCAAAAGGCTTGGATTTCTCTCTTGTCCGATCTGCTAATCCCCTAAAATGATGATAGAGAGGTGTGAGTCTACAATGCGACTCAGTGAGATATAAACATACTACCATGCTTGTGAGGCTAGGTACACAAGGCTAGCTCCACAAGAATGGTCTATGGCATTCTGAGCAACAATATATGGCATCAATGAATACATAGGTAGTAATCTCAAATGCGGCAATAACATGAGTATCAATAATAAAGCTCAATATGAATTGTTCAAAGAAAACATGAATATGGTTTCTGAATTCTTTTCTGGGTTCTGGGTTCTGGTTCTTTCTGAATTCTGGTTTCTTTTTGGATTCTGGGTTTTTTCTAGATTCTTAATTCTCAGCTTTCTCATTTCTGAGTTCTGATTTTCTGAATTTCTTAGGAAGAGACAGAGGCATGCTAGTACAGCATATCTCCCCCTTTCTGATTCTAGACAAGGTCGGCCTAACCTTGCCTCTAGAGGCCTGCCCTCTCCAAGTAGGACCCGGATCTAACCCATCACCAGCGGGTTACCTATGTGCACATAGTCTGATAATATACGCTAACAGTTGGGTATTCTGTGAACTCATCAATTATGGCTAACAAGGAAAGCATGATTCATCAAAGAGTCGCAATCAATAGGTTCAACACAATAAGGGAACCAAAAGATGCAAAGGATCTGAATATCATATGGTCAATCTGGCATACAACATATTAGACTCAACTACATGGAGTCATATATCAAATAAGTCATATGGTTCGAGAAAAATTCAACAAGCCGCAAGATAAAAAAAAGGATTACTACACAAGTATAGTAGCATGATTATATGCACCTCGACTATCTCAGTGGTTCTGATTTCTTTCTACCTTTCTTGAACGTGAGAGGTACTAGGTATGACTTCTAGTTCTATTCTTTGTCCACTTTCACAAGCTATTGGGTAACATGCATAAAAATTACGTATACCTACATTAGACATTGTCATATAAACCTCATTTCTTAACACATAACATTATAAATTCTATTTTATTCTTTAACCAACAGCATAGGTCTCATTCGTGAAGGCATAACTTCTTATACATAGGTCCAATGTTGTTCAAACTTTCCAAACCTCTAGTTAACACATAAATTCACATTTCTTCTTTTATGACCATGTTCTAATTTGGTCAGTAAGGAGATCCATATTTTCGATTTACAATCAGCCTTAACATGCAGTCGTGAGTTGGACCTTTCCCGACTCACAACCTTATAACTCATTCATTTCTCATCCAATTAAGGTGATTCAAAACTTCATTTTCAATAGACTCATATGGCTATCATATATCCAAAGAGGGCTTAAAAATTATGAAAATTGGATTTATTGTGATTTTCATAAACCTGTCCTATTTCTGTTCTCCTCGGTGACACTAAGGTTAGTAACACCCTTCACTTATTTGCCATATCTAACAGAATACTCATCCAATTAAAATTTCCTTTATACAGCACTTAGATGACACATGTTTAAGCATTTCGTAAGAAGAACTCATCATCCAATTCTAACTCTAAGGTCTTCAAACAATTAACTTTCAGTTCTCATTTAGATCTCGCTAGTATTCTAAACCAGATTCAATTCGGGGCCTCTTACCTTAGTTCGACTTAACCTAAAATCGTTAAAAAAAATCAGAGAGACAGTAGACATCTGGATCTACAACCTCTATGTTTTGAGTCTCTCCAGATTCACATGTTAAATAGCTCAAAAAATGTACAAATAGAGCTACGAATCTGTCTCCATGACAGCTTAACCTTCAAAACCCTAGGTTTTGATTTAACCCCCCAAATCACCATAAAAACGAAATCCCTTCAAGTATAAGTGTCATTAGACATCAAAGAACAATAATCTATCATCCAAAGCATGCAACTCATACTTTCCCTCAAATGGGTTTCACAAAGGAAGAGAGAAACCAAGCTTTAATCCATGGATTTAAGCAAAGGAATGGAGTCTTACCTTTTTATACCACCCAAATGGCTTGAATCTCCTTCCCTTTCATGTTACAAAAATTGAAAAAACTTGAGAGAAGCATCCATGGAGATTTCGTGAGAGGGAAGGAGGAGGAAGATGATGTTTTTTGTCTTATTATCAAACTTAGCTTCTTATATACTCCTCTTTTCCACTTAATTACAAAAATGCCATCCTTGTTCTGATTTTTAAAACATCTGTCCGTATAATTTCCTGTGACCAACGAAAAATGTCATACATCATTACATTGATGTCACTAAAAATAATTATCCACTGTCCTGGTTTTAATGACATCAGTCTCAAATACCGATTTATTTCGGTGTACTGGGTAATCTAGATACCGAAATTTCTACTCTAATTTTCTCCCAAAGTTTTCAATGGCATTTGTTAATACATCCAAAAATCATTTATCTAAATTTCCATCGTTATTTGACAGTAAATTTTACTACCAGTTAACAATTGTCTTGCCACTTGGCATTTTTCCTAATCCAGAAATTACCCCGAATGTTTTTCAAAAAAAATTTTCCCACAATTCTCTAAAAATTCTAAATCAACAATCACACTTCCCAAGACAATTTTTTTATATCAATAAACCACATTTCTCAATACCAATCACATTAATTGATACCGAAAAATGTCATGAATGCATGTACAGTCATTTTCATGTGCAAAAATTTACTATTCACGTGTATGAATATGCTTATGCATGAGCATGAAATGCTTTTCTAAGCTCTCTTTGGTTACTCATATTTATAATTCTAACCTTCCCGCAGGTAATGGGATGTTACATAATTGTTGCTGAAAAATTATAACTATATGAAGTCTATAACTTTTAAGGAATTATTTGGTTGTTAACCTCCACAATTTTCTAACAATTTGCTGCAAAATAAACAAAATGAGAGAATACATGAGAAAAGTTTCACATGCAAGAAAAATATGATGTATTTAAACACTTGCCGGTTGGATAAAAATGGAGGAAGAAGAAGAACCACTTATCTCTCTTTGCACTATTTATAGATTTCTCTTAATTAATTCATGTGAATATCTTGTCCAATTATGATAATGGGGATATCAAATTTTAAAATAAGTTATGAATCATACTTTATTATGTTTTATGTTTTATGCATTAATCATATTGTGATGTTATCTTTTTTAAAAAATAAACTTGATTTTTTTTATTATATTCAAAACCAAATCTAATCTCATTTTTCTAACTATTTATATAAGGATATTTCTGATTGATTTAAATTCAAAATTTTTGGACTTATTTCGTTAATTTCAGTTTAGGATTGAGTATATCTCTCATCTCTAAATTATATTGAAGGACAAGAGGTTTCTAATTTTTTTTTAAAAATATTTTGACCGTTCAATATCGACATTTGAGTTTTAAGAAATTTCTAATATTTTTCTTATTGAATTGAATGTATCCATTAGGCATTAAATTTATCATCCAGTAGTTAAAAATGTATCATACAAATCAATGAAGTTAAGGGGAGTGGAGTTACTCTTGATTCCTAAAATGCACTTTCCCAAAGAAATATAATTAAAGCTATAGTAATAATTAATTAATGTTAAAATCAATCATCCTTTTCATTTGAGACTAGAGCCTTCACTTTCACTTTTTCTTTTTTCTTTCTCTTCATCTCTCTATGAAATTACCACCCTCCTTCTCTCTCTCTAGAAACAAATAGTGTTCGCCCAAACCCCAATTTAGGGCTTCCACTTTCGACTTATTTACAAGAATACCATCACCGGACTCTCTTTTTCTGCACTGTTACACACGCATATATATACACACGCAGACGTATACACACATTGTGGAGTGGTGGTGGCATTTGGAGTAAATAGAGAATGAGAGTATGGATATTACGCGTGGAATTACATGGGAGTAGCCAAAGCGTGGAGGTTTAGTGTCTCATCGGCGAACCTGGCGCTATTACAACAACATCAGAACGGCATTGCCATCATCACCACCACAAACAAGCACCACCACCACCACCACCACCACCATCACCACCACCATGAGTGGTGGCGGAGGTGGAGATCGTCGGCCACTCGGAAGATCCCCTGGTCGCTGGTTTGCGGTGTAATGCTCTTCACGGTGGGATTAATCTCGCTATTCACGGGCCACGTGGCGTCTGATCTTGACTGGTACTCTCAGCGATTTGGCCCCGGTAACCGCTTCCCTATTCTGGTAAACCATTCCGGATGCTTCTTTCTCTTGTTCTTGTTCATTTTTTTGAAATCTTATTTGTTCGTGTTTTATTCAACACGTTCAATTCTCTTTAAAAAGCTAAAATTTGCCTGTTTATGCAGAATGCAATGAGGAGAGAGCCAATTGATATTTGGAAATCCAAGTACTCCAACTTGCTTTATGGTTGCAGTCCGAGAGGCCGTGCTTTTGCTCGTATGTGCAGTTCCTTTCTATTTCTAGTCTCAGTTGATTTCAGCATCGTCTTAGATCAATTTAGTTCGATATCCTTCGTCGTTGTGTAGCCTGAGAGAAGATATTAATTAAAAATCATTCGCCAGAGATGAGCTTGTTTGTTTAGATATTATGGTGATATATGATTTTGCCAGTTCTTTACTTTTATGTAATAGGAACATTTTACCAGTTTTTATTTGAACCGAGCTGAGGAAGAATGCATGCAAGTGTAGTTTTCAGGAAGGTTCCCATTTGTGTTGCAAGTGTAGTTTTCAGGAAGGTTCCCATTTGTGTTGTGTACTTTCTTCAGTTATTTGTGATCATGGATTGAGCTTCTTGACCTTGCTTACCTTCATCTCCAGCTGCTGTACGTGAGAACTCGTCGAATGGATATTTGCTTATTGCAGCAAGTGGAGGGCTGAACCAAGAAAGAACAGGGGTGAGTGGAAGTTATGAACTTTTTGCATGCAGATAGTGTATTCTATCAGTAGTTCTTTTGTTTGTTTTGGACCAATCAAAATTCTTTTGATTGGATTGCTGAAGGTTCAAAGAAACTCCCAGTTCTTGTCTTTGCTATAAATCCTTACCCTTTTTCACCTAGGGCTAGTTCCTTTTGTCTCTTACTGAATTGTTTGACGCGCCTTCAGATAACAGATGCTGTAGTTGTTGCGCGAATTCTTAATGCTACACTGGTAATACCAGAGTTTGACCATCATTCGTATTGGAAGGATGATAGGTGAGTTTGAATCATTCAAACAAGAAAGAAGGAAAATTTTTTAGTCATTATCTTTACCTGTATCTATGTTCAAAGAGATTAATCCATCCTTTATGAGCAAGTTGGAAAGTTCTCTTCTTCTGGGTCCACAACCTATTCACCATACCAACTTTATGATCATCTTGGTACTGAACATATGTTCCTTGGTATGCAGTGACTTCGTCAACATTTTTGATGTTGATTTCTTCATTTCTTACCTTGCTAAAGATGTGACAATTGTGAAAAGAGTTCCTGATAAATTCATGCGATCAATGGAAAAACCTCCATATACAATGCGTGTCCCTAGAAAATCACCTCCTGATTACTATTTGGATCAAGTTCTGCCAATATTGTTGAGGAGACAGGTAATGATATCACTTAACTTATGCTATTTTTACAGTTTTTGACTTTATGTTTATTTAACGTTTTCACATGCTCTATTGAGTTATATCCCCCAATTATAGAATGGTGTCCATTTTACTGTGTTAAAGTTGTTATGAGAAATATGTATCAAGAATGAGGATAGAATCTCTTGCTCTTTCCCATTTTTCCTACCTGTACTCATGTAGAAGCAGGGATCTTATATTCCTTGTATCTTATTACAATCCCTTTTATTTTGGCAAATGCCATAAGCAAATCTCATCTACCAATAATCAAATCCTAATGGGTGCATAGAGGCAGGATTTATAATTGTAATGGCTCACTAAGTCAAGGAAATTAACTCTAAACTTTTGCAGGTTGTACAATTAACAAAGTTTGATTATAGGCTTGCTAATGACCTTGATGAAGAGCTACAAAAGTTGCGGTGCCGGGTTAATTATCATGCCTTGAGATTTACAGCGCCCATACATGAAATCGGTCAAACTATTGTCATGAAAATGAGGAAAATGGCAGGACGCTTTATTGCAGTTCACCTGAGGTGTGTCCATATTAGTTGAAAATTCTTAACCCATATAAAGTTCATTGGCATGTCAATAAGAGGGTTTCTTAGACTGCTACATATGCCGGATGTAAATGCACGATCCCCTACCATTTGTATGTACATATTTCAGTCTTGTTTATATGGTTGCATAGAGAGCAGAAAATATTAAAAAAATGAACAAAAATGAAGATTAAGCAATGAAAAGGGAGAATATGGCTACTCTACATGACTGCCAGAAGAAATCTCTTGAAAATTTTGATTTTGGGATTTACTTTCTAGAAATTCCAAAGTTTAATATGTACAGGGATGAAAGGATGAAAGATTTTAAGGACATGTATTGCTCCCTTTGAGTAGTTTAAGGTCCAACAAGTTTCCATATAGACTAAAAAAGAAAAGGAAAAAGTTCTCCATTCTCCCCATTAATGTTTGTATTAATTTCTAAACTGATAACTCTTTTCCTGCTCAACAAGCAAATTTAATACATCTGATTTATTGCTTTTTTCCTTAATATTTAAAGCATTGCTCTCTCTTGGTCCCCAGCCTCATTATTTTTTCCCACCAGATGAGTTCATGGATTGAGATATTGGTATAGGTTTCTTTGTGTGTCTCAGTGAAGTATGTAGGCTGTATATGAGCTAACCAAATACCAATTTTAGAACAAGTAGCTGTGAAGATACTCTCCCTCTCCCTCCCTCTCTCTCTCTCTCTCTCTCTCTTGGATAGACCAAACCGTATAACTGGCAATATACCTCAATCCCAATGGACCGGATATCCCTCTCTCCCTCTCTCTCTCTCTCTCGGATAGACCAAATCCTATAACTGGCAATATACCTCAATCACAATGGATGGGAGTATTGTAGCAGTAAAAGGGCTCATTTTAGAGGTCACTGAAAGCATCACTAACCCACTTGCTTTCTTCTTCTTATCCTTGCGAAGCAATTCTTCAATTATTGATAAAAAGCTGTTTATCACTCTCTCTCTCTCTCTCTCTCTCTGAGCAGGAATACACATCTATATATAAGAATCATTCAAACATTTGGATGCGTTATGCCCCAAGTTTTTATGCTTTATAATGCATTGAAAATACAGAGCTTGCTTGCATGGATGACTATTCTGTTGGTTTGTGTTTGTAATAAATCAAGCAAGAAAATGTTACACAGGAAACACAAGATTTATGTGGTTCGATAAGGATCCTATGTTCATATCTGTGCTAGAAGTTCTTTTAGGTCTTCTCTTACAAGTTACATGAGGCATAACACCTATTGATGTGGAAAATTGATGCATGAGATATAGATCTTACTCTTAAAAAGAATTACTTCAACAGAAAATATCCTATTCATATACAGAATTGGAGTTGTAGGCTCCAGCTTCACACCATGCAAGAAGCATTTTTCCCTTGAGCCTTGCTCATTTGGTAGCAGTGAAATTGCCATACTAGATCTATGTAATGCCTCATTTTTCATAGGCATCATACGGCACATATTCCTCCACCTCTCAACTGTTTGATCTTGCTGAAGTCAGAATTTATTAAGAACGTATAAAAACAGTTTCTTGAATTTTAAAAAATTTCCATGGAGTGAAATTCGATGTTCATTTATATATTACTTACTCCACTCTTTAGGTAGTGATCTTGAACCTAGTTTGCAACTGTGTAAGTGATGAAAATATTGACAACACTGCAACTGAATGATGAAAAGGAAAAAGAAGCATCCATATTCAATGCCTAAAATCAACTGAACCTGCATTGACTTTGTCTGATCCTAAACCACAGCATGTCATGGGTGTGCCTTTTTTGTGTTTATGCCAGTATACTTGATCTATTCCTAGCGCTTTATTTTAATTCTCATAGTAGTTGGTGTTCAAGCTCTATTGCTGTATCCCCTAGTCAACAATTTAACATGGCGTTATACTTTCTAAGATTGACCATTACATGGGGACTGCATGAATTCCTAGTTCATATTTTATATGCACATCTAGTTGTCTCACTTGTGGATAAACCTTTCAAATTTCAGGTTTGAACCTGATATGCTTGCTTTCTCTGGATGTTACTATGGTGGGGGTGAAAAGGAGAAATTTGAACTTGGTGAAATTAGGAAGAGATGGGAAACGCTGCCGGTGAGAGTGCTTACTTTTGTGAAATTTTCTTTTATAAGTAGAGAAGTGAGTCTCAACTCTTTCTTTCAAAGTTAGTTTTGTGACCTTTAAGGATTCTTGATAAGTATACTCTCCGTTTTCATTTTTGGATGTCAACTGTTAATATTTTCTTACAATCACCTTCAGAAAAGGGTAAAATTATGACTTTATCATGCTTGATGATATCTTGTAATCTGACAAAAAGATTGTAATAAACCAGGATTTAAGTGCTGATGATGAGAGAGCGAGGGGAAAGTGTCCACTTACTCCTTATGAAGTTGGATTGATGTTGCGTGCCCTTGGTTTTGCTAATGACACATATCTCTTTGTTGCGTCTGGGGAAATATATGGTGGAGAAGGGACCTTACAACCCCTCAGAGAACTCTTCCCAAACTTTTACACAAAGGAGATGCTTGCTGATAAAGCACTAAAGCAGTTTCTTCCATTTTCTTCTCGCTTGGCAGCAATTGACTACATTGTTTGTGAGGAGAGTGATGTCTTTGTGACAAATAACAATGGTAACATGGCCAAGATTCTTGCTGGTCAAAGGTGAGAAATATGACTGCTCTTATGTTTTGGCTACATGTGCAGTGCTCCATTTCACTTTTGTTAAATTTCGAATGGAAAAAAGAGAGAGTTCATCTGTGTTTGTTGTTGGTGATGTTAACTTCAATTCCTTGACAAAGTATGAATTTTTATATGGTTAACCATGATTAGAAACAACAGCAGCAACAGTCGAGTAGAACAGTAGGATTCTCTTATATTTTGGTAATGAAACTTGGAAGTTCAACTGCATTGGTCACAAATGGTAAGAATTTGTTGATTCTAGATATTCATGTTAATTTGTTCTTGAGTAGCTATGTCCAATTGGATTGTTTATAGCGTGCTAAATCAGGTTGTTCATTTAAGTGTTACTGGTGTTTTTCCAGATTGGTAAAAATTGTTGCTGTCCTCTTTAGAGATCCTGTATTAATTGGTATTTGCTGTTTTCATACGATGAACACAAGGAGGTATGCAGGGCATAAGAGAACCATCAGACCCAATGCAAAGAGACTCAGTCCATTGTTCATTGCAAGGGAGAAAATGAGGTGGAGTGAATTTTCCAAAAAGGTTAAATCAGTACAGAGGGGATTCATGGGAGAGCCTGATGAAATAAAACCTGGTAGAGGTGAATTTCATGAATATCCAGCATCTTGCATTTGTGAAAAGCCTTCGAGCAATGATGATGCATCCGACAAGGAAAAAGGGCAGCTATTTGGTCAAGTTCCTATGCACCCGAGGCAACGGGTTGCTTGAAGTATGCTGTGGAAATTCAGAGCGAGAAGAAGCTGTAAACTGTTGCAGAAAAGGAACTGGAATCTTGCAGACTAAAGGATCCAAAGAATTGGACTAAGACATGCAAAAGGCAGACCTTAATTGTTAGTTGTGGTGATTTTGGTTCTCAACACCAACTTTGACATGATGGCACCGATTTCATTTTCAGATGCTTTAGAAATTAAACCTCCTATTATGGTACCTGGATTTGTAATACAAAATGAACCTGTGTACAGAAACTTCGATGAGCTGCAATTGTTCATACATAGCCCTATAGGAAAATGTGTTCTGTAACATGCAAATAAGAGTTTTTAGCTCTTTTGCATGCGCTTACATCGATTCAATTTAATCCCTATCTCGAGCTTCTATCTTTTTTCAGTTTAAAGTCAAGTTGGGCATCATAATGTAGAGACCTAACCAAAAGTTCACGGACAGGCAAGTAGTGGCTTGCTCAATGAGAGTTCGTTAAACGCGACATTCATCTTAACATGCCTTTGGGTGAATGTTCCCAGATCATGAGATAAAAGACAGGATATATTTATACACCAGCATCCTATTTTTGATATGTAGTAATTTAGAAGTGCTTTTTTCTCCCAATAATACCAAAATTAAGCGAAAGAGGACACCACTGCTGGTGGCTGAAGCAATTACTTAACGCTCAGCATGTGCCCTATTCCAATTGTCAGCAACCGCTAAGTTCCAGTAACTGCAAATCACAAAAAATGCGCACTGAAACATCCTACACGAATGCCTAAGATGAAAAGAAAGATCATTAATTGTGAAAATGATAAATAAAAGTGATATTCCCAGAGGTGTAACAATAAAAGAAGATGATCATAGAGCTTCCTGCATTTTCAAGCCTAGCTACAAGGAGAATTTCCATTTACAAACTGTTACAGAAGATGTCTAAAAGATCATATCATAATTTTGTGAAAAGCTACAATAGATATGAACATCTATCTGCTACATCTCATAATTAAACTGAAGGAAGCAAGAATTTCCATTCCTAGCTATCTACCCTACTACAAATATACAGAAAGCTATCCTGATCTTTTCTTTCATCCAGTGAGCATCCAGCTTCTTTCAACTACATCTCACATTTTGAAGAACTTTCAATCATGCTTATTCCCTGCAACAATGGAGTTAGTTCCATATATGCTTGATGAAATGGAAACACGGAGAGAAAGAGACTACTATATCAGCATTGTGGCAATTGAGATCATACCTCTAGAAGTCATCCTACTTTTGTGACTTTTATCATGCAAAGTAGACGGATTTTTTGAGGCCATCAATGAGCTTTGTAGGCCTTCCAGCAGCTATAAACAAGAAGAAAAGAAGCCCATCAAGGCACTCAATCAAAAGGCATGTTAACTTTTCAAACTTTTCAACAGTATTACGAATAACTTAAGAATAAAAGTAAGCTACATTTTCCACATTCCAATATCAATTATCAAATATTAATCATAATAGGATCCAAGTTCAATTGAGAGTCAAATGTTATTTAAGTTGAGAAGAAAGTGAAGTCCCATTCATAAGCCCTAAATGGATGACTTGTAATCAAGGACAAATCAAGTGGGCATGATTTATAATGATAAAGATGAACAGATTACCAAATATGTAACTATTTAAAGCAACAAAATGGGTTATTTTGAAGGGCTTTAAATTCTAATCTTAACACTTACTCTAGATGTTGGTTGAATTCTGCGGTTGGATCTCCGAGGTTCATTAGCGTCAAGTGCTGATTTTGAAGCATTACTACTGAAAACTTTGTCCTCAATTTTACCCAACTTTCCACCAATAGGAGCCAGTTTTCTTTTACTTATTCTTTCAGGTTTCACGTTTGATGATGGCACTTTTTTGGAGGAAAGAGTATCTGATGGGAGGGCTACTGAAGAAAACAAGACTGGACCCTCCGCTCCCTCTGAACCAGAAAGGGATTGCATGTTCGCTAGGTTATGTTTCTCTGCAGCATTTTCAACATGACTCACAAAATCCTTGGTCTTTGCAATGTGATCAGCACTAGCACCTTCAGCAATAACAGAAACCTGAGAACCTAATAGATTGTTCTTCTGAGAAGAAATTGTTCGCGTGGAAGCATACTGAAGTTTTCCAGACTTGAGAACTTTGGGCTTAGGAATGACAGCTTGCTTCTCATTTGATTCAGCTTCAGAATTTTTTTTCCATCCTTGTAAACCTGATGCTTGAGATCTCGTGCGTTTAGTGAACTTAGTTGAATCATTTGGTTCATTAACTTTACCACTTCGATCTGAAACATAATGCTTACTGACTTCCATGAATTTTCTTTTCTTTCCAGGCTTAGGTATTCCAAAAACAACTCGTGATCCTTCTTTCTGCAGCCCAGTCCGAGTCATTCTCAATGTATCCAGTTTACTATCATCTCTACTTCCCTTTCCAATGTTGAATATTCTATCATCATCAGATATATCCAGTAGTGTTGGTTTACTGGGCTTATCTAATTCCTGAGCATCGAGTATTTTTGACATCTTATCCTTTCCCTTGGCCTCCACAGCAGGCGCCTGAACCCTTTGTCGCTTCTCTTGTGGTGTATCACCCTGAAATTTAAAGGCAGTACAACAGTAAGTTAAAAGTCTAAAGCAATATCAGGGAAAAATAATCAGGGGGTGTGGCAGAGGGAAAAGAGGCAAAATTGACAACCACCAGGTGAGCAGCATGATCACTCTCTCTCGAACTGGACCATTCAATCCATTCTCCATCTTTCCACATAAGAGACGACCTGAGATGCCATGCTCTAACTAATGATGTTTCACTTTGTGCTGCAAGCAAAACAGCAAAAAACAAATTTCAGGCAAAGAAATTCTATAGTTCAGCAAAAGAACGTCACTAACCTAGTGATTATTGAATAGCATTATAGTAGCCTTGATTACACACCTGGAAAATGGACAGTCAACATAGTACCATCTGTCTTGTTCTTTTCAGTGATAATCCCTTCCCACCAGCTGACAGTTTTAAGAAAAAACTGGATCAGACGGGTAAGAAAATTCTTGAACAGAATACAGAACTCAAAAATAGAGAGTTCATGATCCTTGTGAGGACAAGCCATACACCGTTTAAACCGAATCTTTAGAATGACAATGGAAATAGTAACTTCCTGGTCAACCCATCTAGAAAAATACTTTGATCGCACTTCTTAGAAGACAATCAGGAAAAATAAACCATAGATGTGATCCACTTCTGTTGTAGCACTGTATATGCTAAAGCTGATCATCTTTTCTAGATTTGCCTATCTGGCAGATGACGTGTTTCTATTGATTCCTTTCACCAACAATTAATATACGAATCTGGATCATGAAATTATGGTTCATAACTTTTGCAGTGATGCAGAAACAGAATGTAAAAGGCTTAGACTAGCCTTTTTACTGCTAATTATCAATCTAATATGCATAAGTGATGCACACTCAAACTTCACTGTCTCATCAGACTATGTTGCTTAAAGACCATGCAATAATAAATTTAGCATATTCTTAAGAGAATATTGTTTGTGCAGAAAGAACAGCTTCTGTATCCTTTAGGAGAAATCACAACAAAAAAACATTAATAAATAAATGATTTTGAAAATTATTACATTAGATAGTTTTGAAAATTAATACAATAGATGATCCTGAGTAGCATTAACTTATTTCTATGCACAACCAAAATGCCACATAATTACAGGAACCCTACAATACCTAACACTCTACAAAACTTTCATAGGAACTTAACTAATGGCTTTTGAGTGATTTAGCTATATCAGTCATGTGAACTGTAAATATAAATATTCAAACGTATACCTATCTTGCATCCATGCGTCAACTCTATCACCAACAGACCATGTATAATCTCCAATGGCAACCCTCCGTCTCTTTCTTGTTCCTTCAGATAGTATTGCTGCAATAGGACGAGTTATGCGTATCTTGGGGGCTGCATCTCCTTCACTGAAAAGTGACACCCATTCCTTCAGCTTCTCCGATCCTGCTCCAAATCAAATAGTTGATAAAAATGAACAACTGCCTAGAAACCTAAGCACTGAAGCATTATCCATCTTACTCTGTTCCCAAGAAGTATTTACAGTTGATGGGGAACAAAGGTATTAGCAAAATCTTCAGCATTAATGGCTGATGACATTCAACCAATCCGAAAATATGCACAGTTAAAAGTAGCTTACCTTCAGCAGTTCTCAGTTCACCGTACTCAACATGAGCCATCCCATCCTTTAGACTCAACACATTGGCTGAGAACCAGGCTGATTTAAATCCATTCCCATCTTTGAGAACCTAGAGAAGTTATCATATTAATGAAAGGAAAGAAATAATTTATAAAAGATATTTTTGTTACGAACATTAAACAAGGGGACCCCCTAAACAGTCTCCAAAACCTAGATGGTAAGTAAAGAAAGCAAGTAACATCAGAAGTGCATGTGCCTTCAACATGATGAAACTATTGTTGGAAATTGTCAAACCTCAACATGGGAACCCTCCTTGATGCTATTTCCATTTAACAAATCTGCTTTCACAATTTCATTCTGAAGAGTGGAGGAAGATGTTAATCCATTCTCCGTTTCAGGAATCACTCCAATAGTCTTAGATAAATCCAAATCTTTCCTGCCCTTTTGTGACCTAGTATCCTTTGCAGTGGCTGCACCACCACCACACATGACATCTACCAGTCTCACATCATCTTCACGGGTCTCTCTTGAAGAAGGAAATTTCAAATAATTCATACTCTCTGATTTTTTCTTATTTGATGGACCCTCTCCTAAGTGTCTGGAAGAAGTATTGGGACCCACAGATCTATCTGTTTTCAGATTTTCTCTACTGATATCAACAAACTTAGAACCTGTTGTAGAAATTACTTGAGCTACTTTATGGTAACACTCTGAACCAGATGCTACAGCTTCATCCAAAGACAAATTATCACCCATGGAAACTATTTTCCCAGCTTGAGAAACAGCCTCTGCAGCCAATTCTGCAGCTTTAACGATAGCATCCATGTTCTCAGCTTGTTTTGATGCCGCAGAAGCAGCTTCAACCCTCATTCTGGCAGCCTTTCTTGCAGCGACAAGGATGGAGCTAGAGTTATTTGCTGCATCATCTTCCTCCAAGTTGGATGGAGTTGCTTTTCCCATGTTATTAACACAATCAGAAATTGGAACTGCACTGCGTTGATCATGGTTGCCATAACTACTAGACACTACGGCTTCATCAGCCATCAATTTTGCTTGCAATGCAGCATTAGAAGCGACATTGGCAACTGCAGCTGCTGCCTTTGCCACAGCAGCAGCAGCAGATACTGCAACAGCTGAAGATGCCAATTTGCTTTCGATATCTAGTAACAATCCAATTTTTCTTTGCTTCTCCAGCTTATTCCATATTTCCTGACTGTGACCAACAGCAGCAGCAGCAAAAGCAGCAGCATCCTCTGCCTTCAATCTTGCTTCATTTACTTTAGATAGAGTCTCATCAGACAAAACAGTCCTCCTGTCTGTCCTTTCGTCCACTTTATTCAGGTCTGCAGTAGTAGAAGGCGCAGATGTAACAGCTTTCTCAGGAGGCGCTTTAGAAACAAAGCTAAGAGGGGTTATGGTGGTAACAGAAGTAGATACATGACTTGCAACAGCAGAAACTGAAACTGCTTCTGCTTGAGGCAGAGGATTCAGAATATTCTGGCCAGAAGTCCGACAAACTGAGGCCTTTTTTCTTTTCTTGGTCTTGGAATCAGCAGACGGTTGATCAGATGATGCGGTCATTTTTTGTAAATCAGGTAGAGACACACCAGAAAACATACCAGAAGCCCCAGTCTGCACCACAGGACCAGAGAAAATGTGCTTTATGCCAGAGGAATGCGGAAAGGATGATTCCTTTATAGGTGTCAATTGAACAGTTTCAGTTATGGGCAACTGCACAGGGAAACGAACACTTGCATCAAGTGCAGCAGTCTGTGGGGAAGCAACCCAAGGAGCACAAAAAAGTGCCTGAGACATCCAGGAGGGGTTATGTCCAGTAAAACTCCTTATAGGAGGACTTTGAAGGGGATGCAAAGGGGAAAGTGCTCGTTGATAATCCATAACTGGAGTCCTAGGTATGCCACTTGATTGCAAGGTTTCACTAGATGGGGTAGGTAAGCTCCAAAGTGGTGAAGAAAAGGGTACAAGAGGGTTTACAATTGCTTGATTCCCCTTGCTGCTAGCTCGTCCAACAGGAGTTGATAACACTTTGTTTTTGGGTGCACTTTGTTTAATTGCTTGATCAGGAACTCTAGCACCTATTAATCTCAACCCTTGCATCGTTAGTAAGTCAACCAATCAATTCAATAGTAACCAAAAATAACAAATTAGTAAGATACCTGAGCGTGACTGCACAGGTGTCTCAGGAGCAGTAAAATGAGACTTCTGACCATGAAGCCTTTCTATACATGAATGCCATGCGTTCTCCCAAATGCTCCTAGCACCATCTACAGCATGTCATAATAAAGTGATTCATTATAAGATGAAAAATGGATAGAAAATAACCAGGGGCAACATCAGAAAAAAAGCACCGACCAGGTCCTCCAAAAGCCGATATCATATATGCTTCATCAGGTACTGTCCCTTGACTGCAGGATAATTGCAACAATCATTAAAAGTTGGAAAATTGCAACAATCATTAAAAGTTGCACAAGAAAGGCAATCAACCAATGATAAATTCTTTTACAAAATACATCAGAAATAAAATGCTATATTTATGGGGGTGGAAGTTAAAAACATGACATACATCAAAGATCCATAAACAAAGATCTGAGCCCGCAACTGCACTTGTTGTAGGTCTGTGAAAGGTTGTTGAAATATTGCCGATGTTGCAGTAGAAAAACTCAAATCTGGCAGGTTAGTAGTTGATGCTGCAAGAACAAAGGGTTTTAAGCTGGAGGAGTCCACATGTCCATAACGCTGCGTCTCATTTGGTTGCACAAGTTGAGAAAGCACAGATGGATTGAGTGTTACACTGGCTAGTTTATCTCCCCTTTCTATTCTCACAGGTGCTGGTTCTTTGGTAGTTCCTTTTTTAGAAGTTTCTTTTGCTGTCGCCTTACCAGATGATCGCCTTGGTTTACGTTCCGTGTTACGTTTAGATCCACTAAGTGCTATCACTCCTTCAAGTGCCTTTTGACTTCCATGCCAAAGTTCTTGACCAGCCTTGGTATTTGATTGGTCCAAGCCAGAAGTTGGAGGAGTTCCATCCACAATCTATGAGAGATGCCAAATGAAAAATGAAGAATAAACAGATGCGAACCATGTGAAGTGTAATTGTAAAAATTATACAAATAAACGAGTTGATATCTATTCAGTTAACTCATTCAAGAGAAGAATTTTTGCCACTTGAGGTTTCCAATTTGTCGTTTTTTGCCCTGCCTTTCTGGGTGGTTGAAAGAATAACCTAATCCCTGGAGACTTTGTATGGCTTAAAATCCAACAAAATGTGTTTACTGAAGACGCAATCTGTAAAAGTCTTGAGCCAAGAAGACTAAATTTCCTACTTTGCTATCTCAAAATACCAAGCTGGAACGAGACAAAAAGCTTATTTTCAAAATTGTCAAAACTAGGACAATGTTGTAAAGCAAGTTTCCAAAAAGAAAAAGACTTCCATGCACTTTTTTGGCAGTTTCAGAGTCCACAAAAGAATTGCAATAAGGAAAAGGTGCAAAATTAGCCTAGTCGAACTTTCAGATTAAAAGAAGCACGTACTGTTTTGCTAGTTTGTTTAAGGGAAATTGGAATCCATTTTGCTGAATCTTTCTTCTTAGGTGTATCTGCAGGTGGATTAACCTCAAACGTGAAGCTCTTCTCATCTACAAGGGTATCGTTTTTCTTAGGATCACCAGAAGCAGATGAAACATTGCTTATATTAACATCTGTGAACCCTTTCTCTCCATCCTTGATATTTTCATTCTGAGAAATTTCAGCAGGTCTACCAACAGCAGAAGAAACACTAACTCGCTGACTGTGATTTCCTCCGCATTCTAATGCAAAAAGTATATCTTGAGATATAGAAATTGCAGGAGTAAAGAAGTTTGAAAGTTCCCCACGTAAGATGTAAATTAACAAGCCATGCAACATAACAAACAAACATTAGCAAATAGGGAAGTTTAAGTCACTTACTACTTGTAATTGGAACAGCAGCCTGCCCATAATCTGTAACCTCAGTATCTGCTACAGCTTCATTCTCTTGCAGATCTTTTAGACCAGCAACATGGGCAGACTCTCTGAGGGCAGAAGCCCCAGCTTCAGTGTCTATAACATAAAAAATTATTAGAGAACAGAAATTATGATATGAATTTTTGAGAAAGAATATGTAAACACTTGTCCAGCTGTTGTAGTTTACTGGAAATTCAATCTTTAATCACTTCAGTAGCAAGTTATCCGTATTTGCATGTAGTCATGCCCGTTCATATGTAGATCCCAAGTACAACATAAACATAGGAGCAGATTAGATGGATAAGTCAAACAGCATACAGAAGCAACAAATGCCATCTAGAAAACATGTCCATCAAAGATAATAAGTTTAGAGGGAAAGAGAACGACCATTAATCCTTTACTTAAGCATATGGAGCTAGAGATGAGATAACACAGTTTACAATATGCATATACTGAGCACAATACTTAGTCGAACTTGACAGTGGGAGAAGACAATCTTCATACACTTACTGTATGACTGACAAACGCTCACCAGAAATATTTTGGGATTTCTTTTCATCAATTACTTCTACAACTGATTCAGCACCTTCTCCATTTCTTTCACTTGAATCACAAAGTACTGGGCACACATCCATGACCTCCATGTTCTTTTGACTGCCTTTTTTACTTACTACCGCTTGAGCTTCACCATGGTTTTCTGCTTTACAAGCATCAAATGTTAACCGAGACTGATCACCTTCTAGCATCCGACCAGAAGCACCAGAATCACTGATCCTATTAGATTCCAAGGCAGGTTGTGGACCAGCTCGTAGTTGATTTGATGCCTTGGAATCTGATTTGTGTTCTTTGGTTGAAACCCCACCCAACATATCTTTGTCCTTACCCGAATAGGCATACCCCACCAAGGGTACAGGTGATTTTTCAATTCCAACGTGATCAAGAAGTACATCACCAGTGATGGCGTGCCCAGCACACCCAGTGATACCACCTATATTATCTAAATAAACAAGTTAGCACTTTAAACAACTGGGGCAAAAACTAAATAATTCTTGAAACTTAATGGTCAGTACAACTACTCACCTGTTTTTTTTTCACCAGGAGAATCAGACACTGATTTTGTGTCTAACGACTTGTTTTTGCCACCATCATCAAAGCACATGGTCTCAACCCCTCTCTCTACGATGAGAGACTGATCAACAACAGAATCCATATTACAGCTGTCTGAAGGCAACTCTGTGCTTCTGTTTCCTGCATCCGGAATATCTTGGTCACACACAGGAGTATCAACCTGCTCAACAAGACTACCTGTTCTGCAAATTAGCATGGATTCAGCCATTACTGTAGATGAAGCATGACTGTTTCTATGCTTTCCTCCAAGAAGTTCAGATGAAGAACTAATCACAGCCAAGCTGGAACAACCACCCCCATAGCTAGTGCTACTATCCACTTTGCCTTTTGAAGTTTCACTTGCTTCCTTAGACAAAAGAGTTGCAGTAGTATTACTTAACACCTTTGTGCTAGGTAATGGAGAACCATCAGAGTCATCCACTTCAAGTTTCTGCATAGTAACACAGCCCTTTGGTTCTACCTCATGCATAGATACTCCAGACTGATCATCATTCTCTAAATTTTCAAGAGAACCAGAGTCATGTTTCGACATAATGCTTACTGGTTCCTCTGAATTACTCAAGTTAGTTCTATCAAAATAAGAAGAACCACTCCCAGACAAATCTGTCTCCACGATTTGATCGTCCATCTGAAGCCCTTGGATAATCTGATGCTGCTCCTCCTGGAGCTCACTGTTGGTATCTGGACCATTCATGTTGTCACCAGCTGTCTTGTTCCTAAACTTCAGACCCTCACTTAGCTCATCACCGCCCCTAATAGTGTTTCCTGAAGATAACAATGTGCAATCAGTCTGCATCTCTGAATTAGAAGCCATTTCTTTCCTGTCATCCAAAGACATAGTAACTACGTCATCAACTTCACTTCCACTAACATCATTACCTGCATCTTCAGTCCCCAACCTCCTCTCGGTGACAGGTACATCAGCACTAAGAGAACTTAGGTCATTTGAAACCCTACTACCAGAAAGGCTATTCTCATGAGTTTGTGAAATATCATCAACCTGAGACTGAAGCCCTCCACTATCATTCAATGCACAAGTATTATCCAGAGCCTCATGTGGTGCCTCGTGTGGTGGTCGTGAATGCTGTAAATCTGAAATAACACCAGCATCAGACTGTGTGCTACTATCCTGCTTCACACTGAGCTCCATTGGCTTTACTATACAACCTAGTTCATCACAGGAATCTAATTCTTTATTGCCTGTTTGCACTGGGACAATTTCTTCCTGCCCAACAGATTTTAATAACATCTCAACAGATTCTGAGGAAGCAGCCTCTGACCAAACATTGTTGTGCCTTGAAATTGGGCAAGACTCAGTTGCACTGGAGTTGAACTGTATCCTGCTATTACTGTGGGAGAAATCTTCAATCCACTGATTATCTCCGTTGCTTTCAATACCAAGAAAGATCTCGGTTTCAACCAAACCATCAAATCTCAAAGATCCATGAACAGGTTCATCAAAATCAAACTTGGGAAGAGCATATGGCCGTAAAACAGGTGGAAAATTGTTGCTCCCTTCACTAGCTAAATGAAGATTCTGGCTCTGAAAATCATTGTCATCATAATCCATGGGTGTATGCCTGCAACAGTAAAAGATTAAAGAGAGAGAGGAGGTGAGAAAGAAGGAGAGAGACTGAGAGGGTATGCCCACAAAGTGCACTAGATGTATAGATCACATGTTGAGGCTAGAAGGATACCCTGCCACAGAAAAAGCTGAAAAAAGAATGATCCCACATAATGAACCAGCTACAAATACTTCAATAATTACAATGACAATATACACAGACTATAACCATGTCAAGATTAACGTACACATACACAGGAAAAATATAAAAACTTCTTTTTCTACCAAGTCCTTTTCATGAATCAAATGAAAGTAAATCAAATCACACCAAATGTTTTTTTTCGTGTATGTTTTACAAATAATTGCAAGAGAACTTAACCACTTGACCCAATTTGACATCATATACGAATTTTAGTGGAAAAAACAGGACATAAGAACCTTCTAATTATACAACTAATTGAGCTCCTATTTCTATTTTGAAGCAATTTGCTTAGTAAACACAATTAACTTGATATCAAAAATGGAACAAAAGAAAAAGCAAAATTTTGCACTATAAGTAGAAAAGGTAGAAAAGTAAAGTTTGCTAACTACACTTCATTAATATCAAAACCACCAAAGTTTGGAGCATATCAAATAAAAATAAAAGACTATGAAACAAATGATAAAACATTCCTTTTTTTTTTCTCCTCTTTAAAATTCTTGAAAAAAGCTGTATCTTCACATTAATAACTAATGCCACTTACATCCTTAATTGCAGTTCAAACGATTATTCAACTGAAGAACATATCCAACATGTTCCATAATACAACACTAGGAAAGGGGAAGAGAAATGAAAAAGAACACTATTAATTCAGGTCAAATTGCAGTAATGCAATACTGAGTCTAGCAACTCCCACATCTTGCTGTATTTAAAGCAACCCAACTTGGCCAGTAGATTGCCAAACATTTAAACAGAAACCAAACATAAGGAACTATGTTTCTTTATTCTATAGAATAAATAGAGCAGTTTTATTTAATGAAAAAGTGTAATAATAATAGAGAACAATGGATACCTTAGAGAAATTTTCAGTACGATTAGAATTTCCACAATACTAGATTTCTTTTCTTTTGAATAGGAAAATTGACTAGTAGGAGGAAAAGATTCAGGTAATGATTGAGTTTGTTATAGTTCTTGAACAAGTTATTATTTAAACTAGCAGAAGTCGTTGCATTTCAAAAAGAATAATGTAGCAGTACAATAATCTAAATAAAAGGGTCTGTACTTATTAGGAAAGAAAGTGAAGAGGAATTGTAAACTTCATACAAATTATTGGATACTACGTGGGACTGAACATGAAAATAATGAAAAGAAGCTTACATTAGTATAGGTACCAAGGAGCATAGTTCAAACAATCTTAAGGAAAGAAGCAAATATCAACTATTCTATCAAAGGAGACTACTGCTATTATTCAATACCATTGCTTGTTAAAGAATAAAAGCTGAACTTGAAATGCTAATTTCATCACTAGATTCTATAAGTTCAACTAATGTGCATAATTCAATCTTAAGCAACGAAGAAAAAATAATTATTCCAACAAAGCAGCTTATATTTGCCAGTTAGTCAACACGGTTGCTTGTTGAAGAACAAAAGCTGAACTGGAAACGCACATTTGATCACTAGAATCTACAATAAGTTCAACAAAAGATCCAAAAAGGCAAAGATAAAAGCCACTTGCTCCTAATATGCTAAGAAACAGAAAAATGGTCAGTTGAATCAAAGAGACCACTGCACATCATGCCCACCATGACACGTCTCTCTAATTTCAAATATACCTAATGCTTTGATAAAGAATACTGTGTAACCAGACTAAACAGAAAAAGTAAGCTAGTAGTTTGACACAATTCAAAGAAAGAATCAACTTTGACGTGGCATATGTAAATACTGAAAAACAGCACTTGCACTAAATATGCACAATTACAGATACGCATTAAACAAAATAAATGGAAAACTTGGTCTTGACCTTATATAAAACTGTCCAATCATGAACACGAGTGCATGGAATAAAAGCCCTAATTCCAGCTCGTTCAGCATTTAGAAGATTGATTCTCACTAAAGCCCGAGACCTCAATTCGTCTATAGCGGCCAACCATCCCCTAAGGGGAGCAAATACGTTAACGTGTCTATAACTTCAACTAAGTCATTAAGAACCACAACAACACGGCATCATACAAGTCACAAAAAGCTAAAAACAATTCAAACCTTAGCTGCTTTATACTACGGAGGATTAAAAAAAAAAGATGTAGGAAATGAACAGTACCAGAACAATTAAGTCTAGAGACGCTACCTCCCTCCATCCGGTGACGAAATACAGGCCGTTAGATCCTCAGCTCTTCCCAGACCAGTACGATGTTCATCTACTGCTCCACAACCACAAACTAAAAGTCTAAAAGTAAGCAACCTCCCTCAAATTCGAAGACTTGAGCTAACAAAACCTAACAAAGTGAAGCGAAACAGAAAGAGACAAAGGAGAGCCTCCTGTAATCACCGGAGGATAGAGTTAGGGTTGCGGTCAATCGAAACTCAGGAAGGGGAAGTTTGGTGTGCGCTGTGTGTAAGAGAGAACAAGAAAGCAAAAGCTTTATCACTTGCAAAGCGATCTTTATTCCGTTTTCGCAAATATAAAATGCGAAACGTTTTCCTTGAAGGGACGAGTGACAGTGGTCGAATTTTGAAAAAGTGGGTCACTCGTAAATGGACCTGATCCAACGGCTGTAAGGGGCCTGGAGCACGACCCGTGCCGTGTTCCCATTCGTAGTTAAAAAATATAGCAGTGAGTTGTAGTGTGTTATTTAGATTGTTACGGTAGATTTGGCCGCCGTTGGCTTAAGAGGTTGGGTTTACATCCAACGATCGACACGGTGGATTTGAGCTTAAGGAAAATCCAAAAACACGTGGCGGAAAGCAATAAGGTCTTAAATTAGGATAAACACAAGAGCCTTGGACTCGTCATGTTCACCGTCGGATCTTAACTCCTTTCTCGAAATTGGAAAGTGCAGGTGCAGCATATATTTCAAAAGGGTAATCGTTGCGCGGATTGATTAGCTCATTATAGTTATCGATTGCCACTTGGAGTGAAATGGTTTCCTGAAGTGATAGATGGACTTTGGTGTTAGTCGACTTTGTTGGGGTCGCACTCCCTCGAGTAACACGCATGTAGTTGTACTTTGGGCTTAGGCCCGTTACATTTATAAAAAAAAAACTTTGCCTTGACAAGCCGCATCCTCAACTGGCATTCTATGGTGCAAAAAGCTAAAAAGAACAAGTAAAATTATTCTCACAACAATTAAAATATTGGCCTAATTATGGTTTGGTTTGGCAAAGCCATCCAATGTTATGAATACCATACCGAGGTCGGTATCGGATTGAGCTCTGAAACAGAATGGTACTGGTACCGATTGATACCGGGTACCGTTTCGGGATATTTTTTAAATTTATAAAATAGTCCCTAAAATTTTAAAAAATTGAAAAATAGTCCATATTGATATATTATACAGTTGTACTGTATACTTTACTAGTTTACTGTTTACATCAACTATCTTTCAAAAATCTTAACAATAAATAATAATGATAATTAATTTGAAATAACAATAATTTTAAAATATTTTACATATGAATAATAACCACAATTAATATAAACAAAGACAATCATCATCATACAATTATAAAATTAAGAATAATACAGAGTATTTAAAATATTACAATAATACAATTTCATCATTATAATAAATAATATTACATATTTACATCAAAAAATTCAAAACATCCGATAAAAAGAACAATAAATATTACAAAAAGAGTTGATGACGAATAAGCAATCAAGTAGAAGTTG
>JANKOD010000005.1:12958566-12969853 GCA_026284645.1 Erythroxylum acuminatum | reverse complement strand
ATATAAAAGATTTGGTTAGATATATTTTCATTTATGTTTCATATGGTTTAAAATTATATAATAATTAATATATTATATTTTGCATATTATTTAATATACTTTAAATAATATTTATATGCATAAATAATTTTTATTACAAAACAAAATATAGTTAAAATTAAAAATGCTTTTTATTGTTATGTTGCAAACAGTCTACTGTATGAAACTCTTTTAAAAAAGCTTTTTTTTAAATGACAGTCAAACAGTTAACTGACTTCTTAGAAAAGTTCTTATAAAAAAAGCTCTACTGACAACAGCTCTACTGATATAAGCCCATCTAAACAGGCAATACATTAGACTCGTCAATAAAAAGATGGCAAACATGAAGCAGAAATGTTGCTTATACCTGAGTTGCAATGTTGATTAGCCAATGAAAAGGATGCCAAAGGCCCACTTGAAACGAGACACTACAAAACAACTCATGCCCACCAAGGTCTCTCTGTTAAGTCCTTTGAGAAAACGTATCGAAACCTTGAACTATAAGGTATCCACTCTATCATCTGCCATACCCTTTTATTTGATTTACGATCAATGCATTTCTGCATCGAATCATGGAGCTTCTTATCCACGTTGCGCATGAGCCATTTGAGAATATCATCTGAGCTAACGGAGGCTTCTTTCAAGAATCTTTCAAGCACCCGGGGTAAAAATACTTTTCTCGACTTCTTCACAACAACATTTGCCTGAAGAAATTCTCTTTTTGCAGCTTCTAACTCTTCTTGAATACTTGATGCCGAGTATACTCTTAGCTAAAAATATGCGACAAGTTATTCTATGCATTATATTCTTGGGAACCAAAGACTACTTAACAAATTTCAGTTTAAATAAGCCTAAGAACCCAACATGCTTTATACACATGCCAAATGGTGTCAGATATTCCTTTTTATGGGTAAAGTCATTACTATAAGGTATATGTTATGAGGGATAATCAATACTTTAACATGAGTCCAGGAAAGAGTTGACATATCAAGAATGTATCTTCACGTTAAAGAAAAAGCTGATAATGAAAGTCGAGTTACCACAGGATCAGAAAAGGCTCCACTACAAAGGGCAAAGCACACCAAGGGTTCGGCAACAGAAAGACCAAATTTAGAACCGATAAGTTGCCTTTCTTCACTGGATTTTTTCCGCAAGGCAGAGGAAAGGATGCTCTCAAGCCACTGTAATTTGTACAAAGAAGAGCATTTAAAAATATTGTTGTTCAGTAGAGCATGACGCTGTAAAGAAAAGCCAGCATTGATCTGAAAATGAATAAATAAATAAATTGATTAAGCTCTAACATAACTAATCAAATCTGTCCTTTTTTTATCAAATGTCAACGACTAGTAACATATTCTCTCCTCGCAACGTATTATATCTGTTGCTATGAGACAAGATCCTCTGTCTAATTTTATGGTATCTTATTCTGTCCGATGAATTTTAACCATTCATCTATGCGGGTCCCGCGTTTATTTATACGGGACCCACGCGGAACTCACATAAATGAATGGTTAAAATTCATGGAACAGAATAAGACACCATAAAGCTAGACAGAGGATCTGGACTCCTGTTGCCACAGCATGACACTAAAATCTTTGTTTTTCATACTAAAGACGGAATGTTACCTATGGGACAGTTTTTTGACAAATGAGATCTATTAATTCTTACAAGATATGATGATAAAAGATTAAAAAGAAGAGTTTTTGATCAATTAGCACTGACACATTCATCAGCACGTACATAAACATTACGAGAGAGACACACTTTATACACTGCGGAGAAGGAAAAACTGGTGGTACAGCTGAAAAATGCAAATGCAGTAGATAGCGTACGTCATGAAAAGATCTATTCTTGCTAGTTCTATCAGATAACAAAAGATACGAGCCGTGAAAAGATGAAGGAACTACAGATTTGGTTACGCTGCATTGGAGAAATCTTTAGGGATGATGTTCTACTATATTTGTCTATGGATAAATAAATCTTTCAATCAATTAGCGAGAATTGCACAGGATAATAACAGCACATGATAATAACAAGGTGGCATACTCTTCCAACTCGGGGTGCTCGGAGACCAAATATAGATTCTTCTATGGCATTTGCACTTATAATATGACCACCAACGTTGTAAGCAGCCTGCAGTAGAGAGAAAGAGGTTTTGAATTCTAGTGCATGTGATGCTTATAGTAAATTCTGAAGAGATGAAGCCAGCAAGAGAAGTGTACGAAGAGTAACTCATATAACCCTTCTTAGTTACTTTATGCTTTCAGAATTTTCGTATCAACTTCTAACGTCAACATGTTTATAGTTGAAGGATACTTATTGCGTACATGTTGAAGGAGCCATGCCCATGTGAAACCATTCAGAGACAATCAGGGAAACATGTTCATCATCAATGCTGCTAATCGTGTTAAAGTTTCTCAAAATAATCTTATCTTAATTGAACATATGAAACAATAAGAAACAGAATTGGGCTACATTACTTCTGCATAATGTTCTCATGTTTGTATTGCCAGTAAGCCATCAGCCTATATAAGTACGCTATAATTACTGGTCTGTTTGAAGAACTCTACCTTGTGGAGCAAGGATAATCTCCTGAAAGAGCTGTTGGGAATTCCATAAGCCAAATATGCCTACAAAGACAAATAGAGCCTCCCACGTAAAAATAATCTGTAGCTCAAAACTGATGACTGCTCCAAGTGAATCCTTACATGCATGATGAGGGCGTTGTGTACATTGATCCAAAATGCAATTTGAGCATTGTTTTCCATCCGACTCACGGCCAACTTTTCCAATTGCTTCACCAGAACTCTGAATTTTCACCAAAGTATTGGTGCAAGGTCAAATAGGCATCCATCCTTGCATTGACAAATCTTACATACACAAATTTCTTATTCTAGATTAATTTTAGAGATGGTTAGTTGGCAATGAAAAGATCCATGCCTTATTTGAGCTATGCCCAATGACAAAAATTATCGCAGGAAATGATGTTCCATTTCACGAAAGTGGTACCGAAGTGATGCACATCTACATGACATATCAATAAAAACAAATGCTCTAGTGTTACCGAAGTGATGCACATCTACATGACATATCAAAGGTTAGAACCCATTAGAAGAATTCGCAATACATTCAACTTCAATCAAATTGTCCTATAATGCAAAACCTGATTGACATTTACAACTAATAGGTAACCTATTTGCCCTACTAGCCTATAGTTTAATCTTCACCTTCGACTGAAGAAGGAATAGGGGCATATTTTTGAAATACATGCTAAATTCCCTTCTTTTTGATATTTTATTTATCTTTTTTTATTTTAACATGTTTTGTTGACAAGTGAGATTCACCTGTAGGTGTTGATAGCATAAGATGCGCGCGAGAACTGGTTTTGATGAGTTGATATATGTGATATTTCTACCATGGATTTGCATGACCAATCTCTATTCTCTCCCATTATGACATTGGTTGATGACCTCGACAATAATGGCGTAGCTGAGGATGTTGTGCTACTAAGCCAGCAATACACCCCAGCCATAGACCTGACCATCTCTTCTGACAACTTGCTCGGGCACTGGTAGAGATGATCCTTCAGAGTTCGCAGCATAAAAGCTTTTTCCTTGTCAGAAGCCTGCATAATTATGATATGAGACATACAAATTGTGTCAAGTTGTTTCTCAAGAACCAGCAAACGAATTCCTATTGCTCGTTTTTCTTCATTTCTTTTTTACCAATGATCATGGAAAACTTTCCACGGCTCCTTTAAGACCAGAAAATCAGCCATGAAAATAATTGTTGAACTTCATGCTGAGCATTAGAATATCTGAATAGCACACAATTTAAGGATTCCAGCTAAAACTTGGAAACGATTGGAAGAGAAACAATGAAAAGATCTAAAAAAGCACCTGACACGAATGTAAAGCACGAATACTTTCCTAATGAGATTCCTTCAGCCACACAAAGAATTAATGTTAATTAGTCTACTAATAATGGCATTTCTTTGGAAGGCTCGGCCATCTTCGCAAATATATCCTACACAACTGAGTGGCCAATTGGCCACCTGTAGTGGAAGATTGAAAATTTCTCTACAAAGTGGTCTAATTTTGAGTCAGATCTTGTGATGGGATTGCTTTTTCCTGGTTCACTATCCTTCTTTCTGTTTTTTTGTTGCGTAGAATTAGTCATCTCCGCACCTATACTTCAAAGAACGGCAGTTTCACTATATTGAAGTCTTTCTCAAGATTATCTTACCATGAGAAATAGGAAATTCACTTCTACTATATATATTGTAATGAAACATCAATTACTAGTGACATTTCAAAACTCCAGTCATTTAAAGGCTATATCTGTAAGATGAGGAGATTAACCAAGAGTACAAAACACGTAGAGGTTTCACTACATTATTGAATCATAAACCTCTAGTAATTGGACCTTTCAAATTAAGTGCCCCTTCTTCTTACTCAATTGATAAAATTTTGGCTTCATTCAAGAACGAAGGTGATGGAATATCCACATCTTTAAAGTTAGATCAATTGCCTACCTTACCCCTGATAGAAGAAGTCTTCTCAAAGTGAAAATCACCTTTTCCACTGAATAAAGTAGTATCGCTCTTGGAGTTTTTTTTGCTTGAGTCGCTGAAAGAAACCAGACGCAATGGGAAATTTTTGGATGAACAGAAAGCGCTTGAAATTATACTTGGTTGTTTCTTGGATGCATGCTTTGTATGGGCAGGAGAAGCTACCCTCGAGCTATGCTCAGAAGGTGGCCGACTAACGCAGTGCTCAAAAATACCCCTGTACAAAGACAGAACATGTTGCTCACGGTTTGCCACCTCCTCTTCTAGTAACTCAATCTCCGCAATTAATTCCTTTGTCTGTGATGAGCCATGAACTTGTTGCTTATCAAGAAATAAATTTGGAGTATAAACGAATGCAAACAGTTACAATTTGCAGATATAGATAACTCTGACATTGCATTCCAATGAGCTTGTGATGTAGAGAAGATAGTCTATATATAAGTTGCAGTAGACACTCTGCTTGGGATGCTTAAACCAACTCAAAATATTTTAAGTAAGAATATCATTGTTATGATAAAGCAACTCAAACTATTTATGTAAGAATATCAATGTCATTATGGACAGCAATTAAAGCTCCATCATTCAATTAGAGGGACCAAGAGTACCTGAGAGGCAAAATGCCTGTGGCCAGGAGATAAGGTACTTGAAACTCGGCCCATCGCTTTCTCAAGCATTATGCGCATTGATTTCTCTTGTTGCAGCCGTGATTGGAGATGCTCAATCTGTAACCAAATTTGTAAGGGAATCCTAACATTATGATATATAATAAGAAGAGTCTGGCACCGTTTCTTACATCCTTTTCCAGGGAGGCTCTATGGCTTGATGAAGCATTTTTTTGGATACGATTGGGGTAGTCATTGGAAGGACTTGGTATTGGTGTTCGTATCTGTTATCACAAGACAAACCACCTGTCTTTAAGCTGTGGTGAAAGCTCATCCCATGATATCAAACTTAATCTTAAATAATCATTGATAACAAAAATGTTTAACATGCAATCTCACATTTGTTCTTGTTGATCGCAGAACTCCATCTCTTGAAACATCCGAGTTCCTGTCAGATGCACTGGCGAAAACGCAGACGGAACAAAAAGGGTAAATGCACACGTAGAATATCATTTTGTTCAATCTTCGTTTCTCCTTTCTTATGACCAAGAAATTGAATGCCACCTTTTCTATTTGGCATGAATTGGCAATTTATCTTTGCTTCTCAGGTCAACTCGCATCACCTAGTTCAACTTTAATGAATTACACATATCCTATGCTTAAACTTCCTTGCATTATTCTCCGTCCAGTGAAGTCTCAGTTACCCTTAGATTCTTATTTCGTTATAAGAACTACCATTTATAGATTTACTCTTCAAATTGAATGTATTAGACCTATCCGCTGTCTTCAACCACTCGGGTCTCAAACTCTTCATTCACTTTGAACACCAAGCTTCATATGTCAATAGAAAAGAGACTGTTGAAAAAAACTTGTATTTCTGAGTAGTTCTTGAACTTCTTAAACAGCCAGAAAGATATCTCCAAATCAAAATTTTAAAACAATTATGTGCTAAAGTACACAAATACAAAAGAAAAGCGGAAGAACCCTATTCCGTTTACTTAAATTTGACTCAACATCATTAACGATAACTTTATTGTATAATCATACCTCTTAGAGCGTCTATGCTGGATGTGAAGGTGTGAACTTGGCCCGGAACTTTCCTTCTCTCCCTTGTTAACTGCACCATCATCCTTATCCAACTTGAAATCTTCCATTTCACTGTTCCTAGTAAAAATCAATATTATTTAAAGAATATCACCCTTTACACAAAACTCTAGAAGACCAAGTTTGGATGGTGACATGAAGAACAGCAGAAGGCTGCTATAGTGCTATTACATATTTCGAAATTGGAATGCAATGGAGGGAGTGTTAAAGAGAGAACATAGATCTTAAATGGGAATGTCCTTCTTGTGTACACAACTTTCAGGTGCATATGCTGAAAATGGTAGTGTAAGTAAAGAGCAAGAAAGGAGTAAAATTATAGTGGAAAGTAAATGACACAAGTCTTACAACACAGAATCTGGACCACGCATGTTGATAAAGAAATAAATTTGATCACCTTTAGGTTGTTAGGTGCATTGAATGCTGGTATTTATATCACCTCATCAATCCCTCTCCTACTTTCGCTGCACATAGAAGAATTGATCGTTAAGAGAGCCGTGGAAAACTATAATTTGAGACTATTTTGAATTTTACCCGCCGGATGTAGAATTCAGATCTTCCTTCCAAAATAATCCTGTGTAACTCTGTGCAATGTTCAAACTCTTTAAACTCATATTTAATACCCAAAAAGAGGTCGTCTTGAGCATTTGGTAAGTTTGAATAAGGTTATTTTAGATAGAGGATCTAAACTGATGTCGAATGTGGATCTTCTGTCCAAAATAATCCTATCCAGCTTTGTTCAATGCCCAAACTCTCTAAACTCACATCTAATACCTAAAACGATGTCGTTCGAGCATTGAATAAGGTTGGACAAGGTTATTTTGGACAAAAGATCCAAATTGTTAGAGGTCTATGTTACCTCAATAGATCAAGTACTAGATACTAAATGACCCCAAAAAGAAATTATTTTTAAACAATGACCCTGTTTAGCAATCAGCTGATTGCATTAGCTGTTTGTCATTTAATGTTTAGTAAAATTAGTTGTTTAGTTTAACTGTTAATGTGTAAAATGACTATTGAAGACATGATTTAAAAAAAAATTATAAGGGTATGAATATTATATATCTTAGTATTTCGTTCAATATTATTATAGGAATTTAGATTTTATATATTAAATTCTACAAAAATTAAGTTTATAACTCTAATAAGAATATACAACAACAACAACAACAACAACAATAATCATCATCATGATGACGATGATACATCCAAACATAAAATATAACAATACAAATGAAGTTTAACAATACAATTCAAATAGAGCAAAAGAAATGAACATCTTCATTTAAAGCAAAGGTTTATAACAATTCAAGAACAACATCTAATTGCTATTAAACTAGAAGCAATATTATCATGAATAGTTGTCATCTCCTAAGTTCTTTGTTCTTTAATGTCTTCTTGTGTAGAGTTAACTTTAACATCTTGAAATACATCTGGAGGTATAAATTCAGGATCTTGATCGATGATGCTAAAAGCCAGGTCGCCAATTGTACTTCTTCTAATATAGTTATGTAAAGCAAAAGCTACACAAATTATTCTATTTTGATCCATTAATGAATACTTAGGCATTTTTTTTCAATATCTTTCAACGAGCCTTAAGAATACTGAAAGCCCTCTCAATACAAATTCTCAATGATGAATGAGCTCGGTTAAAAACTTCTCGAGATCCTCTTGGATTTGCACCACGAAACTCTAATTGATGATATCTTGTCTTTGAGTAAGGTGTCAAATATCCTTCTCTTTCCAGATAGCCTTTGTCAACCAAGTAATATTTACTTGAGTTTCCATAGAAGCAATATAATTAGTATAAATGATATCATAAAAATTCTAAATTATTAATAGCAAATCCTACAAATTTTAAAATTACCTATCGGTGGTTTTAGAAATTTAAGTCTCAGATTACCGATTGTATCAAGAAAAATACGAGAATTGTGTGCTGATCCCTCCCAACCCGCTAAAACATTTGTAAATAGTAAGTTAAAGTCACATGCTGCCAATACATTTGTTATTATTATTCCTTTCTATCCTCTAAATCTAATTTGATCCTCCTCTACAACAACTACCGCTATATGTGTACCATCAATAACTCCAATGCAATCCTAATATAAAATAATAATAATAAGATGATAAAACAACATTTTTTAATGGAAAATATAATGAAGGGGGAGGAAGAACATATTCATTTACCTTAAAATGTAGCATATATCTATCATTGGCAATTTGTGGTGGAATGTCCTTGAATTCAGGATCTTTTGGTACGAGTATATCTCTTGAAAATCCATCGATAGCAGTCAAAAATTCTTTAAAAACTCTACTCATAATTTTACCAGAATGTTGAAAATGCTCTTGGGTATCTCTATTAGAGGAATCTTTACTTAGGACATACACGAATAAACTGACTTTCTCCAAAATAGACATCTTATCTGAAGGTCTTAAATCATAATTATTTTCCAAAACTATACTTAATTGACGAAATGTATTTTGATTAATCCTAAATGTATTAAAACACCTTTTTTCATGACCATTCAATAATTCATTCATCTGTAGTTCTCTTGTTTGACAGGAAGTTATGCATGGTTCCTTGTATATGTGGTTAAAAAAATACACACTCATGTAACCCACTACACAAGCCATCGAATCCCAAAACTCAATCTCATTGTCCAAAAATTGCTTCATTTGCAGAAGTTGTATAACATTATCATCCATACTTACAGATCAATAAGTAAAATTATATTGTAAATAAACAAGACACTTGTATGTCTAAATATAAAGAAATAAATAATATAGCAGGTAATAAAATTATAGATTACCAACAAGATAACATAATATAATAAAATAAGCAAACCAAATTCATATTGTCTTAAAAAACACCATGTTAACGTAAGTGCAAAAATAATAAAAACAATAAACTAAACATAGTAATGGATAGATAGAAACTATGTTTAATGTTTTTTTATGTTTGTCATATTCATACATAAACTTTATATATTCAACCCTCTTTGTATCATCTAGTAAATCAAAAAAATGGACCTTCTTTGCGGATCTTCAACCAACATGCAAGCAAAGTAAAATTCAAGAGTACTAGTCTCTAAACCTGAGAAAGTACATATTTTTCCCAAAGCATTCATAATATCATGGTGTGACGCACCAGCGCTAATACTTTGTGATGCACCAATATTCATCATATCCAAAATTTTCGTAATGAATTTTTTCATCTCCATTGTTGCACTCTGCCTCTCTTGAATCAATTGCATCATAAAGTCAAACCTCTCATACATTGCTGCAGATCTTTCTGCCTTTTTAGCGGAATCAGTTCTTGCACTCTTGTTACTTTGTGAACTATCACCCTCCAAAACCCTTTTGCATCTTCTTCTCTTACTCCCTTCATCATGTGTAGCTTGAGGGGTCAGGGTAGATTCTCCCCACACTTCTCCCCAATTATTTAGACCACTAGTCTCATCCTTATTCTCATGATCATGATAGGCTGACAATTGATGATGAACATTATAACTATCAGGCGGAGAAGGAACATGTATTTCCTCAACTTCTCGTTATCTTTGTGGAAGGTCAGCCACAGGATAAAATGTAGTTTCTCCTCGAGCCAAGCATCCAAAAAGTTGATCCAACTTACATTCAAGCTTAGGTTCAAGCCCTTCCTCTTTAAATGTTTAAAAATTGATGTTCTCCTAAAAAAATTAAATAACTTATATTTAACTAACTATTTAGCATTAGAGTAAAGGAAAATAATTTAAATTGGGGAAAAAGGGGATAACTTTAATCTTTAAAGTCCACCACTCCTCACTAGCAGCAATTGTTCCTTTGTCATAATCTCATCCTAATCCCGTTTCTTTCCCTTTCAATTGTTTTCAAAGACTCCATCTAGTTCTCTTCCAATCAAACTTATTTTTAAGTTTTGTTTTATCCCATGGTAAGTTGGTTGCTTTGTGAAACTCTTCCTCCACCTCCTTCCATAGTAACCTTTGACCAATAACTCCATCGCGTTTTCCCTTACTCCTTTCAATATGTTGATTACAAATGTCACAAAAGATAAGAAGAGTTTCTTTTAGCTAACGAATCCAACCTATATCATTCGCCCTTGACTTCCTCCTTTGTTTCCTTTTTGGGATGATGCCATCTAATCATATAAGATGAAAAAGATTATATACTAGTTAATTAATTTGAATTGATTTCACTACTTAATTAGTTTTATTAGCTTGAATTAGACTACTTGAACAAAATAAATATATAATTTACTATTTATCATTATAATATTTTTATTAATTACATAATTTAAAATTATTTTATTTCTTAATTTAAAATGAGTAATAGAATTAGCTTGTGAATATTATTCAAAAATTATATAAAATTGTAATATATTTATATTTAAAATATTATATTATTAAAACATTTTTATTAAATTACTATTTGTTTATATATAATAATTTAAGAAAATTATACTTCTTTCTGTAACAAAGAAACTATTAAATAATTAAATAATATTACACAAAGATAAAAATGAAAATAAAAAAGAATGAAAAAAGAGAGTTAGGTTTAAAACATGAAAATAAAAATGAGAGAGTTAGGGATAAAACAAAATGGTTTCAACTTAGGGAATTAGGAATAAAACAAGGTTGCAAGTTAGACTTTAACACCTTATAATTAAAATTAAAATTTAATCATTAATATATGATTAAGAAATTATGCTTTAATACCTTATTAATTCTCACATGTCTAAATTTTAAGTATTTTAACAATTTTAAATACGAAAATTATAATGAGTCTTGATGAAATTATTCTAAAATCAATTTAAAAATTCAATTGAAAAATCATAATGTCTTTAATTACCATCATTAGTCATTACTACATAATTAGAAATCTATGTTTAATACAACATGAATTTAATCACAAATTTGATTAAGAATGGGTAATAATAATGTTTTTAATTGATGATCATATTTTAATAGAAGTTATTTTTAAAACCTAAAATTATTAATTA
>JANKOD010000005.1:12926783-12950864 GCA_026284645.1 Erythroxylum acuminatum | reverse complement strand
TTTTGATTAATTGGACCGTTGTAGCTGATTTGCTGCATCCATAAGTCGACTTGTCGAATGAATAAGTCGACTTGTTTCAACCATTTACGTAAAATTGTAACTCCGCTCTCCAATAAGTCGACTTGTGCTATGTAAGTCGACTTGTGCTGCCTCCAACGGTAACATCCATCTAGATCTTCTATAATCCTCATGTTTTAGGCCATTTTCCTTATAAGGAACCTCCTATCTTGATTTTTCAATGATTAAACACTTGCTTATCTTGATTTGCACAATTCTTTCATTGAATAATACCTGAAATAATTTCTTAACTAATTCTATACAATTTGTTATTATCAAAACATAAGTAGAAATCAATTTGTCAACCACCATTGATCCAACATTTATTTCATTTGATAAATGAGATAAATATGAGGATGATGAATACTTGTTTACAGATGTTCTAAACTTCATTTATGATTTATTTTTGAATCGATTGTGATTTGATTGCCTTTGATGTTAATGTGTTTGGGTATTGTAATTGTTTGTCATTTTTTGCATACATCAATAACAAATTGAGAGAGTGAACCAATAGTAATATGATTAGGTTGGGTAATGAGAGTTAACAACCTAATAGATCATATAAATAATCAAATTGGTAATTATATGAAGAGAGATCTCGTGTAAGGATCCGATTGTTTATTAGAGTTCTTAAGAACTAATTGGAACGTAAATTGTTTTGTTAATTGAGAGATGACAAATTTAGAACTTCAGATTCAATTAGGGACTATGATTTATGGTTTAATGATTAGATCTCAAGAGAGAATAATCAACCTTATAAAATTCTAGGATCGATACCCATTAACTTAAAAGTAATTAAGTTAGTAATTGACGATAGCGAAAATTCCCTTTCTCATAATTGGTTAATCTTCCTTATGTAATTTTCGATTGTTAAGTGGTTATGCTCAATTTCATTTCCTTGTATTAATTTTATAATTTCATTTTCAATCAATCCATATTCAATTGCTTAATTTTCTGTTCATTTATTTTAATTTTAATTACAATTTTTAAACCTTAGACAAAGTTCGAATCCAATTAGTTTAGCTAATTCCTCGAGAGATCGATACCTTAACTACTACACTACGACCTGTGCGCTTGTGAAATATTGAGGGTTTTATAATTGTAAAACCTACTTAACATTTTCATCTGCACCCAAATTAAATCCTAAATTATTGCAACAAAACAAATATAGTTTATGAAAGTAGGAATTGATCTCGTGAGGAATTATATTTCATCAATCATTATTGATAAAACAAATCTCACGTTATGGTTGCTTCCACCATTATAACTACAATTGATCATTGATATAAAAAATAACTATTTCATCAATAATATATTCAATGTGATATTAAATACTTGTCTGTCTTTAAGATCAGCTAATCAAAAACATGTAATTCAATTAACCCTAATTATTTAATAACTTCATATATGACTCAAAATTTAATTAAACAAAAGCTTTAAGAAAAGAAACACTACCAAAGCAAGAAACAAAACATTTGTGGTTACAATTAATCTAATTAAATGATTTTCCTAAAGTTAATAATTTATGATGTAATAAAATTAAAAACTCCTAATTACTACAAATATTAAAGGAATTAAACTTTTACGTATTCAATATTTAATCTAATAGATGATCATTTTAATAAATAAAATAATTGCGCATATTATAAATTAGTTAAAAGATCATCACTTATTTTGATGATGTTGAGATCTTTTTATTGTGATTCTTTGGCTTCCATAAATCATAGCTTCATTGATTGTCTTCTAGACCTGGTCAAGATAAGATTTAAACAACTTTTCACACGTTTTTCTTGCAAAATCAAGGTTTAAAAGTTATATTTTCCACTGAAACTACCCATGCCTAATCTTTAAAGCCATTGTTGTTAGCTTTATCCTTCTAACTACACCTTTTTGTGTTGATTTGTTTAAGGTTTAGATTCACCAAAGATGATTTGAAAACAAAAGATATGCTAATCTTTAAGATATAATCAATATTCATAATTGGCATATGGTAATTAATATCCAAAATGATAAAAAAATCTTATTAAGCACCCTCAAATAAAGGACCATTAAAATATGTCAATTTAATATTAAGTCCCATTAGAGTATCCATTGTGTGAGCACCTATAATTTTAGCAACGAAAACTAAGTCAAGAACATATTTACATTGACTCAAATAAAAACTATTTCTAGAATGAGTGATTTTAATATCAAGAAATTTTTTAAAAGGTCCAAATCCTTAATACAAAAGTGATTAAGGAGAAAGTACTTAACTTGACTGATGAGATGTTAGTTATCACCAGTAATAATCATGTCATCCATACATATTAAAAAGGACACATTAAAAAAGAGAAAATAAAGAGTGATCAATATGTGACTAAGTGAAGCCAAAATCAAAGAGGGCATAAAAAAATGTTGCAAACCAATTGTAAGATACTTACTTTAACCCATATAAAGATTTATGAAGCTTGTAAACTAGAGAAGACTCCTTATGCCAAGGTTGCCAAGATGGTATAGATATATAAGCCTTCTCATCAAGCTTTCCATGAAGAAAATCATTTTAAACATCTAGGTAATGTAAATTCCATTGTTTAGTAGCTCCAATATTTGATAGAATTCTCATTGTCACCAATTTTGCAACAAAAGCAAAATTTCCATGATAATTGATTCCTTCAACTTTTGGAAAACTTTTAGCAACCAAATGAGCTTTATATCATTGAATTCCTCTTTCATATTGTCTTTTGATTTTAAAGACCTATTTGAATCTTATTAGATTCCTATGAAAAGGAAGTGGAATAATGGACCAAGTAGTCTCTTCCAAAGTACAAAGTTCAGCTTCTGTTATTTGTATCCACTAAGGAAACTTAACAATTTAGTTAAAAGAAGTAGGTTTAATATCAAGTAAAAAGTTCAGATTCTATCATTTGTATCCACTAAAGAAACTTAAAATTTTGGTTAAAATAAGTAGGCTCAATATAAGAGATAAAGAGCTAAAAAAATGCACAATAAGAAGATTTAAATCTATTATAAGAAAGAATATTTTCAAGAATATCCTTTTTACATGGAGTTGAAGAACTAGAAAGAATTTAAGCTTCAGGGTAATAATAGTCTTTAAACTTTAGATGTGTTTGAATATTCCTTTTGGGTAGTTTTAATGGAATGATAAGTGAAAGATCATTTGCAAGTGTTTTAGGTAAAGAATGTATTGTGATGAGTGCTTTAGCTAATGGTGTTGCTACTATGGTGAATGTAATTGGATATATTGTAAGGTTGAGTGGTGGTGAAGTGGTTTCAAATATGTTAGATGTTTAAGGTAATAGGGAGGAAGTAAAAAGATCCCTAATGGTGGTGTCACTTATTGGGAAGGGAAGAGGGAGTGAATAAACATGATCTTCCTTGGACATACAAGGAAATATACACTAATGAAAAATGATATCATGACTCACATAGATTTTCATTATGTGAAAATTAAAAATTTTATAACCCTTTCGATGAAAAAATGACCAAGAAAATTTCCAGGTAAACCTCTTTGATCAAACTTATGTTTAATATAAACAGTAAATCCATAACACAAATAACTAAAAGTATGCACATGTTTAAACATAGGGGTCTTATTATACAATAATCCAAAAGGTATCTTGTTATTTGATAGTTTAGTTAATGTCTTTTGAGATATTTTTAAGATATCTAATTAATTATTTTGAGCATTTGTAGTTAGATATATTTGGTATATCATTATGATAAGAATTTTACCTTATGTGGGATTCATAAAGATAAGATAGTGTGGAGAATAAAATCCCAGAGAAGATAGGATTTATTAGAGATAAGATCACCATGTTTTATCGAAGATTATGAAGCAAATTTTCTTGTGATTTGAGTTATTCTTCGCAAGTGCAATTTCGGAAATTTGAGTTATCTTTGGCAACTACAATTTTGGTGATTTTGAGCAATCTTTGTTATTGTGTTCCATATACACAAATGTAGATTTTTAGACAGTTGTCTTATCATTTTGTGAGAAAAAAAATAGGCAGAATATTTGTCAAGTGTGCACCTATATTTTTGTGATATTTTAGGTGATGAAACATATATTTGATTAATAATTTATGTGGCTATGTTTTTGTTGATATGCTTCAGTGATTTATTATGATTTTGACAATCCATGTTACGTGAGATATAATGATTTTAGCAGCCATGTATTTGACGTACTTGTGAGATCAATTATATATTTAATTGAAGATTGGTGGGGTTACTATGCATATGGGCTTTCTGTGATTGATTACAAGGTTTTGTTTGTGAAAAACATGCAGTCCATCTATTGATTTGAGTAGTTGCGATTTTGGTATTCTTTGGGGGTTAATTATATGTTCTTATGATGGTTTTTATGGTTAATGTCCATGGGTTTCTTCGGTGATTAATTACATGATTTGTTGATGTTTCTTAGCTACTGTGTGTGAGGGTATTTGTAGATTAACTACAATTTTCACAATATATTTTTGTTGGACGACTTCCCATGTTTTTAGGTTGATGAGGTTGCACGTATAAGAGTGTCTCTCGACTCGAAATGTTCCTTTGTTATATTGTTATTGATTTAATCATTGGGTTATTGTTTTCATCTTTATTAATGTTTGTCATTGCAAAAATCCTTTGTTGAGGTTAACACGAGGTTATCATGACCTTAGGAGTGAAATACTCCTACAGGATATGAGTACGAATGGATAGTGTCAAGGGGTGAGTGGTGAGGACCCCCCAAATGTAGGCCAAGTATGTCGAACTTTGTTACCAAATTTTGGTGGTTAATTTATTCATTTTATGTTTAATTTTTCTGTTTGCGTTTTTCTAAAAAATTGACAGTTGTTAACACAGTTGCTTTGTGTTAAGCAACCGACAGAAACAATTCAAAGCAATTGAGGAAAAACAAAATCTTTATGAAACTACATCCTTTGGGACTTTCAATTGGTATCAGAGCAATGTTCACCCAATCAAAACTTGGTTTGTCAATTTGGTGTAGATCAGTGTTTCGCAATCATGGCTACTAGAGAAGGGGCATCAATTACTAGGCCACCGTTATTAGATAGTTTTAATTACCTGCTTGGAAATCAAGGATGAAAGTATTTATTCATGCTCAAGGAAACATAACACGAACATCGATTTTGAATGGCTGCACATCCAATGACGATTGATGAAAAGGATTAAGCAGTACTTAAAGATTTATCTGAATGGAGAAAAGGGAGCACTTGGTAATTCTTAAGCAATGCACGCAAAGCACTTGGCAATTCTTAAGCAATGCACACAATCTTCAGTGCAATAGATGTAGGTCGCTTTGTTATGATATTAGCCTATGAATCTGCAAAAGAAGCGTGGGATACTCTGCAATCAATCCATAAGGGATCAAAATCATTGATAACTTTGAAACTGTAGATGTTAACCACTAGATTTGAAGAATTCAAGATGGAGGAAAGTAATGCTATTGGAGACTTTCATGAGAAGCTGCATGATATTGCCAAAGCACATCAACTTGGTAAGAAATTTTTAGATCTGAAACTTATGAAGAAGACATTGAGATCATTGCCTTCTAGATTTATACCAAAAATTGCAGCCATTGAAGAAGCCTATGACATTAATAAGTTATCTTTGGATAAGTTAATTGGGATTCTCAAAAACGTTGAGATGAAATTATTGAGAGATAAGTATGAGAAGAACAAAAGGTTAACTTTGCAAACTAAAGTTGCTAAATTTGTGAATGATTCAGGAGACAATTCTGATGAAAATGATGATATGGTGTCGCTAATAAGAAATTTCAACAAGTGGTTAAAGAAGGTGAAGAAAGATAGACCTGAGTTCAGACAGAATGATGGGAGTTTATCAAACAACAATTCTAAACAATAGGAAAAAAAACTCAAAGAGGTGAAAAGAAAATAAAGAAGATTCAATGTCATGAATGTCAAGGTTTCAGATATATGCAAGCAGAATGTGCTAATACTCTTAAGAAGAGAAAAGGGAAGTCTTACACGAACACTTGGAGTAAAAATGAATCTGAAAGCGATTTGACAACGAAGAAGAAATTATGTTGCGTTGATTGCTTTAAACAACAAAAGTTTAGTTGCTTCCTTAGTAGCAACCAGTGAAGAAATTGACAATGAAAATACATATTTTTTAGTACTAAACTCAAATTTAGATTGTGACAGCAATGACAACTACTTAAAATTCAAAAAGGAAGACATCTGCAAGGTCTATGAATTAATATATGCCAAGTGGGTGAAAATGTGTAAGCTAAATGAGAAACTAAAGAGGGAAAATTGAGCCATGAAGGACGTCATTCATGATCTAGAGACGAACTTGTTGTCACCAACAGATAAACTTGATGAAACAAAGCTAAAGTTGGTCAATACCAAAAAAGAAATAAGAATGTTGAATGGTGGTAGAAGTTAGATCAATTGTTGGAAATTAGTAAAAATAAAGTGGACTTTCAAGGTGTTGGTTATAAAGGTGAATGTGCTAAGTTGAATAATGAGCAAAATGGTGAAGTTAGATTTGTAAAGTAAGTAAGGAGAAATACCAAAAAGAAGCAGAAAGTTCATGCCTACATGTCACTTTTCTGGTGTAAAGGGTCACAAAAGGCCAAATTGTGACAAGTTGTTGCAAATGCTATTGCATAATGCTCAAAATAGAAAATTAAAACGTTCTTTGAAGAACTTTCAGTAGGAGAAGCCACCAAAGGAGATCTGGGTTAGAAAGAACCAACTGTAAGCACTTGTGGCTCTTAAATCAATGTGTGGCACTTCTTACAATATATGATATTTTGACAGTAGGTGTTCACATATGACAGGTAAAAGAAGCTACTTGATGGATTATCAAAGTTGTATGGATGATCACAACACATTTGGTGATGGGACGAAAGTAACGGTAATTGGTAGAGGCATTCTTCACATGGATAGACTGCCCCATTTCAAAAATAGTCTAGATCCACAATTAATTGTTTCCATAAAAGAAATCAACCAGACAGAGGACTAGTGGGTTGCTTCTGAGGATGAAACCAACTAGACATTTGATGCAGAAATAGACTTGGAGGATAACAAAAACTCAAGAAAACTTGATTTCAACAAGGATCTTCCATCATGAATCAGATGGGGTCATCTTATTAAGAATGTGATTGGTAAGATTAGTGCCTTACAACTTTAAAGCTTATTGAAGTAAGTAAAAAAAAGAGGTTCGAAGGAGTTAACATCTAGGCTTTCTAAGTTTTTAATTTATGGGCTTTCTAAGGTTCAGGTGATTGGTGTGTGTTTGGCTTTTTCTTTACTTGTTGAATATTATATTTGATGTGAAAATAAGGCTCTGCTTGATGATTTGAGAGTTTGGCTTCTAGATTTTGATTTACAGAGCGATGTCGAGGAAATGTTGATGCTTGGATAGAGATCTGTAGGAAGATTCGAGTTGGGTTTTTCAAGCTTTAACCTAGTTTCTCTTTATATCGTGGGTTGTATGAGTTTGGGCACTATGCTTTCACTGGGGTTAGATATGTTTGCAGATATTATGGTTAGGGATGAGATGATAAGAGGTATATCTAGAGGATAAAAGAAACGTCTGACTAGAGGGGAGATACTGGTAAGACCAACAAAGGTTCTTTTAATGGATGAAATATCAACAAAGTTGGGACGGTGAAAAATGGACAAAATTTCTTTGGAGCATTTTTTTTCAATCTAATTAACATGATGTTTAATGGGTTGGCAGAATATGCAATGACAGTCTTCAGTCTACCTATGTTTCATAAGCAAAGGGACTTCTTGTTTTATCCTTCATTGACTTAGGGATTACCAATCTGGTTGTTCATCATCATTTATGGAATCACTGATATGGTTTGTCTTAACTTAGGACACTATCGGTTTACTCTTAGAAGATTTGTAATAGCCAATAATGACATTATGTCTTGGATGTTGTGGGTTTGTTATATTTCTCCAATGATGTACAAACAAAATGCCATTGTCATGAATGAATTTATGGACAAAAGAAGGAGTGCACCTAATCCAGATTCTAGGATTAATGCACCTACTGTTGGAAAAGTGTTGTTGAAGTCAAAAGGCTTCTTTACTGATGATTATTGGTTTTGGATTTGTGTTGGATCCCTTTTCGATTTTCTCTTTTATTCAACATATTATCCATTGCATCCCTTGTCCTTTGATTATTTTAGCTTTTCGTTCTGATCATTGTCGTCCATTTCTTCTCCTTGGCAAGCAACAACAATGTGATACTTTCGCTTCAACCGGGTTTGTTCTTGATCATCCTATAAAATTAGTTGAGTATAACCAATTTAATTTGGATGAATTTTTGACTGAGAGGAATTTGTTACATGTTTTTTTATTGCCACATTTTGACACTGAGTTGGTGTGAGAATTTTACTATAATTTGGATAAAGGTGTTTTAGATGATACAACTGTATGCTTTCATATGGTTTATGTGAAGGGGAGATTGATTAAGTTTGATTCTGATTCGTTGAATGCATTTTTGGGGTTTTTGAATTTAATTAGTGTTATGTTAATGGCTTTGATGTGAGTAATGACATGTTGACTAGTGTTTCGACTATTGATAAATTGTCATTTTGGCCTTCTGCTGGTGCATTATGTGGTTATGATTCTTCCGTTGCACCTATTGCTAATTTTTATGCCTCCTCATTCTTTGTTTTGGCATTCTTTTGTTCTAAGAGGGAGAAAATTGGATGATTGTTTACCTGAGATTATTGTTGGGACTTGGTGTTCAATTAGTTGGAACTTGATGATTAAGGGGGGTGTCCAATTATCTTATTAAGGGAGTGTTCTTATATGTGACAAATAATGCCAAAAAGGAGGAGATTGTTAAGATATTTAATTAATTTTTTTAGGCATTATTTGTAGTTGGATATATTGCTATATCATTATGATAAGAAATTTACCTTGCGTGGAATTCTTGAAGATAAGATAGTGTGGAGAATAAAATCTTAGAAAAGATAGGATTTATTAGAGATAAGATCACCATGTTTTAATGAAGATTATGCAACTGATTTTTTGGTGATTTGAGTTATTCTCAGCAACTACAATTTGGGCAATTTGAGCTATCTTTGGCAGTTGCAATTTCGGTGATTTAAAGCAATCTTTGTTGCTATGTTCCATATACACAAACGAGGATTTTTGGACAACTGTCTTATCATTTTTGTGAGAAAAAAACAAGCAGAATATTTGTCAAGTGTGTAGCTGTCTTTTTGTGATATTTTAGGTGATGAAACATATTTCCAATTGATGATTTATATGACTATGTTTTTGTTTATATGCTTCAATGATTTATTATGATTTTGGCAGTCCATATTACGTGAGATATGATGATTTTAGTAGTCGTATGTTTGAGGTACCTTTGAGATCAATTATATATTTGATTGAAGATTGGTGGGGTTGCTATGTTTGTAGGCTTTCAGTGATTGATTATAAGGCTTTGTTTGTGAAAAACATGTAGTCCATCTATTGATTCAAGCAGCTACAATTTTGGTATTCTTTGGTGATGAATTATATGTTCTTATGATGGTTTTTATAGCTACTATCCGTGGGTTTCTTCAGTGATCAATTACATCGTTTATTGATGTTTCTTAGCTGTTGAGTGTGGGTATTCGCAGATTAACTCCAAGTTCCACAACAGATTTTTGTTGGACGATTTACCATATTTTCATATTGATGAGGCTGCCCGTACAGGGGAGTGTCTCTCGACTAGAAGTGTTGCTTTGTTTATGTATTTATTGACTTAATCATTGGGTTATTTTTTTTGTCTTTATTAACGTTTGTTGTTGCAAAAATCCTTTGTTGAGTTTAACACGAGATGGTAGTATTATCGGGAGTGAAATACTTTTACGGGGTGTGAGTATGAGTAGATAGTGTCAAGAGGTGAGTCGTGTCGGCTCAATAAAGCCTTGAGTAAAACTATTATATTTCAGTGAAAGTGATTAAGCTAGATAAAGGTCTCGCAGATATAGGCCGAGTGTACCAAACTGTGTTATCAAATTTCTATTGTTGATTTATTTGTTGCTAATTTAATTTTTCTTTCTGCATTTTAATTCTGAAAAATTGATGGTTGCTAAAACAGTTGCTTTCTATTAAGTAACCGTCAGGATCAGGTTAAAGCAACTTGCAGAACTTATAAATTGTGAAATTACATCCTTTGAGACTTTCAGTGTCTAATTAGTGAGATACACAGCGATCATAATGCATTTGTCCCAAAACTTAAAACGTAAATCAGCTTGAAATTTAAGTGCTCAAGCCATGTTTAATAAGTGCTTGTGCTTGTGCTCTACCACCCAACTTTATTGAAGTGTGTGGATGCAACTGTGTTTATGGACAATAACAAGAAAAAGAAAAAAAATTATTGATAGTATTATTAAATTCAATGCCATTTTCTCTCCTTAATTACTCTACGAATCATGGTATTAAACTGTTTTTACACCTCATTAAAAATTTTGGACATAAGTGAACTTGAGACTTAGGTTGTACAAGAGAAACCAAAGTGTTTAAGAAAAATCGTTGACAATAATTTAAAAAATTACCCAAAGTTGGAGTAGTATACGACCCCCAAATATTAATATGAATAAGATCAAAATATTTAGTTATTGAAATGGAACTAGTTGAGAAAGATAATTAAAGAAAAAATATATGGACATTTATTTAAAAGAGAAATATTAGTATCTAGGCAAGAAAAACATTCATGAACACGCTGACCAGGATGTCCAAAATGCCAATGCCAAAGATTCACAGAAAGACGTATTGGCAGCAAAAGAAGTTGGAGCTAAATTGAGTTGGTTGATCTCAAGGTAATAAACACCATCATGCTTCTTAGCCAAACTTATCACTTTCTTCGTAACTAGGTCTTGAAATAAACAAAAATGAGAAAAGAAATGAACTCAACAATTAAGTGCGTTGGTGATTTTGCTAATTGACATGAGATTGAATTTGAAGGAAGAGGCATAAAGGACCATGTAAACGCATACGAGGACTGAAATTATAAGAATCTGAATAAGTTATCCAAACTTGGTTTCCAATGGGTAATGTAATGTGAAAATTATGGGGATGTGTGTGATGTGTCAATAATCCAAGGATCACTTGTATTAATTCTTACTGATGATACAGATATTTATACACGTAGAAAGCTCTACTTGAGGATACAAGACTAAACTTTAGGTTGAAGTTAAGGAACCTAAAAAGAAAAACTTGACAAAGAAATAATCACAATAATATAGTCAATGATGTTAATAATATGCAGAAATCTTGGCAAGAGTATTCTGATGTGAGTAGACTCTAATACTTAAATGCAGTTTGAAGGACAATGATCCACCAATAGAGAAAATTTCAGCGCCACTTCAGAGGAACCAGAAAAATGTCACTTGATTAATTTCTGGGGAAACTAAGAATGATCTGTATGATCAGTTCCTCTAGGCATTGCTGAAAATATCTCAGAAGTCACACAGTATAAGGAGGTGAGATTCCCCAGGCTTAGCGAAATTAAGAATGATCTGTAAGATCAGATCCTCTAGGCATTGCTGAAAATCTCTCAGAAGTCAGACAGTATAAGGAAGGTGAGATTCATCAGGCTTAGCTATAACATTAAGATATTTCCCTGCATAAGATCTTCATAGCAAAGTGAAGTTAGATAAAAGTGTCTTTATTTTTGTTCTGTTTTGTTTTTGTTACTATGCAAAATAGATTTGGTTTGGAACCAAAAACATTAGGGACAGAAACAATACTGATGAATGGTGGGAATGGAACCAGGCTGGCAACCAAGAACTGATATAGTAATGGGGAGACCCCATATTCTTCCATTTATGTCTATGGGTACATACACAAGCGCGCGTACAGACTGGAATGTATCTAAGATCATGTATGGACATGAAGATGCCTTATGGAACCTATAGGACCATCTGCCACATTATGCTGTGTCATTTTCATATCTTGAAGATAAGGTGAGGTTGTCTTCACCTACCAGTAACAGTACCATCCCATGCCTTGCAATTTTAAATTAAAACCACGAGGATCAAAGAGGCTGTATGATTCATGGGACATCCTCAAGGAATAGATATGTGATAAGGGCATGAAATCTGGCAGATCTGTCGGTGTGTCAATTCAAGTCTAAAAGCAGGCCAATTTACTTTTGAACACAAAAGCCCCGTTAGGTAGCCTTCTTATACATATAACATATTTTTTTAATGCATCCTCACCAATAGGCTTTCTCACAGATTGTTAATGAGATAATTCAACAATAGATTAGGTTGAAACACCAATAATTAGAGAAGAAAATTTAGTAACTGGAACAGTATGTTTACTATGTTGAAGCAATTTCAGTGAATACTGAACTCAGATGCGAGCTTGTTAAAGTCGCATTAAGCTTATAATATCGAAATTCTAGATTAAGGGCACTTAACCTGCGAAAGATTGACTAAAAAGGAACATTGTGTCTATTCCGTAACTTGCCCGGCCCACACCTCGTCGAATTTGAACTATGGTTTAAATGCCTGAAAAATACGCTTCACCCGTATTTACAGGAATGGCTTTGGTTGTCCTATAACTACGAAAGCATTCTAACAGGCTTCAGTCTGCGGAATGAGCTAAGAGGAGGAAACCAGATCCTCTGTCCAGTTTTACTCTGTCTTATTCTGTCTCATGGAATCTCAGCAATTTATTTTGCGAAACTCATGCGGGCTCCATACGAGTCCTACATAAATAAATGGCTGAGATTTATTGGACACAATAAGACAGGACAGAAGATCTGGACTCAAGAGGAGTGTGTTTAACTATATGTATATAGAAAGATCTTCTGTAGTTACGGCACCTTCTTACTTCTGTTCCATATAAGATCATGTTGTTATCAATTAAACCTAACTTGGGGTGCCAATTTCATGTCTACCTTCACTTGGCTGGCGAGCTATAGGTTCCTTACCATGTACATCTGAACACACCACATCACTCCCCCTAATAAGAGAATTTAAAAAAATATAATTTTCACAAATTAACTAACAAGACTTTATTCATATTCTTTATCTTTTTCCGTACATTTGCATTCTTTTTACGTTTTTGATTCCTTGTAATTAGACAAGACCTTACAGAATTAATATACTTTGGTTATTTAATGTCGATGAGAAGGAGAGTAGAAGAGAAACAAAACTTATTCTATTCCAGCATTAAACACAGGCATAGAATTGGAGTGCTGTAAACTGAAGTCCTCGTCGAGGAGAGCTTTTAAAGGCGACTGAATCCTCAACCGTCCCCACCGTCCAGCTAAGGCACACACTTGCAAGCTTCTAACTCACAGCCATTGAAAGTTAATAACCTTAAACTACACAAAGACAAAAAAAATTACATTCCAAGAAAACTGGCGGTGCTCATAAGAATTATATATTTTTAATTAAATTTATATGCATATATATTATCCATTTGACACTTAATATGATCTCAGGCCAAGTACGTACGAGAAGATTAAAGAGGATGATGTCAGGGGAATGGGCTTCATCACACCCCTTGCGAAACGCCAAATTATGTTGCGCCTCAGGTATATACTACTACTTCTTTTCTCTTCTGTTTCTTTTAAATCCACAATGCAAAATGGTAGAACTATTATGTTTTTTTTATACGAATACTTAGAGATAAAGGTTATGGTGGTATGTGTAACTTCTACTCACGATATAACGCATTCATTCAATTCAAAATTTGACTATTGGCTGTATAGTTTGTATCTGCACAAATGATTATTAGATACCTAACATAGACAAGCTATTAACAAATTTTATGAGTCGAACCTATGGTGATCTGAACGAGTTTTAATGTAGATTCAAATTAAATATTTTTTTCAAGCTATTAACAAATGATTGAAGTAAAAACCAAAAGTCCTTTTCAAGTATTTGGAAGTGAGTTGTCATTATAATATAATGAATTAGACTTATATTATAAAAATTGACGTATAATAATCATATTTATATTTTTAATAATTATGGGTAAATTAATTTAAGAATAAAATTTATTATGTTAAGATTCGATTTGGTATAAAACTTCTCATGTAATAGTACAAGTAAAACAAGCATGTTTTTGTTTTTAATTTTTTTATTATAAAGGTCAATTAAGCTGGAGTTTGTTTTCAATTTTTGTTATAAATCTTGACCATATAAATTTTTATTAAAAAGCCAAAAATCAAAAAGAAAAAGAAAACAATTCCTATAAAAAAATATGTTTTAGGTTTTTGCTTGACTTTATGTAAAGTTTTTTGCCAAAGGAATTGAATCACCAAACTTGCACGCATATTTTCTATTTTGTTATGATCCATTATAAGCTAGATTAATGCAGAGTTGTGCTTAGAATATTCATCAATATTATCATCATCTTAATCAATATAATATTTTTTAGTAAAATCATCATTCGTAACAAATCAAAAGAATTATGAAAAATATTAAATCAATAAGATATTTGGAGACACAACTACCAAAATGAAAATATTAAAGCAACTGAACGTAAATTTTTTTTAGGTAATTGATTCACACACATAAAATACCAGCACTCAATAGGTAAAAATGCTAAGATTGGATGCATGCTTATTATATAAAGGAGGTAGATTCTAGTGTTTAAACCTAAGGCCAATTCTTCATAGACTATGATCCATATACTCAAATTAAGAGATTAAATTAGAAGAGGCATTATACGTAAGCTAGGTGATGGAGTAACAATTTCCTTTTGGCATGACACATGGATTGCTCTATGCCCTTTAAATGAAGCCTCTTCTTTACAAGAATTGAAAGATATAAAACTTGATAGGGCCACTATAAAATAATTCATATCTTTAAACCATTCTATGGAGCTAAGAGCTGTGAACCCTAAATATCGACTCACTCTTGAACAAGTTAGTAGCATCCATTATAGCTTCCCCCGAGTATTTTCACTAAGCATTCTTGCAAGAATATCCTTGGAATGCAAGCTCCAAAAGCTCTTTGATACTAGATCATATGGTTCCCCCAAGCTTGTCTAAAAGCATCATCAATAACATGGCTTGCTCTTAAAGGAAAGTTAAGCACTTTGGATAAGATGAGGAAATTCAAAAGTGTGTCAAGATTATGTGTTCTCTCTAGAAATGAGAGTAAAAATTGAAACACTTAATCTTTAAATATAATTCAGCCTTTAATATCTTAAGCATAATTATGGGTTTATGTAACAAATACATCCCAAATAGGGACTGGCAAAGCATCATCTATTGATGTTGCATCAATAAAGAAGAAAAGATGGAGACTAGATAGCCATCAAAATTGTATTTAGCAATACAATATATGGAATTTTTTGGAAAGAAACAATCAACTTTTCCAATAGTTTGTTGCTCAAGAACAAGTCCTAATCATATTTATTATGCAAGCCATTAGGGAAAAACTTTTAGTCCACTTCCTAATGTTAATTCATCACCATGTTGACTAGAAACTGGAGTATATAAGGGTTAATACCATTGTCTTAGACTAATTGTTTGCATAAAAGAAGTATTAGGAAGGACAATATATTTAGTAGGAAATTGATGTTAGAAAATATCAGTTATGAATTTCTTGCACTAGCTACTCCCTATAGGTTGAGGCTTAATGACTGGTTACAATATTTCAATGCTTGCACTTTTAGTTCTTATTTTTAATAATATTATTTAATTTATCAAATAAATACCATGATTGTTTAAAAAAAATACCACTACTTTATACAAAAAAATACCACCATTGTGCATAAAAAAAATCATAATGCTATATGAAAATATGAAAACCCTATACCAAAAACACCGTTTATACAAAAAATACTATTACTTTATATAAAATATAATTTTAGTCAATACTAAAAATATTGCTATTTTATATTGTAATTACTACAATTCTAAACAAAAAATACCATTACGTTATATAAAAATTGTCACCACTTTTTACAAAACATATCACTATTCCATACAAAAAATACCACCATTTTATATAAAAATATATATTTAGTTAATACTGCAAATACCATCAATTATATGGTAAATAATACTTGTCTAGATAAAAAATATCACCACTCGATATAAAAATATAACGAGTCTATACAAATACAACTACTTTATACAAAAGTACCTTCAAATTATCATCTATATAAAAAAAATTGTTAGGATCAATAGCCACAGACACACATCTATAATAAATTTGTAGGAAAGAAAATTAAATGATACAATACTTTTTATGGTTCAGTAATCTATCAACGTCCACAGTCATATAAGAAATTTTATTCTCTCTTGTATTATGGTGTACAATAACAGAACATGGCTCTTTATATGCTGAGAACTTATAATATAATATGGAAACAAAATCCTACCTAGACTAAGATTCTAATTAACTTGACTTATCTCCTATTATTCCCTCCTAGAAATAAAATACAACTCCTGTCAACTAGAAAGGAACATTGGATTATTCACAAGTTGTAAAGCATTGTAGTTTTCATTGTAGAGCATGATGACATATTGCTTCTTACCTATCTCCTCTAGAAAATTTTGCAATCAAACCATCTCTTTGCTAGCTTCAGACATAGCCACATGCTTTGCCTCTACAGTTGACAGAAAAACACACTTCTAAAGTTTGAACATCTAACTCACAGCTAAACCATCTATAGTGAAGATATACCTAGAAGTACTCTTACTAGGGTCAGAATCCCCATTAAGATCAGTATTAATGAACCCTTCTAGTTTCACTTTGTCCTTGCTAAAGCAAAGTGCCATACTCGAAGTATCCTTTAAATACCTCAATATCCATTTTACAGCTTCCCAATGTGCTTTTCCTATATTTGACATAAACCTGTTCATAGATCCTACCACATATGATATTTGTAGTCTAGTATAAACCATAGTGTACATTAGGCTACCAACTATAGAAGTGTACGGTACATTTGACATATATTCTTGCTCCTCTATAGTTTTAGGTGATTGCTCCTTGGATAATTTGGGATAACTTATCAATAGAGTGTTCCTAGGCTTAGCATCATCATGGGAAAATCCACTTAACACATTCTCAATATACTACTCTTAAGACGACTTCAACATTTTAGTTGATCTGTTTCAAAAAATTCTCATGCTAAGTATTTGCTTTGTTGCTCCCAAATCCTTAATATCAAATCTTTTAGATAGCTTCCTTTTTAAATTATCAATCTTTTTTATGCGAGAACCTGTAATTATAATATCCTCAGTAAAATAATATAACCATCATTAAACTTCTTAAAGTAGTAATAGTGACCTATTTCCCTTTGTTTAAACTTGATGTTACACATAAAGGCTCCAAACTTTTTAGAACACTATTGTGGAGGTTGAATGTACAAACTCTTATTCAACTTAGTCACCAAATGCTCCTTTCCTAACACCACATAGCCCTCTAGTTATTGCATGTATATATCCTCCACTAACTCTCCATGTAAAAATGTTATCTCTACATACATTTGCTCCAAATAAAAATCTTCAGCTGTAATAATACTGAACAAAATTCTAATAGTTGTTAGCTTTATAATAAGAGAAAATATCTTAACATAATTAATTCCCTTTTTATATGAGCACCCCTTGACCATCAATCTTTCCTTAAATCTCACGCCAATATCTAATTCTACTTTAATTCTATAGACCCACTTGCTTAGTAGTGTTTTCTTCCCCATAAGTAATTTAGTTAATTCCTATATATCACTCTTCTCTAAGGAGCTCATTCCCTCATCCATGGCTTGCTCTCACTTAATAGTATCATTAAACTGTATATCCTTTTCAAAGGATTTTGGTTCACCCGCGTCAGTTAGCAATAAAAATTATTATAAAGGAGAATATTAAGATGGCACTATAGGTACCCTAACGGACCTTCTTAATGCCAATTTAGGTGTAATTGGCTACATCACATCATTAATATTTTTTTTAGATCTTCATGGAACCTTGTTATAATATCATCCTTTGTGATTTCCTATAACTTTACCTTTTCAGGCTTTTATCTCACTTCATTCCTATCTTTCTATAAGGTACTCTCATTGAAAGTCATGTCATAGTGTCTCAATGTTTCTATTTTTATCATCCCAAAATTGGTACCCATGACTCATAAGAACCATATTTAATTAAAAAAAAAACATTCAGCCTTAAGATCAAATTTATCTCTCTTATGAGAATCAATGTACACATAAGCCCCATAGTTAAAAGTTCGCATGTGCAAAAGATTTACCTCTTTTCTTGACGAAACCTCTTTTGAAATCTTCAATAATGGTCCTCTATTATTAAATATGTTTCTGTACTAATTACATCTTCCTAGAACATTTTTGGTAACACATGTACGAAACCTCATATTTTTCGCTTACTTATCAAACATTTGGTCCATCCTTTTAACTGCCCCATTTTGTCTGGTATTTCTAGAAATCATCTTGATAAATTTGGTCCCACTATCAGCACAAAACTTCTATAATTCTATCTTATCATATTACCTTCCATAAATAAATCCTAAGTATTTGATCTTCTTCCCTGTTTGATTCTCAATCTCAACCTTCCACCTCTTGAAAATGGCAAATACATATCATATTTATTTTTCATAAAAGAAATATATACCTTCTTGCTATGATCATCATTGAAGGTGACATAGTACTTTAAGCCTTTAAGAAATGTAACAGTTGAAAGTCCCTCCACGTTTGTGCATACTATCTCTAGCTTCTCTGCCTTCGGACATCTTCCCACTTTTGGGAAATTGACTTTCTTTTGCTTTTCATTGACACAACTCTCGTAGAAATCTATATTAACTTATTTAAACCTAGAAAAGCTCCTTTTGAAGCTAGAGAATTCATCCCTTACTCGCTCATATGCCCAAGTACATTATTTCATAACTTTAAATTGACAACATTGGCTATAATGACTATGTTCAAATGCTCCATAGTAATGTAAAATGTCCCTATTTTTGTCCCTTGTGTAAAATTTCCCTATATCAAACACTCTATAGCAATGTAAACTGAGTTCAAATTTTTTCTTCACATCTAACATGTACCTAACATCTTACAACACTCACTCGTCCCTACCAGAGGTCTTGATTAGCACATCCCCCTTTCTCATAATTTCCAGTAGCTTATCATCAACAACATAAGCCTTCTCGAATTTTCCATATTTAAAATTATGAAATAACTCTCGAAATAGAGAAGAATGAAATGATGCCCTAGAGTACAGAAACCAAGACTCAGTGGGACTTTTAACACTTAGAACCAAAGCATTCTCAAGAACCAAAGCGTTCTCAATTTTCTCCATTGAATTCACAGAATCATTATCCACCTATTGTTGATTATGTTTCTTTTTTGGCTTTGGACAATCTCTCTTGAGATGAACCTTATCATCATAGTTTTAGTAGAGAACATTACTTTGACTTTTGACTTCCTTTTGCCTTTAAATTTTAATCTATCATGTTTATTTTGACCCTATTGCTTATTCCTTCCCCTTCCTTCAATGCTAAAGACAATACTAGAGGATTCTCCTAATTCCCTCCTACAAATGCTCTTACTAACAATTGTATCCCAAACATCAACTAGTTTTAATTTTCATTTACCATAGGAAGATCTAATTGCAAAAATGAAAGTATCATAAGTAAGGTAAAGAAGACGTCAAACATAGTGCTTAAATTTGTTGTAAAAATCAGTCTCGATAGATTTTATTTGATTGATAACCACTTTAAATTCATTATTATGATCAGTAACATTACCACCATTAGTTATCTCAAGATTAAACAACCTCTACATCAAAATTAAGTTATTGATCATCAATAGCTCCTCGCACGTGTACCTTCAACAACCTATAGTGGATTTTTAGTTCATGAAATTAAATGCAACATTCCTGACCAACATCAATCAATCAACACTTAACGTTTTCCTATCCAATAGATCCCACTCAACGTTCACATCTCTACATCAAATTTGCCTTATTGATCATCAATAGCTTCTCACACATATACCTTCAACAATCCTATAGTGGACTTTTAGTTCATGACATTAAATGCAACATTCCTCACCAACATCAACTAAACAACACTTAATGTTTTTCTTCCGATAGATCCCACTCGACCTTCACATAGAATTTGGATTCTTCCCATTGAGATGGAGGTGTAGACTTTTCTAGTACAAATAATCTTCAATTTGTTCCTTCCAAAACGTAAAATCCTTCATGTAGAACTTTTCAACTTTTACCTTACCGTCCTTTATTATTGTAAATCTTATGATTTTCTAACATCACTCTAATATCAATTATTAGGATTGACAGTCATAATTCACAACAATAATAAATTTGAAGAAAAAAATTTAATGACACAGTATTTTTATCTAATTCAACAATGTTTCAATGGCCACGGTCACATTAGAAATTTTATTCTCTCTTGTATTGTGGTGTAAAATGATAAAATATAGAAACAGAATCCTATCAAGGCTACAATAAAATATGGAAATAGAATCCTACCCAGACTAGGATACTAATTAACTTTCCATTTTTGTCATTATTTACTACTAGAAGTAAAATACAACTCCTACCAATGCAAGGAAACTAAATATTCCCATCAGGCTCCACATCTCAACATCAATACCATGCCTCGATATAAAAAAAATACTATCACAGTAAACAAATAACTATTGCATTTACTTTAATATATAAACACCACAAATGAGTATATACAATACCCTGATTTTGTAGAAATAATTTTGTCACTCCCTAAAAATAATACCATGACTTTATATAAAATACATCATCATAGTAAATAAATAAGTACCACCTTTACTTCAATATATAAATACTACATCTAAGTATAAATAAAACCATGATTCTATACAAAAATATCATCACTCTTTACAAATAATACCATATCTTTACACAAAAAGTACAATCATAGTAAATAAATAGTTATTATCTTTACTTTAATATGTAAATACCACATTTGTGTACAAATAATACTATGACTTTGTATGAAATATACCATCACTCTTTACAAACAATATCATGTCTTTTTATAAAAGATTTCGACCACAGTAAACAAATAAGTATTACCTTCACTTTAATATGTAAATACAAAATATAAGTACAAATAATACTATAATTATATACAAAAAATACTATCTCTCTACTAACAACACCACTCCTCTACACAAAAAATTCTACCATAGTAAGCAAATAAGTACCATTCTTACTTTAATATGTAAATATCACTTCTAAGTACAAATAATACCAAGATTCTACACAAAAATAATATCACTACTTACAAACGATATCATGCCTATATATAAAAATACCATCACATTTAACAAATAAGTACCACCTTTCCTTTAATATGTAAATACCATAACTAAGCATAAAAAATAACATGTTTCCATTTATAAAAAAACACCATCACTCTTAGAAACAACAATAGGCCTCTGTACAAAAATATCACTACAATAGACAAACAAATACCACCTTTACTTTAATATATAAGTGCCATATCTAAGTACAAAAAATCCTATGATATCATAGAATCAATATCATTACTCCTTACAAACAATAACGCCTTTCTATAAATATCTAAGTACGACTTTTACTTTAATATAAGATATGAGTACAACTAAGTACCATAAATCCATCTCAATACCTCATCACTCGTTAGAAACAATACCATACCTCTATAAAAGATTATCATCACAATAATCGAATAAGTAACACCTTTACTTTAATGTGCAAATATTACATTTGAGTACATATAATAATATGACTATATACAAATAATAAAATAAATATCATTACACAATCTAAACAATATCAAACCTCAATACAAAAATTACTATCATAATAAGTTCCTTGTCACTGCCATAAAAGAATGGTTCTTACTAGTGTTTATGAAAGATTTTCTATAGGACACAACTGAGTACGCACCCGTATCAAAAATTATGTATACATAAGTGTTTCTCAATTAACATAGTTTGTTAAATGTATATTTTATAAATTATGTTTACATATAATTTTGTAAAGAAACTTCATTTGTAAATGCCTGTTTGGTTAACTGCATTTGTAATAACACAATATGGTGGGTGAAAATTATGGTGGACTAATTTGTAAAATAAAATAAAATATTATTAATTATATATATAATGAAATTAAATCTAACTTGTCCAAAGCATTTTCAATAGAATTTTCAATCATCTTAATTAGTGCTTAGATGAGAAAGTTATATAAAATTTAAAAGCATTATCTAGATTGAATATTATATTAGCTATAATTAATTTAATTCTGTATATATTTTGTAATATTTTGATTAAACTTAACAAATAAGCCTAGTATGATTTAAATTTATGATTATTAAATGCACATTATAGATCATACTAAAACATTATTGATTATATGTAGAAACTAAATTAAGTCTAACTTATTCAATATCCAATTTATACAATGCTTTCTAAATTGGGCATAACTTTCCTTTCCAAACTCCGATTGAGATGATTCAAGATGCTATAAAATCTCAAGAAATGTTCTAATACTTTACTATCTTAAATATTTTGAAGATGGTCTAGGACACATTGGTTCCCCATGATTTGTCCTTTGCAGAGCTATTTATTTAGTAAACATGTCCTAAGACAGTCATATTTTAGGTCATGTTCTTCACATTTTATCAAAAAATTCAAAAGATAATAGTTTTATAGCTCTTCCTAAGCTTTATATAGAATCTTGAATCATCTTAATCGAAGTCCAAATGAGAAAGTTATGCTCAATTTGACAAGAGTTGCCTAAATTGGACATTAGATTAGTTAGACTTAATTTAATTTTGTATATAATTGATAATAGTTTGGTTTAATTTAAAAAATTATTCCACCATGATTTGAACTGTCAATTTTTAAATTGGTATTTTAAATCAAATCAAAATATTATCAATTATATACAAAACTAAATTAAGTCAAACATTTTCAATATTTAATTTAGACAATACTTGTTAACTTAGGCATGGCTTTCTTGTCTAAAATCTGATTAAGATGATTAAAGACCATAAAATGTTTGAGAAATTCTATAAAACTTTTGTGTCTTGAATATTTTGTTGTCCCAGTCATGTTTTTTCTTGGAGTTTTTTATTTAACTAACACACCCTAAGATACGACCATGTCCTCTTTTGCATTCTTTACATTTTATGAAGTTAAACATAAAAGTCTTAAAACTCTTTGTAAACTTTTTTTATAATCTTAAATTATCTTAATTAGAGTTTAGACGAGAAAGTTATATCTAATTTAAAAAACATTGTCCAAATTAAATATTATATTAGGTATACTTAATTTAATTATGTATATAAAATAATAATATTTTGGTCTATTTAACAAATTAGTCCACCATGATGTAAATTTGCTAATTTTTGAATGAGTATTTTGGATGAAAATAAGATATTATTATTTACATACAAAACTAAATTAAGTCTAACTTGTTCCATATTCGATTTAAACAAACATGCCCTAAGATACGATATTCTTATTTTTAGCCATGCATTTTACATTTCTTAAAAACTCAAGAGGCAAAAGTTTTTATAGTAATTTCTAAGCTTTCTATTGAATTTTGAATTATCTTAATCAAAATTAAGATGAAAAAGTTATACTCAATTTAAGAAGCATTATGTAAATTAACGCAAGATTAGTTAATTTTGTATATAATGCATAATATTTTGGTTTAATTTAGTAAATTAGTTCACTATAATTTAAATTTGTTAGTTTTTAAAAGAGTATTTTAGATTAAATCAAAATATTATTAATTATATACAAAACTAAATTAAGTTAAACTAGTACTACATTTTAAATTGGAGATAACTTTCTCATTTAAACTTTGATTGAGATGACACGTGAGCATGTACGGAGCTATGTATAAGGGTAGGGGCCATGGCCTCCCTTTCATTTTTTTTTAAAATGTACTTATATAATTTTTTAATAAATAAGGACATTTTTTAAATGTTAACCCCCGGCCCCCCTTAGAGTTGGCTCCCAGCCTCGGACTTCCGACCCCCGGCTCTCGTTAGAGTTGAATCTAGCTCCG
>JANKOD010000005.1:12913129-12926683 GCA_026284645.1 Erythroxylum acuminatum | reverse complement strand
ACTAGGTTCTGGCACAGAGGATTTCATCCCCCATAATGCAGGTGTCTGCTTTGTATTTTCTCAAAACACAAAAAGACAAAAATTTTAAAACTCTTCCTAAACTTTTCGTAGAATCTTGATCATTTTAATTATAGTTCGGTGAAAATTATATGCCTAATTTAAAAAATATTGTCTAAATTATATGCTAGATTAACTAGATTTAATATAATTAATTATATATTAATAATATTTATTTATTTATATTTTTCTCATGTGAGTCATTTACAAATATCTTTATTAATTATAAATAAAACTGCGTATTATTAAACTTTTTTAAACTTCGCGTCTCAGCGAACTTTTTAATAAGTGTTATTATGAGTATTGTTATTGTTATTGTCTACTGTGACAATTGCTTAGCCTACCCACGAAAGTGATAAGATGAAAATGAGATAGTTCAGGAAAGAAAAATAATTTATTATAAGTCATTTAACATATTTATCATTCTTTCATAAATTATTATCTTACTTCACTCCTCCACCTATTTTAATTGTTTAATTTTGATATTAAAATTTTTAAATTATCTTCTTATTTATAAAATTAGTTATTATTATTTTAATTTGACTTGACTAATGGTCACGGATGACCACCTAAAGGGAGTCCAGATCCTCTGTTTAATATTATGGTGTCTTATTGTGTCCAATAAATCTCAGCCATTTATTTATGTGGGTCCATATGGGACCTACGTGGATCCCGTAAAATAAATGGTTGAGAATTCTTGAGACAGAATAAGAAAGAGTAAAACTGGACAGAAGATTTGGTTTCACCTTAAGGGCAGCACATTGTAAGCAAATGATCAAAGCTGAACGACGCAAGTTGAGCGATAGTTCTCGTAGCCTGGCCTTCATAGATATCTTCCCCTGCAGTAAAAAAAAAAAGAGAAAGAAAAAGGATATTCAGAACAATCCAATGTTTTCTCATGGAAGTCTCTGACTAGTTGCTTAACTACTCTGCAACAACCCTTCTTTATTTTGGGTGATGTCTTCTTTCTTGTCCTTAAACTATGCATATATTAGCTTCCGAGCTTCGTGAATTCCGGTTGGTCTCTCGGACCTTTCGATTCCTCGTTGAACTTGAAGCCCAATAATATTATTTCTTGGTGGCTCAAAGCACTAGATATACTGTTCTGTCCACCAATACTCCATGTTTGTATAAAAAGGATACTCCATACTCCATGTTTATATACATACATATATATATATATATATATATATATACACAAAAAGATGCCGTCAGCTCAAAACCTAAAAGGTTAGCAAAGCAAGTTGCAGAGTACTGTTTCATATCCATCTCTAGTTTATACAGTTTCTTTTGTAGTGGCAGAAGAATTTCTCACTTTTCAACATTGTCCTCGTTCTCTTCCTTTTGAAGTGTGAAACATTCCTTTCACTAGAGAGCCTTTTTGGGACATAAAGGAGAAACTTTTCTAGTTTCAATCCATTAGTTAGAACCTTTTGAACTACAGCCTTATTATCTTGTTCTTGGTGATAAAAATATCAATGCAAAGAAAGTGTTTTTTAAAGCTCTAAATCTAGTTAATAATTACGCTTTTGTTTTCCCAACTCCTTTACTGATTTGGCAGGGAACAAATAGGTTCATCACAAAAGAGTCACCGGTTTCATTTGGCAAAATTCGGTATTTGAACACCAATCACAAGGAATGAATCCTGCTTGGAAGAATACTTGCATGCTGGATTTTTTGGAGGAGGACCAAGAGCCAGAACCAGTTCAACTGCTCCCAACGATCCAGCAACCACAAACACCACAAGAGCCTATGGAATTTTTATCTAGATCTTGGAGTCTTTCTGCCTCAGAGATTTCAAAAGCTTTTTCTCAGAAACAGAAACAAGTTTTCGTTGACAACAATTCTAACACATTCCCTGAGACCACAGTTGCCCAACAACCGGTAAGTCATTTTCTTTTTTTCCCAAAATTTTGCCTTTCGCTCACTATTTTGTTAAATCATTAACAGTCATAATACAATACATATCCATCGGATTCCCAGACGCTAGTCGCTAATTTCCATGGCTTTGATCTTGTTTGGCAGTCGGGGAAGGTCATAAATTCATTAACTTCAAGGAGAACAGGATCATTTGGAAGATGGTTTCACCACCAAAAGGAGTCGAGTAGTGGGAATGTGAGGAAGAAAGAGAAGGCCAGACTCGAAAATGCCCATATGTACTCGGCAATATCAGTCGCCGGATTAGCTGCAGCTTTGGCTGCTGCGGCTGCTGCAGGAAATTCGAGCACCTCTGACTCCAAAATCAGCATGGCGCTGGCCTCAGCTACGGAGCTTTTGGCATCATATTGCATTGAGCTAGCAGAATCAGCTGGAGCTGATCATGACCGTGTAGTATCTGTCGTTAAATCGGCTGTGGACATCCAAAGTGCAGGTGATCTAATGACCCTCACTGCTGCAGCTGCTACAGGTAGTTTCTAATTTGTCCTGGTTTTTTGATAATTAAGAGCCTCATATGAAATTGTATTCATAATGAAAGAAAAACCATTCACTTATTTGCCATTGTGTTTTCTTTTTCAAATCAATGGACCATGGAAATGAGAAATTTATGGTTTTTCTATGTTGTTTAAAGATTGTTCCCTGGTCTTCATGTTTTCATACTCATTGTTGATAAAGATTTGTTTTGGTTCTTTTGAATTAGCTTTGAGAGGAGAAGCAGCTCTAAAAGCAAGATTACCTAAAGAAACAAGAAAAAACGCAGCCATAAGTCCTTATGATAAGGGCATGATTGATAATCACTGGGATTCCGAGTTAAGTGGCCAATATGAAGATCAAAGTCCTCCAACTCCATGCGTTGGAGACCTATTGCAACATACAAGAAAAGGTTGTGTTATTTTCACTGCTTGGTCGAAGTTCATTTTAATTCTATAGAAATGTATACTACAAAGCATATTGGACTCGAAGTTCAGGTTTAAAGCCAATTCTTTTATTATTTAAACTTTCAGGGGTACTTCGGTGGAAAAGTGTCTCTGTTTACATCAACAAGAAGTCCCAGGTACGAGATTGGTGATTGGAAAGTTTGGAAGATCGTGGTGAATGATGTTATGTCTTTTTTACAGGTGATAATTAAGATCAAAAGCAAACATGTTGGAGGAGCATTCTCCAAGAAACATAAATGTTAGCTTTGTTCCTTTCATAATCTGGTTTTACATTGCTTCGTCCATCATATGTTTTTATATCATTTAACATGTGAATTTTATAGGTGTAGTTTATGGAGTTTGTGATGAGACACTTGCATGGCCATATAGAAAAGAAAGGGAAAGCTCAGAAGAAGTCTATTTCGGTGTGAAAACTGCTCAGGGTCTTTGGGAATTTAAGTGCAAGAGCAAAATCCACAAGCAGAAATGGGTGGATGACATTCAAAATCTACTTCGTCAAGTTAACTGCGTTGAAGTACCAGGGTGTTCACTGTAGTGTTTGAGTATAAGCAAATAGCACATAGAAGATTGTTGTTAATATTTTCAGTCCAAGTACTGATGTTATAATGGTAATTATATCATTTACATACGTCGTATAAAACTGAACCATTTTCTTTGTCTGTTGTCTCTAGAACTGGGATCAACCAGATCTTATGTCAAAAGGGTATTTTACATATTATTTATGTATATCCTAACGTTTCTACACAACCATTTCGCTTGGGTTGAAATAAAACCACAGCATAGAGGAATGAAGTCTTTCTTATTTTCACTTTTTTGGCTTGTCTCTGGGAGAAGCTACTTGTGTCAGCCTCATTGAGTGTCCAACTCTATTTTAAGATTATGTAGTGATCGTAGACGCGTTTATAGTTTGTAGGAATAACAAATAAGTGAAGACAAGACAGAAGACAGTTGGATTAAGCTCTCTGGGCAGACACAGGCACGTAACACCTTTACTTATACGGTCGTATGGATCAACTGTGTAAGTTTCTGGAATCGTATAAAAAAGGACGTGAAGGGTGAAGACATAACACGATCGCATACATGCTCGTGTTCATAAAATACGTAGGTATTGTATGTGAGTTTGAAAAAAAAAGTCTAAAAGTGAGGAGAAACAACAAGGGAGTAAGTGGTATAGTATTCTCATCCTTTTTTAATTGTTTTTAGGATTAGTTTGAGAGTTTTTTTTATTGATACATCAACTTTGGTTTCAATCCTAAAATTTGGTGAGAAAACAAATTTGTAAATTCTTATTTATGTTTAGTTGATTTGCTTATTAGTTTAACCAGTGGTTTTTTCCTCTACACTAAGCAGTTTTCATATAAATCTTAGTATTTATTTCGTTAGTAAGCTTCTTATTCTCGTACTGTTTTGTTGGTTAAATTTGAAGTGTGTTTTATTGTTGATCTTTAGTTATTCTTTAGGAGAATTGTCTTATTGTTCTTAACAAGTGGTATCAAAGCATCGCGATGGAAGGTGAAAACAACTTTACGGGTAACAAACTACTCTATTTAGAGGCCTATGATGGAGTACTATCTATACCATAAGGATCTCTATTGAGGCAAGTTTCAATCTATTTAAACCTTAAAATACTAGAAGCACATAGGTCGTGGGTGTAGTATGTGAGGTGTCGATCCCTCGAGGAGTTATTGAACTAATCTAATTCTAATTGATCTAAGGCCTAAAGAATTATTAAAAAGAGAATAAAAATTGTACAGAAAAATAAACATGTGAAGATGATTGATTGGAATAAAAATGTAAAATTAACATACAAAGATAACCAAATTGAGCATCGCCAAATTAACAATGGAAATCACTCGAGGAAGATTAGTCGATTATAAGAAGGGGAATTTATCCTATTATCAAATGCTAACATGATTACTTTTGAGTTAATACAGTATCAATCTTAGACTTCCAAAGAGTGAATTACTCTCTCTTAAGTTATAATCATTAAACCCTAAATCATAACCCCAAATTGAATTATGTAATTTGCAATATCTCAATTAACAAAAAAAAACCCACAATTACAATAAGATCTCAAGCCTTCTAATAGACAACCAGGTCCTCACACAAGATCTCTCTTCATCTAAATTCCCGATTTGATTATTTGCATGATCTATTATATTGTTTAACTTTTATTATCTAATCTAATCATTTTGCTATCAGTTCATTCTCTCGATTTGTTACCAAAGCATGCAAATACAATAAATAATCACAACACCTAACGTACTAACATCAAAAGAAATCACATCAGCATTGACTCAAGAACAAATCCCTAAAGAAGTTTAGAACATCATCATCAAACCTAAATCCATCACTATCAAATCCATCTTATACATTCAAAAGGAAGAACAATAAAGATGAAATGAAAATTCACTTGGAAGGGTCAGAATAGATTAGGAAGATGGCAGCACTGCAACACCTTCTTCTCCTTCTTCCTTTCTCCTCCTTCTCTCTTCTTCCTCTTCTCTCCTTGGATCTTCCTCACAGTGGTAGATGTTGGAGCTCCTTTCTAGGTAATTTCTCTTTTTTTATATAGCATTTTCCATTTAGGGTAAATCCTAGGGTTTTCCCGTGCCCAAAATGTCCGAAAAGTCCCTTAAAAACTTAAGTTTGGAGGGTTGCTCGCGCCTTCTATATGGACCACGATCATGGCACCTCCACCAGGCTTCTGTCACGATCGTGACAGCTAAGGCCACAATCATGGCAATTTCCCCAGGTTTCTGTCACGATCATGGCCTTGGGTTTTGCTCGAGGCTTCTTTTAAATCTCCTTCATTCTTTGATATTTGACATAAAACACTAACAACCACATCAAGGCACCTCAAACACATAAAATTAAAGCCTAATAGCATGCTCTAACCTACAAACATTCAAAACACAAATATAACCAACTAACACAATCCTAACCTAAACACGCACTAATTATTAAATTTAATAACTAAACACATACTAAACTACCTACTAAAACATTATACAACCTACCATTATCAACATCCCCATACTTAAATTTGTCCTCAAGAAAAGGAAGAACAGGCAAAAACAAAAACACACTAAACACAATTAACAAAACACACACATATGCAATAATGGGTCAATGGCATTAAACTTCATGAAACAAATTTAACTACAATCATGATCCCTCAAGCTTTTCTAACTTATTAACTTATAAAATCAGTGTCTAAGTACTTCGGACCAAATATACATACTAATCAAGACGTTAATGTCAAACTCGTTCACTCCTATCACTTACACACACATATTGATAATTATTCGGTCAATCAAAATTATAACTATCCTTAAGTAGCTTTTCATAAAATAAACTGTAAATTTGTGAACCAATAGTTCAATGGAAAAGATTAAGTTTGTTGGATCACCAAATGCCTTTTAGTCCTTTTGTTTTCTTTTCATTGATAAGCGTTAAGTTCCTTTAAAAATTTTGGTATCATCCAAATAAAGGAATGCCATCTCCTTCACCATCATCTCCATTTTAGGGCTCCCACTTTCATTCTTTTATTTGAAAAAGAAGAAGAAGAAGAAGAAGTAGAAGAAGAAGATAATTTGTTATCTCTACCAACAAAAAAATAACACCACCATCATTTTATTCCATAATTTGTCTTCCTTTTTCAATCTTCAGATGTTGGCCATATTGTCACATTCTTGCTCCAATAAGCTCTAGAAATCCTCAGTTAGCAATCAAATTAGTGGGTTTTGTAAACAAAAGTTTTCTTCTTTATCTAGGTTATAAATTTTCCAATTGTTAATATATTACTCACAACTAAGGCAAGTGCAACTTTTGTTATCAAATGATATAGTAGTGAGTAGGAGTCAATCCCTTAAAAAAGTGATGTAGATTAGAAAACCTAAAATACTATCTAGTATAAACTAAAATAAAGAATTAATTTTTATGAGATTTGATTAATAAATTATAAACCAAACAAAAACCTAAGTAGGTAGCCAAGAGAATCAATAACAAGGCAATTTATTAAGAAAAAGTTAAATCAAATATAAATATTTAGAAAAGTATTTTCCTTAGCCTTATTTTAAAATTTTTGAATTAATTAACCTAGAATGAATATATTTAACTAAACTAACAGGATCTCTAATAGACTAAAATGTATTCTCTGGAGCTACAACTATCTACTCTTTGGTTGGTTAACTCATATCTCTACCATTGCTAACACCCCTTTGAGTGTACTAATATTTGTGAAATCTCTTGAAAGGTTTCACTATAACACTAGGAAGATCACGTAGTCTCTTTCAAAGACCTCGTTTAACCACTATGACCTAAGTTGTGGTTTAGTCACAAGTAGGTTCTCTCAAGACTTCCATAAGTTAATTAAAATCATATCTAATCACTAACATCACTAAATCATGCATTAGGATTAATCAAATGCAATTTAAAGAAATATATCTCATCCATATATTAAAACAAATCAATCGATGAAAAAAATATATAAAGTTTTTCCTATCTAAATATAGAAAATATTTCGTCACTAATCATAGTCATAATAATAAATGCAATAGAAAAAATAAAGACAATTTGATAGACATAAATTTTGATGATCATCCTAGTTCTATCAATTGATTGATCTAATAATATGATGTTTAGATCTTAATTCTTTGATGTAGATAGCTTTGGAACTAACCTCCCAAGATTCCTAAACCTCTCGATGTCTAACCTTTGATCCTTTGATATCTATATATTGATTATTTGAAGTAAATTGCCTTAGAATTGACCTCATGATTGTAAACCTCTTAATGGCTAACTTTAATGTTCAAAAAGAAAAAGACATGTATAAGATATATAGTCTTAAAAAGACTTCCAAAATTAGGGTTTTTATAATTTTTCATGCATTTGAACACATTTTCCCTCTTAAATAATTTCATCTCAAGGTTGATTTATCATAATTACATTAAAAATAAAAATTAAGTGAAACAAGATTATTTTACTAGAGTAATGCTCTAAAAGCAATCACCTTTAGCACTTTTGTACAAACTTTATTTTGATTAATAAAGCAAAAGACAATTTTTCATTAATTTAATGTTCGTTTATTTATGAATTGATGTCAATCTTAAATCGAATTAATGAATTCCATGATACAAAATATAGCATGAAGGAAATCATGATAATAAGATTCCTATCATGTGCAATTATGTTAGTATCTAAATTATCCCTAGTCATAGGATTAATAAGATAGGACATTATTAATCCTGATAGACTAGCACATGCTATACTTATTGATTTAATCAAGCAATGGATCTCACAAACTGTAAGGATGAGATGTTTAAAGTTAACAAGTGGGTGCTTACTAAGAGTTGTAAGTACATCGAATGACCCACTATGAGATTATCATATGGATGATCTATCAAATGTCAATGATTAATCTCATCATATCAATGGTGCAAATATCCTTAGACTTGAGGTACTCAAGGATATCTTGGATACTGATCTTGTGCCTTGACATCATTCCTTGTTGCCTCAAGATGAGGTCGCTCATAGGGTGGTGACAGATATTGGTATTCGAAGGTAATTGGGTAGCTAATAAAGGATTCACTGCTCCTGATAGAAGGAGATGATACCCACGACCTCTTGTCGGGTTCATTACTCAGGATTCTCTGGCCAGAGCAGTTATGGGTCATGAAGAGAGTCTTCAATAACACATAAAGTAATGAGATCCCAGGACAAGAACTAATATCACTTTGACTAGATATGACGTAGTCTGACTCGCAGAAGTTGACACATAGCCCATACTTCGAACCAAGTGGTGTATAGTATAGTGAAAGGACGAATTGCATGGTAATTGTCTATAGAAAGGTTCGTAAGTTAGATAATTAACTATTGAAGAGTTCATGTGTTAATCCAGTTATATTATGGTAAATTGGCATCATGAAATCCTTCATGATTTGATTGAATTAATAGTTAATTCAAGTGACATGAAACCATCCATGAATTGCTCAGATTAAGAGTTAATTTAAGTGCCCAAAATAATCGGCAACCTAAGGGTCACACATATAAAAGATCGGACGAAAAACAAAGTGTTAATGGCTGTTTTTAAGTAAGCTACGATCGTGGCTCATAGGCCATGATCATGACCGAAGGCGAGGCTGCCAATTAAGTAGGCCACGATCGTGACCGAAGGATCGACAGATGTACATAAGTGAGTTCTTCACTTATGTACAGTAAAGGTAACCAGTCACAAACACACTCAAGTGAGAGAATAAGGTGTCTAGAAGAGTTCTAGAGTTAGAGAGAATTGTCTTGAGTCTTATTCAAGCAATTGTTGCATTAATCAAAGTGCATGAAACATAGTTTTGATCATTCTCTCCATTAATACATCTACTTGAACTCATCTAGTTTGATGCCCTAACCACCATTACAAATTATTTCTTCTTCATCTTTGCATGTTCTTGAGTGATCAAGGAAGGGTTTGGTGTTTGCAATAACCCAAACAAGGAGAAGAATTAAGAAAGGAGGAGAATCAAAATGTACATGTACTGTTATACATTTTCATATAATCTGTTTACACATGCATTTGAGATTATGGCCTTTTGGGATGTCATGGGGTCAGAATTTAGATTCCAAAACTTCCTATGCTTTATCATGCATATGATGCATGAATCCATGTCTCCCCTAACAAATGGTATTAGAGCAGGTTCATGCATGTATTAGATGATGTATTGAACATGTGCAAAGTGTTTATTGGGTTGTGATTGACATGCATGTTGATTTGGAAAATTTTATATAAATTGTAGTTTTTTTTCTAATTTTCTTTCATAGAAATGTTTATAACGTGTTATACCATATTTTTGTCAAAGGAAATTGCAATTGAGTGTCATTTTCCATTTTTATTTCGAATTATTGTCCATTCTATTCATATGTTGGTTTCTGGGAATTTCTGCAAAACTAAATGCATGTGCTGATTTTGAAATTTTCTTAATAATTCTGTAAATTTTTTTAATGATTTTCTTTTACAGAAATGTTTATCAAGTGTTAAATCATGTTTCTGTCAAAGGAAAATACAATTGAATGTCATTTGCTATTTTATTACAAATTTGTTTTCAACCTGATGCATGTATGAAGTTCTGGGAAATTCTAGAAATCTGATGAACATGCATGCTTGTAAATTACATATTAAATTTTATAAAAATTGTTTTTATGAACACAAGTGTCATAGACATGTAATGTGCTGGCTAATTCCACTAACTTAATAAATAATTCCTATGAATTAGTCTCTGGAATTTTTTATTAGACACATTTAGTTTCTAAGACTCTAGAATTATTTTAGAATTAATTAAATTTAATTCAATTAATAAATCAAGTCAAAGTCAACATTGGTCAGCTGTTTGAAAGCTTATGGAGTTGACTTGTTTAATGACTTATGATGTATATGTTTTGGTTATAAGACCTTAATAAAGTTTTTATGAGATACGAAATGTATTACTTTGATGCTAGTAGCATGCTAAGTGCATATGCTTGAAATTAGGGTTTCGGAAATTTTTCGGACATCAAATCAGTCTTTTTAGTGTTTAGTTGGTTAACTTATTTGTCTTGATGGTTTTGGCTGTTAGGATATTTTTGTCTTGTGCAGAAATTGTCTAGATAAATTTGAGATGACTTAGGGATATTATAGATGACTAATTGATGTTCGGGAATTTTGGAAACCTTAGGAATTAATTTAGAATTAATCCAAGTAGAGCATAGAATTTCTAGTGTGACTAGAAAAAGGCAAGTGTACTAGAATTAAAGTGTCTAATTTAGACATCAAAATAATTGAATTTTAGGGTTCCTATTTGAATCACATTAATAATTCGAATTAGCCGAGACTAACATTAGTACCTGATTAAGTTCAAGAGTTGAATCGAATCATAAACTTTAGATGCATAGTCAAGTCATAACCTAAATTGAACCTCTTTTATGTGATACATGAATTAGATGCATTTTAAGGGTGGTTATGGAAATAGGCTCAATTTAATTGAGTTGTCCATAATCTGAATATAATATATATATATATATATATACAATATCATCCAAGTATTGTTGAGACCAAATAACAAATCCCTCAACCAAAATATTTGGACTTACGCCTTCCATTGGTATGGCAAGAACTAGAGTTCTTTTAGAGTTGGGTTCTTGGGCAAACCCAAACCCGCTCTACACGAATATGTTCAAACCATAGAAATTAGATTTCCGGATTAATGGGTTGGTCCTAACTGAAAGTGTTGATTTGTTGGGCAACCCTAAGGTTAACGTAGATAGAGGCAAAGTTGGGTTGTATACATCGTATGTATACGAATCAAGAGTTGATAACCCAATGAGTGTGTTAAATCAACAGTTGATGGCACAAGTCGATAGTTGCATAACTAAATGCAATTGGAATGAATGGTACCTACCGATTGACCCAAGGTGGCTTGTTGGGTAAACTCAAGGTCATTCTTAGTGATATTGGATATTGACCCATTAGGAAAACCACAAGTTTTCTCGAATTCATAGTGAGGGATATGGTTTTGGATAAAAATAGTGGGACCTATAATGCATATAATTAAAACATTAGTGTACATTCCAACACTTTCTCTCGTTCTTCTAGGTTATTGAATCGCCATAATGTCTTCGTCCAATGTGAACCTACGTTCTCTATTAGACTCCAACAAACTGACAGGACCTAACTTCCTAGATTGGCTTCGAAATTTGAGAATTGTTCTCAAATATGAGAAACTAGGATGTGTCCTAGATGAACCACTTCTCAATCCCCCTCCTACCGATACATCTAATAAGGATCAGAAAGCTTATAAGAAGCTACTAGATGATAATGAGCTGGCTAGCTGTATAATGCTAGCCTCTATGTCACCAGAACTGCAAAAGCAGTATGAGGCTATGGATGCTCATACAATAGTCTACCATCTAAGGGGACTGTTTGATGAGCAAGCTCGGTCTGAAAGATTCGAGACCTCAAGGTTGCTTTTCCACTCTCAGATGGTTGATGGATCATCTTTAGTGCAATATATGCTGAAGATGTATGGATACATTGAGAGGTTTCGTAATAGATCATGAATTAAGTATAGACTTAATTCTGACTGTTTTGACCGATAGTTATTTACAGTTTGTGTTTAACTATCGGATGAACTAAATATCTACCTCGATACCTGAGCTGATTAATTTGCTCAAAATAGCTGAGCAAACTGTCAAGAAAGGAACCAAAAGAAGAAGAAAAATTCCAAGAAGCCAGTGGGAGGTGTAGCTAAGAAGAAGGCAAAGGAGACTACATTAAAGGGGATGTGCTTCCATTGCAATAAGAAAGGACAATGGAAGAGGAACTACAAAGCTTATCTGGAGTCTCTGAAGCAGAAGAAAGCATTAGATGTCCCACAGTCTACTTCAGGTATGTTATTTGTCATTGAGGTTAATACTATTTTTGATCATAACATTTGGGTATTAGATATCAGATGTGACTCACATATATGTGTTGATATGCAGGATCTCAGGGATAGTAAACCGCTCAAGAAGGGAAAGATGGACCTACATGTGGGAAATGGAGCAAGAGTTGCTGCATTAGTCATAAGAACATATGTTTTGTATCTTCTTAGTGGGCTAAAGCTAATTTTGGATAAGTGCTATTAAGTACCCGTTGTGACAAAGAACAGTATATTTGTTTCATGTCTTAATAAAGCGGGATTTCATTTAACCTTTTCAAGCAATGGTTGTTTAATGAAATTGAATGAAATGTTGTATGGTACTGCTACCTTGTGCAATGTTATTTACATATTAGATATGTGTAATCCAATTTTAAATATCAATGATAATAAAAGACAAAAATGAGATAACTTAAAATCATCTTACTTATGGCATTGCCGACTTGGCCATATAAATGAGAGACACATGGCTAAGCTATACAGGAGTGGTAGCTTAGGGTCATTTGATTATGAATCATATGACATGTGAATCTTGCTTGTTGGTAAAGATGACTAAATCACCTTTTAAAGGAAAGGGTGAACGAGCGAATGGGTTATTAGACGTAATACATTCTGATGTATGTGGTCCAATGTCCATTCATACCAGAGGTGGTTTTATGTGCTTCATTACCTTTATCGATAATTATTCATGATATGGGTATGTGTATCTAATGAGATACAAGTCTGAAGCATTTGAAATGTTCAAACAATTTAGATATGAAGTAGAGAAACAACTTGGTACAAGTATCAAGACATTTCGATCAAATCGAGGTGGTGTAAACGAGGAGTTTCTAACTTGTCTCAGGGATAATGGGATTGTATCCCAATGGACTCCACCTTACACTCTGCAAATAAAGGTGTGACTGAAAGGAGAAACTGAAGCTTGTTGGACATGGTAAGGTCAATGATGGGCTTAGCAGATCTATCGAAATCCTTTTAAGGTTATATACTTGAGATTACTGTTTATGTGATAAACAGAGTTCCTTCAAAAGCAGTTGAAGTTACTTCATATAAGATATGGACTAACAAAAAGCCCTATCTTCCTCACATGAAAGTTTGGAGTTGCTTAGCTTACGTGAAGCAGATCCAATTAGACAAGCTTGAAGCGAAATCTGATAAATGTTTGTTTATAGGAT
>JANKOD010000005.1:12902392-12913029 GCA_026284645.1 Erythroxylum acuminatum | reverse complement strand
TGGACTTAAAGAGAGTTCTTTAAGGTTTACCATTCACACTTAGTTTTGAACTGTGATAGCCAAAGCTCATTTTCAAGGGGATTTCATCATTTGTTTTAATCTTTTCATTTTCTATTTTCAAAAACCCAAAAATACTTTTTTTTTACAATGCATTTTAGTTCATTAATGTTTTCAAAATCAAACCCCCCTTTTTCCCTGCTAATTTTGCTTGTACTTTATGACATATAGGCTAGCTTAGGTCCATTTCATTAAGTTCCGACTAAGAGAGACGACCCGAGATTGCATCCTGTACTGCAATCCTTGGTAATTATTATTTTTGATCGGTTTTCAAGGATCGATTTTAGGATCGCACGACGAGCCGCGATCACTAAGTCTCCTCCTCTTCTCCTTTTACACATTTTACTCAACTAGGAAAGTGCTTGAGAATGGATCTTGGCACCTGGTTAGTGTTATAATTTTTCTTCAATTTTGGAAACCAAGTCTATGTTTGGAAACCATAAGAGAGTCTTACATTCCCTTGTGGATTAACTTGCACAACTTTGCCTTCAATACTAGTTAACCAAGGGCCTTAGCCATTTTATAATTTACCTTAGGAATCCAGTGTGTATGGATGAGAATACAACTACAAGCAAAAAGATAGGATATGCCTGATTGTATGTCATTGTCTCTAAACTACTTAAGTCCATTTTAATGGTTAGGTTGAGTGAAGATCTAAATTTAGGTAAGGATTCATCAAAACTATCATACATATGGAAGCCTACTTCTCCTCACCATGATAAGACCTAGAAACCCATAAGGAAAAAATTTTTAGAGGGGTGATTATAAAAAAATTAAAAGGAACAGCCAATGTAATCAATGGAGAATGTAACATTAAAGTATCAAGTATATACTCAGGTTGCCAAAACTAGTGAAATTGTCTCAATTGATAAATCAAATTCCAAGTGAGCTAAGTAATAAGGTAGTAACAACACCCCCCTCCCCCTCTCAATAGGAAAACTTGCTAATACTAATGTCAATACCTCTTAGGCTACCTTAACCCTTCCCTTGGGATTAATGCAACGGATAGTACCAAAGCTCAAGCTACATTATTAGTCAAAGAGAATCTAAATCCTTTTACAAAAGTCAATAAAAGAAGATCTAGGAGGAAGAGTATGGGATTAAATTGTAGCATTCCACTCCCGCAAGACCCAAACCCGACATCGATGGAGATATTCGAGCCCGTGCCCGCGAGGGTGGCATGCTAAGGCACTCATTCATTCACAAGCCGGCATAAAAATATTTTTTTTGAAGCACTAACATTGCAGAAGTCCATTTCCAAAATGGGTCAAATAATTTTTTTAAAATCGATAGAATACGGTTTTCACCACAATGCAATCAATACAGTTTCAATAGCCAATTGGGGCCCAATTTCATTCATAACCCTTTTTAGTTATAAACCATTCCACTTTGGGCCGATTGGGCTCATTTCAAAGGCAAAACACTTATAAACCCCTTCCAATTGATAAAATTTATACAAATAGAAATTTTTTGTAAATGGGATTAATTAATTGCGGATATTTCTATTTGTATAAATTTTGTCAATTAGAAGGGGTTTGTAAGTGTTTTGCCTTTGAAATGGGCCCAATCGGTCCAAAGTGGAATGGTTTATAACTAAAAAGGGTTATGAATGAAATTGAGCCCCAATTGGCTATTGAAACTGTATTGATTGCATTATGGTTAAAACTGTATTCTATCGATTTTAAAAAATTATTTGACCCATTTTAGAAATGGACTTCTGCAATGTTTGTGCTTCAAAAAAAATATTTTTATGCCAGCTTGTTAATGAATGAGTGCCTTAGCATGCCACCCTCGCGGGCATGGACTCGGATATCTCCATCGATGTCGGGATTGGGTCTTACGGGAGTGGGATGCTACATATGTCACACAATGCATGAACATGCAATTGCCTTACTAAGCTCTCACTGTTCACTTGTATCTCCTCTTTTACCCATCCCGCTGCTACCGGGATGTTACATAAAGGGCCAAGTACACACCTAAAGTCTTTTGTTACATGAAATGTTAGGGGAATCAACTCCCAAAAAAAAAAAGACCTTAGATATTATATTTAATAAACAAAACTTATGTTTATTGGTTTTTAGAATCCAAAATTAAGGATAAGAATTGTAACAACTTAAGGTTTATTAGGAAGAACTGGAAGCTAGCTTCAAACTATATACATCATTATTATTGTAGAATCATCATGGCTTACATCACTAAGCTTATTGATATTTCAGTACTTCACTCTTCGGACTAACTCATGCACTTAGAGGTAAAGATAATCCAAGATAGTAACAAAATTCTAATCATACTTATATAAAGATTAAACGATGCTTTCTAAAGAAAATCTTTACAAATTGACTTGAAGAGGATCCATTCAACTATTATTGGTCCTTAGATGATCTTAGGCATTTTTAATATGCCTTTTTATAATTTAGAAGCATTTAGGAATGTGAACCTTAGCAAATACAATGAAGATATGAAAGAATGCATTTTGAATGTACAGGTAACTAACCATAACTTCTATGGTAATTTCTATTCCTAGAATAATAAAGATAAAATTCTTGGAATATTATGAAGATGTTGACAGGGATATAATAAATAAAGAATGGTTGAGTAGGTTCCCTCTAACTATGTTAATTTTGGAAAACCTATATTCTCTTATCACTACCTAATTATAGTACAAAACTTTGGTACTAACCATCTTAAGAAAGCCCCATTTTGTTTTAATAATTTTCTTCCTAAGGCAGAATGATTCGAAGAAATTGTGAAAAAGGGTATTTTTGAAAAAATTTAGGGGATTCCTATCCTTTAAGTGTATGAGGAAGCTGAGGATGGTGGCAATGGAACTCAAAAAGCTTAATCAAGGAATGTTCAATAACACATAAAAGAATGTGGGTATATCAGAAACTCAATTAATGGAAATTTGAAATCAGCTTTACCTTAACACAAGTAACTCAAAACTCTTAAGCTTGGAATAGAAGGCTCTATCTAATTTTCGCCAACCCTTGGAAGTCCACAATTCCTTACTAAACAACGAGCACTGATAAGGTGGCTTAAAGATGTAGATAAAAAGATATAATTTTTTACGCAAGGCCATCAAAACTAGGAAAAACAATAATAGAATTTTAACACTATTAAAGCAGGATGGGACACTCTTATAGATCAAGATGAAATAAGGGAAGAGATATTGAACTTTTATAAGGGTACCTTTAAGGCTTAGGCTCATTGCTACTTCTTAACTTTTATTCTAAAGGAGTTTATTTTCAATCAGTTCATTAAATAGGAGATTATATTGCTCTCCAAACTAGTCACCAAAGAAGAGGTAAAATTAACTCTCTTCTAACTTAATCCACATAAACCCTTACCCTTGATGGGCTTAATATATTTTTTTTTTTTGAAAATCTTAGCCTTTGATAAAGGATGTGGTAACAAATGTCATAGTTGAATTTTTTAAAAAGGGAATAATGTTGAAAGAGTTTAATCGAACCTACATCATACTTATCCCTAAGAAATTTGGCCTTAGCATAATCTTTGATTATAGACCTAGATTATGCTACAACACAATATACAAGGTCATATCCAAGATCCTTGTTAACAAAATAAGATCAGTGCTAAACAAGGTGATCAATAAAGCTCCAAGTGCTTTCCTCGTTAACAGGCTTATAGGGGATAACAGCTTGTTGGCTCTAGAACTTTTCAGATCTTATGGCAAGAAGAAAGCTCTTATAAATTATAGTATAAATTTTGAATTTCATAAAGCCTTTGATTCGTTGGGATGGGAATGTGACAATCACATATTTGAGGCATTTGGTTTTACAAATGACCTTTTCTTGTTTTATAGAAGCAAAGATAAATCCTTGATCACTCTAATGACATCTATACAAATTTTCGAGCTACTATCAGGTCTATCCATTAACTTGGAGAAGAGTCACTTAATTATCTCTACAAGAAGCAAGCATCTTTCCACCAAGTTTTCAACCATTATAGGTTTAAAAATAAAAGACTCTCCATTTATGTACTTGGGACTACCAATCTTAATCAAAAGAATAAGGCATTTAGAATGCTTACCTTTGCTGGAAAAGATCCAAAAAAGGATCTTCAATTGAATCACTAAATTTATGTCTTTGTTAGAAGGCTATCTCCCATTAACTTTGTACTACAATCTCTGCACTTATACTAATCATCACATATTTTTGTGTCAAAGAGATTTATTAAATACATTGACAAGTTATTCAAGAAATTTGTATGGAAAGGAGGTAATGACTCTTGAACTTACTGTAAAGTTAGATTAGAGGAAGTGTGCAACTGTAAGCATGCTAACAAACAAGCTTTTGTTAAGTAAAAAGCTATAGAGGATTCTTTCAAACAATGAAACATTTTTGGTACTTGTGGATTCATAATTATTTTTTGAATGGAAACTATAGGAGGTCTAAGTTAATGCAAGCACTTGTTGGTTCATGAAACAAAAGATGAAGTTGAGAGAACCACTCCAAAACTATATTGCGCGCAAAGTAACAAAGGTAACTTTTTATAGTATGATAAGTGGTCCTCTGTGGGTACTTTAGTTAATAATCCTCTATTCCAAGCCTTGATCCATCGATACCCCTTAGACAGTAGAGTGAAACTTTTACTGAGTGAAGGTGAATGGAATGCAGAGTTTACACACAACTGTAGGAACCTTATCCCTTGGTACTTACCAACTTCAAAGCAGAAGACTCTTATATTTGGAGGAAACGCCACTTAAGTAGATTTACCAATGCCTCTTATAGACTATTACTGAGCCCTCACCACCTTACACTCCCCTGGGCCAAAATTACCTAGAAAAAAATGGGCAAATAACATAAAAGAGCCCCTGTGATATACTTGACTATTCATCTTAGCCCCTGTATTTTTAATTCGTTCATCTTAGCCCCTGTGTTTTGTGATCTCATTCAAGATACCCATTTGAGTTTTTTCGGACAAAATTACCTTTGGATTATTTGAATACATATTTTTTGTCTTATTTTGTCTTATACAGATTCCAAGGGTAATTTTGTCCGAAAAACTTAAATGGGTATCTTGAATGAGATTACAAAACACAAGGGTTAAGATGAACGAATTAAAAATACAGGGACTAAGATGAATAATCAAGTATATCACAGGGGCTCTTTTATGTTATTTGCCAAAAAAATGGCTACTGCCTAAGGTATCAACTTTCCTTTGGTTAGTAAAAAAGTATAAGCTCCCTATGTTAGATAATTTATCCTTCTTCAATATTCGTAACAGATGCATTATTTGCTTATAAGCTTCGGAATCTATGGAAAAGTTTTTTTAATTCCATTCTTCTAGGAATATATGATCTATAGTTTATTTATTATACCCCTTATATTTATTAACTATGAGTATGCTATCATCCTCAATTGCAAACCAATCAAGACATTCAACTAGAAGCTTAGTAACCATGAGAAGTACTATGTATCAAATTTGGGATCAAAGAAACTCAAGGATCTTCAAGAACCAGGAAAAAATCTGATGTTTAGCTGATAATGCAATTTAAAATGTGGTTAAAAGAGTAATTCTTCATCCATAACTTGTAATTTCATCAATATTTTGATTCTCCTATGCTATTCTTCTAAAACAATCATCAATTGTACTAATAGTGGCAAGTTGAGCTATTTCCACTGTTTAAAGCAATCCATAATTAGTCTTGGGCCTTTAGAGGCTTCTTACTCTTATACACTATTGTATCCCTTTGGGGTTTATTAATTCAATTAATTACCTTTTCAAAAAAAGATATTTTATTAAATTTTTATAAAATATGAGAGCCTCGTACAGAAATTTTGAAACGCATGAGGTTTAGTAAAATTTTGAAATCACATATGGGATTGTTGTTTGTTACCTATAAAAATTTAATTAAAAAGTTTAATTTATTGTCATATAAAATTAATAAATATATGATGAATTGCTAATAAATATGATAAATTAATATTTGTTAAGCATTGATAAAAGGAATTAGAATCACATGTTAAATATTATTATAATTTTAAAATAAATAGTAATGTTTAAATATAAAATTCATAAAAATTAACATATTAATATAATAGACAAATATTATCTCTATAATTCAAGTAATTCTTAAATAATTTTCTGCTATTAACTTTAATTTGTTCATGTGAATAAAATTTATCACATGTCTTTCGTCAATATTTTTATTAAATTAATTAATGGAGGAAATCTTGAGAAATTTTGGGTAAATATGAGAGTGTTTTTTTTATATTTAAAGTATATAATCCTGTGCCTACCTATATAAAATTAATATGTTATGGCTCGTCAATTTTAAGTGAAAAACAGGCCCATCAGATTTGGGCCTAGTACAAAACTATTTTGGGCTTACTATATCATGACAAGAAGGCGGACTTGTAATTTCGTTGGAGACAATCGCCACGTTACAAGTTGTCTAATGAACTCACCGGAGCGAACTCGGTGCAGAGAATATCGAGATCCACCTTCTGCTTTCCGCAAATTCGCCAAAATCAAATATTTCTAGATCCATCGATCGATCTGAGGTATACCCTTTTGGGTTCCAGAGGGATAAAAACATGCCTGTAAGTCTCTCTTTGTGCTTTGGATCGAGATCCTCTTTTCGTATCTGTTGAATGAGAGGGATTTCTAACAAGACAATATTTTTTGTGGGAATGACGTGATCGGCCAGTATCGGAGGATAATGGAGGTGGGGCCCCCAAGTCCGTTGAGATATATAATAGGAGCGGCGATTATGATGATAGGAGTTGTCTTACCCGTTGGTTACATGATGTTTCGCAACAAGCGCACTCCCTCTTCTTCTTCTTACTCCAAACAGACGTAGGTGTGCTTTTGCTTTTATTCTTCTTTATGGGTTGGGTTTCATGTTTTTTGTTGCGTTGCATTGATTCCATTTGGAGTAAGCGTTGGGAAGTTTGGGCATTTTCTTGTCGTTAGTCATATACTAATATGGTGCTATCTTTGGTTAAGACTGGGCTAAAGACTCATTTTAGATGCTTATGTTTTTAACGCTTTCAGGAGCAAAGTTTTGATATAGTAGCATTTTGAGGAAGAGAAAATTTGGATATAAGTTGTGGTCCCGTTGAGCTTGAAGAATGTGTAAGAAGAGGAAAGATGGATGCTTGATACTGATGTAAATGTTATTGAATTACTGGTTCTGTAATATTGCTTTTGTTGTTGATTCTGATTCTAGTTTATCAAGGACATATGCGGTCAGATGCAATATTTTGATCTGTAGACTTTTTTAATTGAATTGCTATTATGGGAAGTTCTTGGTTTCTTAAAACTAAATTTGCTTCTTGTGATATCTGTCTGGTCAATCTGTTTCTTCCTTAGCTTTGCTGATTTGTTTGTCATGCATAAAAAGAAGCTATTCATGTGTTTTCCTAATTAGGCTTAGATATTATCGGTGATTATCCACAAGGTGGGAGTGAGTGGAAGCTATTAATTGCTTCTATTTTTATTTGATATGGTTTCTTGACTAGAGAGTAATGGCCTGCAAATAGGGTTGGAGTTTATTGCAGATGATCTACTAAGGTGATACAAATACAATGTGCTTGAACTATGCAAGTGGCTTGTGAATGAATCATTTGGTGTCTCTATATATGTTTTCCCAGTTCAACTAACTAAGAAGACTTTATGTATTACAGTTACCTCGTAATATGTAGTTATTATGAAAACTGAAACTCACTTGCTATGTGATGTTTTTCTTTTAGTCTTAGTTCAATATGGAAGAGATTATGATAGATTTCTAATAGACTCTCTTATTCAGAAACTTTGATGTGCAGAGTTAATACATTCAATAATGAATAAATGAGTGAACGTGCAAATAATAGGAGACAAACACGGAGGACATTTTTCATGTTAGCAGCATTCAGGATATTTTGAATCTCATACTAGGCTCCGATAATCCATAAACGAGGGAGGGGAAATTAATAAAAATTGGTAAAATTGGCTTATATTGTCGTTCATACACAAGAAAAAGAAGGTTAAGGCTTAAATTGTTTAACTAGGGGAGTTGTAGTTTAGGTGGCTTTTTAAGAATTCAAATTGATTAACCCAAACGCCTTTATCAACAATATAGTCTCAATATGCATAATAAAGCAAGTTTTAGAAAAATCAAACTATGGAACAATCACTCAATTTAGAAATAGAATACAAAATAATGAGTGTTCATAAGCTCAAAAACTCATAATGCCAAGCACTATTCAAATATTTATTAGTGGTAGCACATTCTGAAGTAATAAAATCTAATGCCAAATTAAACTCAGTAATTGAAAGTTTAAATTCCTTACCCATCAATTTGAAATCACCATTGTAGAAGTATATGAAGTGAAGTCAATAGGCTTATTGAACTTAAAAGTGGTATAGAATTCACACATAAGCTCAATAGAGACAGGGTACTGAATGAAAAAATAAATTTGCCACCCAATGTTATCAATCGATTCAAGCACATCGATTCGAATCTTCAAAAACCTATAACAGGGTGATGAATGTACTTTATAGGGAATGATGGACCGTTTACAAACACTTGAATACCTTTCTTTGTTGCTTCTTTCCCAAAATTTAAGGTGCCCATTCAAATATAACTATGAGGGATAATTATCAATTTATGTCTTATTCAAGAAATTCTGCTGGATGATTTACCCCCTTTTTTAATATTCTATCTATATAGTGTGCCCATATTTTATTAAGGATGCTCTCTACCGCTAAAATAAAATAGAATAATGTAGTCCCTTACATCTCATATTTTAGGCATCCAAGATGATTTCTTAAACATTATACAATTGAAAACCCTTATAAAAAAGTTTGAGACGATGGTCATTCATCTTAAAACTTACTAGTTCTTAGACTACGTATTTCAATTGCACCATGAGGAAACACATTAGTAACCATGAAAAGTCCCACCTATTTAGAGTTTCCAACTTTTTACCTATAAACAACACCAACATCATAGTTACTCATTTCAAAAATAATATTAAAAGGAAGATTCCAATTTAATGGATGAAATATGGGTAAGAAAGTTAACAAATCGATTACATACATCATCAAACTCAAGTGCCACTTCTTTCTACAATAATCTATATAAGGGTTGAGCAATCTTGGAAAAAGTCTAATAAAGCATTGATAGAATCTTGCATGACTAAGAAAAGAATGAACTTCCCATTTACTTACAGGATAAGATAAGGATTTAATCACATCTACCTTTACTTAAGGGGAAACAATATGACCTAAAATAATGCCTTGATCAACCATGAAGTGACATTTTAAATAATTAAGATCAAGGTTTTTCTTTGTGTATCTTTTAAATGCTTTGGTTAGATTATCCAAATATTCATAATAGAATTACTATAGACAGTGAAATCATATATCAAAACTTTAAGGAATTACTGAATATAATGTAAAAGGATACTTACCATACTTCTTTAGAAATTGGCAGATTCATTGCAAAGTCTAAATGGAATTCATTGATAGGTAAAAATACCAAACGGGTATAAGAAAGTGGTTTTATCTTGTTCTTCTAGTGCAATAAGAATTTGATTAAAAAAACTTAATAACCATCAAGATATCAAAAGTGAGGATAACCAACCAAACATTTCAAGATTTGATTTATAAACATACGTGAAAAATGATATTTTCTAGTTGTAACATTTAACTTTCTATAATCTATACAAACCTGCTATCCATTTTGAACATGAGTGGATACAAACTCACCATTAAGATTATTAATCAAATTCATAACAATTTTCTATGGAATAATATGAACAAGACTTATTCATTTACCATCAGAGATTAGATAAATCATACCTGCATTAAGAAGTTTCAATATCCCCTTTTTCACGACTTCCATTATAGGTGGGTTTAATATGTAATAAGCTTCTATCAAAGGTTTGTAGCCTTCCCTATCAATATTCTATGCATATAAGTAGATGGACTTAGTCCTTCAATATCATCTGTAGTCTAACCAATATCCTCTTTATATTCTCTAAGCACTCATATCAACTTTTCCTTCTTTAAATCCATGAGTTTTAATGCGAGAATTTGATAAGTTATTATTTTTAGGCTAACTTTGGATATAAATCTCTTTAATGTGTTGAACTTTTTATTTAAAATTAATGGACTTGTTTCTTAATTGTTATCAGGTGATTTTCAACACATAGGAGATGAATTTGAATCAAAAAGATGTAAGAAAAGCAATGACAATTCAAAGTTCCAGTTGGTAGAAAAGTTTTTGACTAAGCGTGGGCACGTGCAAAGGAAAAGTTTATCACCATAGTCTAATTTGAAAAGAGATTCGATAGACTTAGGATTCTAATTATTTTAGGAATCAAATTGTTTTCTTTATATGGGGATTTGCTACCTAATTTTGTAGGGGAGTGTATCTGATAAAATAACTTTAAAAAGGGAGGACGACTACCCTTTTAGGGAGATCATCATCATGTTTTTGCTGGGCTTTTTGGGAGTTTTTCATTTCTTTCTGGAAAAAGGGCAGAGATGGAGACCAGATGTTCAGCTATTTTTTTGTCAAGCTTCATCATTGTTACGAGTAGCTAAATCCTTTTTCTTAGTTGAAGGAA
>JANKOD010000005.1:12891944-12902292 GCA_026284645.1 Erythroxylum acuminatum | reverse complement strand
TGGTATGCCAATATAGTAAATTTCTTGGTAACTAAGTCCTTACCTGGTGATTTGTCTATAGCTGAAGTGGATAAAATTAGACAAGAGGCCAAATATTACATATGGGATGAACCTCATCTTTAGAAATTTTATGTTGATCAAATTATTAGAAGGTGTGTTGCAGATGATGAAATTCCTTCCATATTAAAATTTTTCCATTCATCTGTGTGTGTGGGACACTTTGCCCTAAAAGAACAGCTCGTAAAATTCTTGAATGTGGTTTATTTTGGCCCAAAATATTTTATGATACTTACATATGTTTGTGAGTTTTGTGATCGTTGCCAAAGAACAAGTAGTCTGGGACGAAGAGATCAAATGCCACTTACAAATATACTAATATGTGAAATTTTTTATATATGGAGAATTGACTTTATGGGTCCTTTTTATTCATATTTTAGTAAGATTTATATCATTTTAGCTGTGGATTATGTGTCGAAGTGGATAGAAGCAAAAGCTACTCATACAGATGATGCTAAGGTTGTAGTCAATTTTATCAAATATAACATTTTTGTCAGGTGTGGAATACCTCGAGCTATGATTAGCGACAGGGGAACTCATTTTTGTAATAAAATTGTAGGAACATTAACGAAGAAACATGGTGTTTCACATTGCATTTTGACTGCATATCATCCGCAGAAGAGTAGGCAAGCTAAAGTTTCCAACTGGGAAATTAAATCAATTTTGGAAAAAGTGGTGAATCCGAACAGAAAATATTGGAGCTTATGTTTGGATGATGCGTTGTGGACGTATCAGACTGCTTACAAAACTCCAATAGGCATGTCGTCATATAGGTTAGTTTTTAGTAAACCTTGTCATTTTCCTATAAAAATAGAATATAGAGCTTACTAGGTTGTGAAGCAATTAAACATGGATTTGGTAGAGGTTGGTAACAATAAGAAGTTGCAATTGCAAGAGTTAGAATAAATCCCTAACAAATCTTATGAAAATGCGAAAACTTATAAGGAAAAAACTAAAGCTTTTCATGATAAAATAATTTTAAGGAAGCAATTTTCAGTATGACAAAAAGTTCTTCTTTATCATTCAAAGCTTAAGCTATTTCCAGGAAAATTACGATCTCGCTGACTCGGACCATATAGTGTTACTAATGTATTTTATCATGGTGTGATAGGAATTAAAAGTTTAAACACTTCTAAGGTGTTTAAGGTTAATGGACACCACTTGAAATCATATTATGAGAATTCTCCAGTCGAAAATGTGAAAGAGATAGAGCTAGTAGCCCCAATCAATCTCTGATCAGGTAAGTCCATAAACATGCCCAGTTAACAACTTAAAAGAAGCGCATTTGGGAACAACCCAAAAGTTTTATGTTCAATTTTATTTCTATTTTTAGTATTTCTCATTTTTGTATTTGTTTAATTTGAATTATTTTTAGCTATCAGTTTTATTCCATTCCCTTTAGTATTTTCACATGTTAATATTTTCAATTATAGTTTAATAAATAAATTCTTTCCTGCCCACCCACTACCATTTCACCCGCCCAGTATAATTTCAACCTTACATTTTCATTCATCCTTTCCACTTGCCTTTACCCACTCCAATTTCATTCACCCACTCAAATTTCACCCAGCCACTTTAAAATTATCCCGCACCCATACCATTTCAACGTTAACCCCAAACCTTTTACCCTCTTTACCACCGTAACCAACGCCACCCACCAGTCTAAAATTTTTGTTGGTTTTGTGCTTTTATTTTTGTGATTTCAGGTCTATAAAATTCCAGAGCTTGGGACCATGCCATGCAAGAAGAGTGACTCATTCTGATTAACTTCACTAATCCCGACATTGGATAACACCCAACCTTCATCGAATATCAATGTTGCAACGTTGACTGTCTTCATTCCTCCGATTATTGAACCAACCTAAAGCCCTACAACTAGAAATCGAACTTAGAAAGGTAAGAAAATCGAAAGGAGAAGCCAATGGAACTCACGAAGTGGAGATTTCACTACTTTTCAACTGCCAGAGGACAATCATAGATTTCAACAATTGAGCCAATGAAAAATTTACCCATGTAAGTATGTTTTAGCTGATACTCTTGATGCTTTACAAATTCGTAATTCCTTTGAGCAATTGGTTGGGCAAGTTTGTTGGAACGCATTTGTTAAAGTTGACTATCCTGCTTATGTTGAATCGACACGAGAATTTTACAGCACCTTTCAATTTAACTCCCATGAAGAATTCAACTTATTTACTAAGGGAATTGTTGAATTTAGACTTATGGGCAAGGAATTTGCGTTATCTATTGCTTAATTTAACATTGCTATGGGTTTTATATCAGCCGATGACATTAAGAACAAACCATTTGTAAGTTCCAGTTTTGATTATCATACTAATTTTCATGCTTCTGAATTGTGGATTCTATAATTTGTCAATCCTTAACCATATAATGCCAGTGCATCTAAGAGTTCATATTAAAAAATCCTGTTTTCAAAATAATATATCGACTCTTAGCGTACACTTTTTCAGGGTGACGAGATTCTGCTAGTACACTTTCTAAGGCTGAATTTTATTTTTTGTCGTGTATGGACGAAAAAAATTCTCGTTAATTTGAGTTTTTAGTTTCTGACTCAATTTCAATCTGTGTTAAACAAGAAATCCAAACCATTAATATTAAGGTCCAATATCACTCAATTGGTCGTTAATTTGAATTTATTGGATCCTAAAAATAATGACATGTTTGTGGCCTGTTCCATAGAACCTTTAGATTTGAAATGTTTGTGCAGGATGGGCATCGTTGAAATGAGTCATGAGGGATATCCTTTGCTTATCCAGGTCCAGTTGTCCCTTCCAACCCACGTCCAATCACAAAGAGTTGGGTTGTCTCACCTACATTGAGTGGTAGCCAACCTCCCTAGGCTAACTTGGATGCTTGTTTAGCTCGACTTAAATGCTAGATGCACTGAATGGAGCACAATTGGACAACATATTGGGCACATTAAGGATTTCAACCTCCTTACCCACCAACCCATGTCTTGCGCGATCAACTTACAAAGAAGCTTTCTTTCTTCTTCTCTTTTCTATTTTAGCTTCTTTTACTTTATATAATTACATTGGGGACAATGTATGGATTAGGTGTGGGGGTGGAGTATGTTCCATATAACTGGTATTTAGGAATCTTTGTTGAAAATTCTTGAATGCTTATTGACCTGTTTGCAATTGATTAGCCAACTTCGACACTTTCTATACTTTCATTTGTAATGAGTTAAGTAGTTTGCATAACTTTAGTTAATTTTATTTTTAGGACAATAGATACCACTTAGTTAAGAAATACAAGTGTATACACTTAGTCAAGGTTTGGTAATCAAATGATTAAACATGGTGTATAATTATGGTGAACTGCATTAACCTGTGAGTTTTTGGGCCTAAAAGATTGAAACATTCTTTAATGTGTGATTATATTCTAAGGTGAATTTTTCTCTAGAACTTGCTTGGAACCAACTTGAGATCACATTTATACATTCGTGCATAAAAATGATAACGACCCTCTTTGTTTTAAACCTTTAGCTTAAAAAGCCAACCCCATTCAATATCCTTTGTTAAACCTTTTGAGCTAAACCCTTTTTCTTGATAAACCCATAATAAACAACTAAAACCTTTAATATCTTCACCCATCATAAATGTAAGTATTAACCACAATTTATGTCAAACTTATTTGGAGAAATATGGAAGGCTAGGAAAAGAAAAAAATGAAAGGAAATTGAAGAGATTGAGACTTGAATTATGTGTTATACTGCTATCTCCTAATCTTAAATATCAGTATATTTAAAAAATGAAAAAAATGAAAAAAGAAAAGAAAAAAACAGCAGTGAAAAACAAATTATGGAGCATAATCTATCTCTATACGGAATGATTTTGTTGACTTCTTTATGATTGAAATTTGTTTCTCCACAAGTGGTTAGATGCTTTGCTAATGTTTATGATTTTTGCCCTTTTCGTTTATCAATCCTTACCTTTACCTATAGCCCAATACAACCTTGAATAAAACCCTTTTGATTTGTGCATGCTTGTATTTCAAGTGGTGAAAAGTTAGTGAAAAAGCAAGCATATGGTAGAATATTTGCATTAGAAGAATTTGAGTGAAATACTGAACTAATAAACACTTGAGTGATTTGAGCTAAATCCAATCTGTGAGAGTTTGCTATAATTATGTGTTAGTTTTTGAAATATGATTGCCTTAAGTGGACTTTGTTTATATTTACTTGAATGATTAACTCTGGATATTAATTGATTAAAAAAATGTTTAACTCTTGAAGTGTGCACTATTTACTATTGTAAGACTTGGATTAAAAAAAGTTGATTGATTGGCCAAATTGATTCCAAAAGGTAGTTTGTCGAGGACGAGCAAAAGATTGGTGTGGGAGAATTTGATAAGTTATTATTTTTAGGGTAGCTTTGGATATAAATCTCTTTAATGTGTTGAAATTTTACTTTTAAAATTAATGGACTTGTTTCTTAATTGTTATCAGGTGATTTTCAACACATGGGAGACGAATTTGAATCAAAAAGATGTAAGAAAAACAAAGGCAATTCGAATTTCTAGCTGGCAAAAAAGTTTTTAACTAAGCGTGGGCACGTGCAAAGGAAAACTTTATCACCAGAGTCTAATTTGAAAAGAGATTTTATAAACATAGGATTCTAATTATTTTGAGAATCAAGTTTTTTTGTTTATATGGGGTTTTGCTTCCTGATTTTATGGGGAAGTGTATCAGATAAAATAACTTTAAGAAGGGAGGACAACCACCCTTTTAGGGAGATCATCTTTCATGTTTTTGTTAGGCTTTTGGGAGTTTTTCATTTCTTTATGGAAAAAGGGCAGAGATGGAGACCATATGTTCTGCTATTTTTCTGTCAAGTTTCATCACTGTTATGAGTAGCTAAATCCTTTTTCTTAGTTAAAGGGAACCAACGTTATCATCTACTATGTGTGAGATTTTCTGAATAAAGTTTATTTCATTGTCTAATATTAAGTGTCTTTCGTATTACTTTTCATGATTGAATTGATTGATCTCTAGGGTGCGCAACTAGGAATTGATTGATTTAATTTACAGTCAGATTAGTAGGATTTGATATCCAGTTTTGCTATTCCAAAATGGCAAATAGGATTACCATCTTTTACGTTAGGGATTGAAAATTCTAAGAAAGAGATTTATTTAGACTAAATACATATCGCTTGTGTATTGTCTTGCTTACTGATTCTCTTAGTTCTTAAGCTACTAATTAATCAAACTTAAGATCATACCTAAGTTATTAGTTAATAAGAGTGATTAGAATACATGTTTCTATTTATTTAATCCTAATTGAGAACACCATTCAATGAGTATTTATTAATGGACTTAATTTCTTATCGATGATCCATATTAATTTGATAACGTAGGTGACCCGAAACCAAAATTTGTTCATTAATTTTCCAAATCTGATTATTTTTGTTTATTTTTATTTTTTTCAATTTTAATTTCTTAAAATCACGTTAATTCGATTCCCCCAATTTGTTTTAGTTTTAACTCGTGAAACACTTACTAATACATTCCTCATGGGAACGATCTCAACTCTTCACTAACTACATATTGTATTATTAGAGTTGATATTAATTTGGTTGCAAGCGACAACATTACCAAGACTCCCATAGGGTATACATATATATTGGTAAGTTAGATGACCATACATATCTCTTGTAATAAACCAACATTTAAAGATTTATAAATATACAAAGGCATAACATTAATTGAATCACCCAAATCACACATAATTTTCTTAATTTCAACATTGTCTACATGGGATATTGAATGCATAAGAGTCTTTGCATTTAGGGGGCAATTTTCTTTAAAGACTAGCTAACACATTTTCCCCCAGTCTTACCCTTTCATTTACTTTAAATTTACCTTTCTTAATGCATGATTAATTATTTGAGAAATTTTGTACAGTGAGGTACTTGTTTTATTACATCAAGTAAGGATATGTTTACCTCTATCTTAAAAAAGTTCTCAAGAATTGCCTTTTCCTCTTGCTCTTTCTTGGATTTGACAAATCTTTCAGGGAATAGAGGTTTGGTCATCAATGCTCTTGGGTGTTCTTCATTAACCATCTTGGGTTGATTGAATTGTTGTTAGGGAGTTATCACTCGTTTCATCTCCTCCTCTAAAGGGTGACCGTGAGTTATTCTTTGACTTCTTCTAGTTTCCTTCAACTCTTTCCCACTTCGTAGGGAGATTGTACTTACATTTATTTTAGATTAACAATGGGCTACAAAAAAAACTTACCGTAATCTCCATTTTACTAACCGATGATACCGGTTGATTAATTGATTTTCCAAATTTCTAAATGCTTGATTTTTTTAATTATTTTAAGTTAGTAACAACTAATTTAACTATATCTTTAAGTAACATAAATGACTTTGAGGTAAGCTATTGTAGTAGACTCATTGGTCAATTATGAAAATTTTGGAAATTTGGTGGGAGGTTAGGTGATCCCTCTATCTTGGGCTATAAATGTTTGAGTAAGGATCATATTTCCTTTTGGTGGACTTGGAAATCCTTTAACCACATGACATGCAATTGATTATCATCTTGAAGTGTCGAATACATATCGATTGGTTAGTTATAAGCGACCTAGATCTTATAAGGTTTAACTTCTTGCATTTTCCCCATGGCCATCTATTAAACAAGAGAAGTTAAATTATCATTTTTTTTATTTAATATTAGACACATTTATCTCATTTACTATTCTTAAAGATAAGTCTTATTTAAGTCAAATTGAGAGAAATTGGTAGCCATAGTAGAGATTAAAACTCTAGCATCTTGATGAGTTTTATTCACTATGGAATATTCATTAGTTGCATCCATCATCCTTTTTCTATTGGCAACAATCGTTCATAAAAGTGTTAAATGAGGAGTTGTTCAAAAATCCCATATTGAAGACAACTTGCATACAATTGTTTAAATCTTTCCCAATATTCATGAAGGGACTCAATATCCTTTTTTTTATTCCATATATTTCCTTTCTTACATTGCTAACTCTTGAGATAGGGAAACTTGTATTAAGGAATAATTTCATCTTATCTATCTATACAGTAATGGACCTAGAAGGTGCATAAAATAGCCAATCTTTAGCTCTATTACCTAATGAGAATGAAAAAGCATATTACTTTATTTTCTCCTTAGATACACCTTGCAATTCTAAAATTGAGTATGCCATACGAAATTCCTTCAAGTACTTAAAAGGATTTTCATTTTTAAGGTCACGAAAGGTAAGCAGTAAATAAATCAAACTAGACTTAAGCTCGAAACCTACATTCAGGCTTGGATATTTAATGTAAAAAGGTTTTTGAGTCAAATCTAATGTTGTCAGTTCTCTCAAGATTCATTTGATTAGCCATGATTACTTCAACTTTAGAATCACTATAGGATTCTATCAAATCAAGTGTTGGTTCTAATATTTTAGATAAAGAAAAAGATGCTTGCTTATCAGTTAAATATGTTTCCTTCCTTAATCTCCTAATTTTTTTTCCTTGGTCTAAGGATTATATTGAAGTTCATCTACATGAGAATTTTGAGGCATAAAAGAAATAATTTTACTTTGACACCATTTTTTAGCAATAATGTCAATTTTTGGTAGGTGTCAAATCCAACAAATATAACCCTACTTTATCACAAGTGATGAGCATGATCAAATCCACTTAGACTAGTAAAGCTTGTCTTCTCTTTTGTTAAGTCAACAAAATAAAATAAAGAAAGGGATAATTTAAAATGGAAATTGAAATAGATTAAAAGAAAAAAAAACTAATCAAGAATGCAATTTAATGGAATCAAATGACAACAAACATCTAATTTGAGGTAAAGAGCTATCTCCAAATTACTATAAAAGAAAAACTAAGATGTGAGAGAGATATCGACACCTCCTCCTATAAATCTTCCAACAATCCATTCTAGTGATCTTCCTAAAAGGAATAAAAGCTAAAATCAAGACTAAATCTAAAGAATTTCACTCTTATTAGGATTATCCTACCAAAACAGATCCTTCCTAAGCAAGACTCTTAAACAATATAAAATAAAGGCATAAATAACTAAGGCTCACTAATTTTTGAAGGAACTTATCTATTTAATCTCGTTAAATCTTGGAGCACATATATTGACTAAAGTATGGACACACCTTAGACCTCTTCTTAAACTTTTCTCTTATAGGCCTTCCCTTTTTCTTTCAAAGTTTGCAATCTTTATTCTTTACTTGTTAAATATCTATTTTTAAACACATTTTTATCCAAATCTCAAATATACTTTATAAAGCATAAAATATATAATTATAATCCATAATTAAAAAGTATTTTATCAATCAAAACATTAAGAATTAATATATGTACTTTACATGTTATTAGATGTACACATCTAGAATTCCTTTTTGTCTTGCATAAATACTAACAAAAATAAAGCAATCGACTATTAAGGGTACTACATCCAATAAACTACTAATACTTCTTTTAAAATTGAGATCTTGTGTGTCAAGTAATATATACATATATACACACACATATACATATATATGAAGCGTAAAGCATGCATATATAGATGGTGTAATCAAAAACTAAAACTTAATGAATACCAATTATGGGACAAATTGCAAAACGATAGAAAAAATCAGGCATCTGCATATAATTTTTTAAGACAAATCATCTTTATTCCGCAGGTTCTACGCATCCTAAATAACTAAAATTCAAGAGATCGGAACATATATAAAAGACAAGTTGGTACACAGTAATGCTATAATAAACCATAAAATAGAGTTTAGGTTAGAATTCCAAGATAGATAATAGGGATAGTATTATCTATAATGATAGACAAATGAAAGACTTCTTAATTTTTCTTAATATTTTGAAAATGAGATAATTGAACTTAAAAAATTCAGCAGTCAAGAAAAATAATTAAAAATAATCTCAAGTGACAAACATCATCTCCAGTGACCTTAGTGCCTAGGCCGTTTAGGTCTTTCTAGTGCGATTTAGGCAACAACTAAAGGAGAGCAGAGCTCTTGCTTTGCATCTTCATCATCATTCCTTTTTCAAAGAATGTGAATCCTTACGCTCATTGGCACACTCCTTATGTATCCCCTACTCCAAATGTGCTTGTTCAACTTCACATCCACCCTCTTATCAATAGTACTATACGTGGCCTCTTGATCTCTTTTATGGCTTTGCCACCTACTTCTTGAAGGTGTTGTTTCAAATTCAAAATTTGTAAATTTAAACTAAAATTGATTACAAGCTTGAAAAGTTCAAATTTTGTGTTAATTAGTAGTTAACTTATGGACAATGGGTCGATGTTTTTCAACGACGATAGTGACAACACGGTTGAAGCCAGGAATTCATTCATAATGTAGCCACCGGCGAAGCCGTCGTTTGACGAAACTCATGCTATATCCTGGCCTGCTTGTGATAAAAAAATCACCAACGTGAAACATGTTGGAGTCAAGAAGCTAGGTTGTGAAAATTCTTATGGACAAGTTGATGGTCTATTCGTGGAATCCTCTGTCCAATATATAGTTTCTTATTATGTCTTAAATCTCGACCATTTATTTATGCAAATCTCGCGTTTATTTATGTAGATTAGACAGAGAATCCAAACTCTTATTCGCCGCCTTCATCCCTTAAAAATCATACTGTAGAAGATGTCGTATGCTTGAAGGAATTCGTTGGTGGTGTTATTAGTCATTTTCATCATTGGGTGTTAAGACTGTCTCTGCAATTTGATGATAATTTGACCGTACGTCTTATGCAACGACATCAACGCATCTGATGAATGCCTGGAAAAAAGGAAAGGGATCTTTTTTATTTATTAATGATAAGTCCTACTAAAACAAAATATTAAAGATTTCCACAGGATTTAGTAACTTTTTTAATACCATCAAACGTTTAAATTTTTACCAACATACTGCAGTTATCACCAGTTTCCAACTAGATCCTCCACAATTGTACTAAATTACAAAAGCCATTGATACCTAGACTCCTTCCGCGTATACTCAATCAACATTACGACAGAAACTAAGAAACGTAAGCCCACGTCGTTTTCAACAATTATTATCATCTTATCCAACTTTCTTAGTAACATCAGACGAAACATGCCATGAACCTGGACGCAAAGACGTTCCAATAAACAACTGCGGCTTCCGTACTTTAGCAGGAAAGAAAAAGCATAAATAAGAGAAGGTGATAGCATATTCTTACCAAGGCCAAAACAATGGCAATGGATGCAACAGCAGTGAGGTATGGAATCATCGGGATGGGCATGATGGGAAGAGAACAC
>JANKOD010000005.1:12853130-12865888 GCA_026284645.1 Erythroxylum acuminatum | reverse complement strand
TAGCGCAAGTGCCGCGACGGCGGCTATATGAGGATTGGCTGCTGCCGCCTGACTGATCTGAGTGTTTCTGGACGTGATGCCCTAACGTCGGGCCCCAAGGTGGGCGCCAACTGGTCCTGCATGATTTTGATGAGGCTGGGCGTTGCTGCTTGAGTCCATGATTCTGACTGACTTTAGCAAGAGAATACTTGCAAAATAGCACAAGGCACGCCGGGGGTTAATTGCCGACAGGCCCCTCCGACGTTCAAGTTAGTCTTTTGGTAAAGGTTTTGGTAGCTAAGAACAGAGGAAATCAGGGTTCTAATGTCGTACATGTTTCATGGTGGGATAATACCTTATATAAGAAATTTCTGCTAGGTTTAGGTTTTAGGTCACCATTAATGAATGGGCCGACTGGCCCACATGCCATTACGGATCTGGGCCTAGGCCTAACAAGACCAACCCAACCACTATTGCTTTGTTCCCGGTTCCCGAGCAAAGCATAAAGCTTACAAAAGAAGCTAAGGCCATCTCTAGCCAAGGCACAACGAATTCTCTCTAAGGAAGTGGAAGACACCAAAATTCAACACCAAAATGGTATAATGAATAGTAATATACCAAATTTAATGTGTTACTATTCATGCACCAAAAGTTATAAAAAGACAACTTTGTCTATGTTCTTTTAACATATTCCTTTTATGTCCTTCTCACAATTTCATTTATTTACATAATTTACTAAGTAATTAAATCTAAAATATATATTACTTTACACAAAATATATCATTATAAAGATCTCATTGAGACATTTAAAATGACACTAATTTTGAATATAACATTAATTTGATTTTTAATATTACTTTTAATTCTTATTTATAAGTGTTATAAATTCATTAATAAAATATGTTAAAATAAAAAGTAAATTTGAAATAAAAGGTACATAAATTTAAACCACAACATTGATTTAAAAAATTAAAACTCAACGAAAAATTACAATCAAACTAAAATAAATTACAATTACAATCAGACTCGTGATTACATTCAAACTAAAATTACAAAAATCAAATTAAAAATAAAACTAAAGCACTTGATGTCTTTGCATAAAATTTTATTATCTTCCCGTCTTTGTCGTAGCTTTAATTATTTTGGTCTCATTTTGACCTCGTAATAACTGAAGTTCATAAATTTTTTTTTAGAAGAGATTAAATTTCATAAAGTATTCCTTTTATTTCTTTATTCATGAATGTTATTAATTTGTTATTGCAATAATATTAATTATATTTGTTAAATAATATTAGTTTAATATAAAGTACATATTAATTAATTAAAAATAATAATTTTATTTTAATTTTTATAAATAAATATTTAATGTAAAAATTTAGTATTAAGTGATTAGAATAACACTAAATATAGTATAAAAAATTATTAGAATATTTTCTTTTGCACTAAATTTAGCGTAAAATTTTAAAGTAATAGTTGCAGATGCCTAATTGCAAGACAGCGGAGGCGTAGGCCGGGTGGCGGCTGGAGAATCCCGGTTGTTATACGATAAACGGTCACCCGTATCTTGCGTGGCGAAATCCTAGTGGCTACTTAGTTGACTGTAATGTACGCAGTCCACCCAAGAAACCATTTCTTCTTTTCCACCACTGACCTACTCTGCACTATTTGCACTCGCATCGCATCGTTCCGATTCTACTAGAAATGGCCATCTCCTCCACTTCCGTAGCCGCTGCCTTCTTTAACAGCGCCTCTGCCGCCTCCAATCTCAAGCCATCCATCTCATTCCTCTCCCCGCCCTCACGCAAACTGCCCTCCGTTTCTCTCCACCCCATCCTCAAAAGCCTAATCTCTAATGCACACGCCATCTCCAAAACTCCACGCACCATCTCCATAACTCCACGAGCCGCCCCATCCGCCACCACAACTACCGGAAGTTTCCACGGACTCTGTTACGTGGTCGGAGACAACATCGATACCGACCAGATCATCCCCGCCGAGTACCTAACTCTAGTCCCCTCAAACCCTGCCGAGTACGAGAAGCTCGGCTCTTACGCAATGATCGGTCTCCCGGCATCGTACGAGACCAGATTCATCGAGCCAAACGAGATGAAAACGAAATACTCGATCCTAATCGCAGGCGACAACTTCGGGTGCGGATCCTCTCGGGAGCACGCTCCGGTGGCGCTGGGAGCGGCCGGAGTGGCAGCGGTGGTGGCGGAGTCGTACGCGAGAATATTCTTCAGGAATTCGGTGGCTACAGGAGAGGTGTATCCGTTGGAGTCAGAGGTGAGAATATGCGAAGAGTGTAGAACAGGTGACGTAATAACGATTGAGCTAGGAGAGAGTCGGTTGATCAATCACACGACTGGTAAGGAGTATAAGTTGAAGCCCATTGGAGATGCTGGGCCGGTGATTGAAGCTGGAGGGATATTTGCGTACGCTAGGAAGACTGGAATGATTCCTTCGCCATCTGCTTAGGAGGAGTGTTTACATGACTTATTTAAATGTTGTGTTTTACATGACTGATTTAAATGCTGTGTTTGTTGTTCAGGAGGAGTATTTACATGACAAATTGAGGATTGGTTTTAAATGCTGTGTTTGTTTGGTTGATTTACTTGGCAATTAGCTATGTTTTGTACACATGATCCTCTTTCTACTCATACTTGGATCATGGAAAACTATTGCTAGTATGTAGTATGGCAATTAGTTCTGTTCTGTACATATGAGCTTCTTTCTACTCATACTTGGATCATGGAAAACTATTGCTAGTATGTAGTATGGCAATTAGCTCTGTTCTGTACACATGGTCTTCTTTCTACTCATACCTGGATCATGGAAAACTATTGCTAGTATGTAGCACGGCAATTAGGTCTGTTCTGTACACATGATCTTCTTTCTACTCATACTTGGATCATGGAAAACTATTGCTAGTATGTACTATGGCAATTAGCTCTGTTCTGTACACATGATCTTCTTTCGACTCATACTTGGATCATGGAAAACTGTTGCTATTATGTAGGATGGCAATTAGTTCTGTTCTGTACACACGATCTTCTTTCTACTCATACTTTGATCATGGAAAACTGTTACTAGTATGTAGTATGGCAACTCCGTGCTGTACACATGATCTTCTTTCTACTCATACTTGGATCATGAAAAACTATTGCAACTTTTACAATAGAAAACTTTCCAGTGCATTATTTGGTTCCAACCCTCTAGCTAGCGTAAGAAGTTGCATAAATGATGCACCTTGGTCTATAGAGCTTATGAGAAATGATCCTTAAAGAATAGGTCCTAAATGTTCTCATTCTTTAGGTTACAAAAGCAATATATAGGATTTAGTCCACTGATTATTCTTCTAAGCTCGTCTTTTTTTCTAAGCTTATTTTTTATTGCTAGCCATAAAAAAAGGAAGCTTTAGGGAGCTTGTATTCATACCAGACCAGCTTTTGCCAATAAATTGTGGGGAGGCAATTTTGAAGATTGAGTAATAAGATTTGTTTGTGAAGGTGTTTGGTAGGTCTAACAGCTAAGTTTTTCTATCTTCCACATTAGGATTTCGTCTATAGCTCGATATAATATCCATTACTAGAGAAAGCCCTTATTCTCCATTGTCAATGAATTCTTTAACCTGAGCCCTTCTAAACTAGGTGCCTCATTTGTTAGAGTTTAGAAATTTGGTCAAGTGGTCATAGATCATTCCAGTTGTCATACAAAAAACAAGTTCTCTCTACTATTAATTTTGGACTTAATTACTCTCCTTAAGTTGCCCTTAAGCTTGAAGATTTTGAATTAAAGTCCATAAAGTGTCAGTAGCAGGTTCCTGCTATCATAGACTGTCCCTTTTTGAGAAATGCATATGGATTTGTTGACCTAAATTGTTTCCTTATCTGTGAAAATTCTCTATATTCTATTTTCCATTAACACCTTATTGATAGTTCTTGTCAATTTAATGCCCAATCCTCCCTCTTCCTTTTGGCTTACAAGCTTGTTTCCATTTCACCTTGGTCCCCTGAGAATTATATATATTCCTTGACCATAAGAAGTTTTCAAGTAGCCTCTATATTTCTTTGGTGAAGTTTTTTTTGGTAGAATGGAATGAGATGTCCAATAAATTTGTATGTTATTTAGGATATAGACAATTAGCTAGAGTCTCTTTGTAAAGGATAACAGCATATTCTTCCAACTACTCACCCTTCTATGGATTTCTTCAATGAGAGGTTTGCAACCAGCAAAAATGAGTCTTCTTATAGTGTTATACACCTCGAGGTATTTAAAGGGGGTCCTCGGCCTTAAGTCCTGTGATCAAGCTAAACCAATCAACTTGTATCATAGTGTTAGCAAATAAAATGATATGAATCTTGTACATATTGATGGAGAATCCAGAGAGTAGATTGAAAGCTTTGAGCCAATTAACGGGCACCATCAATGAAGAAGTATCAGGCCCATATAGAAGCAACAAATCATCCACAAAAGAAAGACAATCAATCCTTATTTCCTTACATTTATATTGGTATACAAATCTTTTCACCCTCTAGTTCCTCACATTTATGGTGGTATACAAATCTTTTCAGCCTCTAGCTATAAACTGGTACTTGTTCAAGAATTCTACGAAAAGTGTAAAAAGGTATAAGGATAGTGAATCTCCCTATCAAAGACCTTTAGCTGCTTTAAAGATTGTTGGAGTTAAGGATAAAAAACAGAAACAGATTCAACGCTGTTAAGAGAGAGAACAGAGAAAAATATGAAGATGAACGAGAAGAAAACTTGTTATGCAAAGGGATGATATTATTCATGAATAACTTCTACATTTATACTACTGAGATCAACGGAAAAGTAGAAATCGACTCTAACACGATTAGAAAAACAGCAACTGAAGTAGTGCTTGAGAGCACGTTTACAGATCCTAAAGACTTGGTCTACTCTGTTTTGCCTCCAAAGAGATAAGACCTTGAATAAATAAAGACTTAAATAAATAAATGACACATGGGAATCACGTGAGAGTTTAAAGTCCAATAAGCAAATATCTAACAAAGATTTTTGCTAGCTCTCTATTGTAAAGCACACTAAAAGAAGTGGCTGCAATGCATTGTTGGATCTAATTCATTAACTTTATAGGAAAACAAAAAGCTTCTAGTATAGGTTGGATAAACTTAACAAAATCAAAAGCTTTTTAAAAGTCAATCTTTATGGCATAACATTTTGTTCCAATCTTCTTATAAAAACTCCTAAAAAATTCGTATGGAAATAGATAATATTCGTAATGCTTCTACCTTTTATAAAGGCTCCTTGACAAGGATTGACAATTGAGCTAAGAATAGCCTTTAATCTATTAGCTATCAGTTTAGAGATCAATTTATGTAACAGATTGCAGCAAGATATGAGTCTATACTCACTAAGCTCATCACGATTTGGAACGAAGGTGATGAAAGTATTATTTAGCTCTTTTAACATGACTCCTTTGGAGAAGAATTCTAGCAAACATTTTGGTAATTGACTCCTTGACAAAGCTCCAAGTTTTTTTTTTCATAATGGAACTCATTAAATCTATTTAGACTTAGTCTTTTGTTTGGATTCATAAAGAATATCACTCATTCAACATCTTCAAACGAGAACGGTTTGATGAATCCTTCCTCCTAGTCCTTGGTCATTGAGTGATTATTAAAATATTAGAGAATCTACACATAAGAAGATGTGTTAGTAATAACACCTAACAATTTTTGGAAAAAAAATCATATATATTATTGAGTAGGTCATCTTACTTCTAAATCAATTCTCCATTATTATTTTTAAGAGAGGAGATCCTATAACAATTTCTCCTAAAGATGATAGAGTTATAAAAAAAATTGGTATTCATTATCCCCTTCTTTAAACCAATGGATCCAGAATTTTACTTAAGTAAGGATAAGTAATTTCTAAGAGCCTGTAGTCAATAAGAGTTTGCTTTTCCTTTACTCTTATTTGCTTATTTTTAAGGTTAACCAATGATTAAAAATATAATCGGTTCAATCAATTTAACCATAAAAACCTTGAATTGACCAATTTTTTAGTTAAGCTTTTTAACTTTCCAGTTTGATTTACTTTAATAACCTTTGTTATTAAAAGCCAATCACTTTATTAATTAATTAATCGATTTTTTAAAACTAATCGATTTTTATTAACCAAAATAAACCAATTAATTTTTATTTTATAATTTCCTTTTTCAATTAAACTTTAAATTCTTTGAGGGGTAAGGATAGTCTCCTTTAATCATATTTCAAATTATTTAGTTTTATTCAATTTTTGACTGATTTTTATAATGATCTAATACTAATTACACCTTTTAAACCTTAAATATGTTGTCTTATTAGTTTAACTTCAGTTTGGTTTTTAAAATATTGGGGTCAACATTCACTTCTATTTGAAGCTTAGCCAAAGATTCTCTAGTCCTACGAGGTTCTAAACATATTCTAGAGTTCCTACCTTAATTCAGGGATTTTAGTTTTGTTCTTATAGCACCAAGCTTCCTAACATACTTAAATGCCTCATTTCCCTATATTTATCCCTCTTTTAATAACATCCTCAAACCTCTTTTAATTTTTTAGAAATTAAAAATTCATTAAGTAGAAGAAGTATAATATACAGCTAAGGAGATGAACTCTCCCTCGTGAGATCACACGACAACGTTCAACACTACAAACTCAAGAAACAAAACAACAACGTAGGATCCAAATTTGGGAGGAGATTGTGCGATAACGTATCAATAATTAAGGTAAAACTCTCCTCTCCTTTCTCGAATCTTCAAATGATTACTCAATTAGGATGGGGGAGCTCCGAATTCTATGATACAATGATGGCGATACGGTTTCCCTACAATCCTTCTCTAGCTTGAAGAGATTTATATCTCAGGTAGGAGGAAAAGAATTTGGAGGTTATATCATGATAAAAATTGTAACATCCCATCCCCATATTCAAGGGTTAGTTGTGAGCGCTAATAGGAATTTAAGACAATGTCATGAAATGACTGGTTTCATATATGAGATTCAATATGATTGTTAATGGGATAATGTGATTTGTATATGTTATGCTATGAGTGAGCCATCAATGATGGTCACTCACTGAGTTCGCAAAACTCACCCAAAATTTGCAACTATTTTTCAGGATTAGAATAATACCCCGTTAGCCCAACGAGAGTATATCTACGGCTTTCAAGTGAAGATTAGAGGTCGAGATCAGTTCGCACCTGCATTTCATGTCTTTAATTTTGTGTATTGAATTGAGTATTCCGCAACTTTTGTATAAATTTGTATTCCGAAATGAAGGGCCCAAATAGCCATATGGGAATTTTGTAAATTGCATAGTGTGATTGAAAAGGGCTTATGCCCTGTTTGATTATTGATGCTAGAAAATATATATATATATATATATATATACCAATTTTTGATTGAGTGAGTGATATAGCACGCCACCCTCGCGGGACACGGACTTGGATGTCACCATCGATGTCGGGTTCGAGTTCTGCAGGAGTGGGGTGCTACATTTATGTGTTATCAGAGCCCAGAAGTACTATCTTATATGGGAGTTTTCTGAAATAAGTGTCACATGCATATAAGTCATGTCATAGCAGACAGTCGTAACTGATCCCCAGTCTATCATATGAGTCACACGCATGAGCATGAGTTAATTGTTGAAGCTATTAGAAATAGTGAGGAAATGATGATATGTTAGAATGTGAGAAATAGAAGTTTTGGATATCATGGAACACGAAAAAATGTATGGTTCAATATGACAAATAAAGATTAAGCGTATTGGTATTGGTGGATGTATTATGAAATACGACATCAGTGTTATACTGGGGTATATCCTTGAATGTGGGATAGATACGAATATATAGTTGTGGATTGATTGAGGAAAATAGAGATATGTTAGAAATGGCAAGATTGAAAGTGTATAAACAAAGTTGGATGAAAACAAAATTATCTATGATCGAGAGAGGCAATTGGGCATGGAATGGTTATTTGATTATCGTGATAAGAGTTTATGCCTTAGTGTCAGAATATGTTAGCGGGAAATCAAAATTTTAGGATGATTATGCGTCTATGATTCTGAATTGAATGGGAACATACGTGGGTATGAAAAAAAAATTTGAAATGTGAGACGATGATAACGGTAAATCAAAAAGTTGTCAAGGTTCAGTTGATTTGCCTATGTGAATGTACATTTGATAATGGGAGCACCATGGCAAGTGGAAATATTAAGCATATATGTATTATATATGTGGAGATGATATCGGAAGCAACTGGTGAGTTAGTAAATAATTGTTAGTCATAGTTCCTATCATTTAAAGTCCAATATGAGTTAGAGTAAGAGGTGAAAGTGCTTATAGTGATCAATTGGGAATGAATTGAGATTGTTGATGATATTACCATATATGAAAAAAAAAAGGACACAATCATGGCATAATCCTCACGATCGAGGACAGGCACAAAAAGGGAAATGTTGTCTAGAATCAAATGAGATCAAGCTATCCTTAGCATAAGCGACTAATTGGTGAGTTGTCCTAAATATGTCTCTCGATAAGATGTAATGATTTTGAGGGTACATATTTCAATGAGCCTTATTAGAAAGGATGTTCTGATTATATGAGTTATGGCATAAATTGATCTTCATGAGATATTACGAATAGCTAAAATTGATTTTTGTAAGGCACTAAGAATGGCTAATAAGAAATTGTGACGACATTTGATTGGTAAGTATTCCATGAACGGTATCGACGAAAGTAGCAAGAAATCTTCTTTCAAAGAAGAATTTCCCTGAATTGGGTTCAGTTGATCAGATGATTCAATTTAAGAATGATCAATGAAGGGACAAATCAGAAATAAATATGAAATGAATTAAAAGTCACTATTGGAGTCCTAATCCTAGCGGAGACTCAAGCGTAAGAGGTAGAATAAACTACTGAGAAGGCATGCATTGTGTTTGATGTAAAGGATCCGACCATGTGATTGGATTATTGAATGGAGGACGACTATGTGTTTGGACTAGTAAATTGAGGAGACATTAATTACGAATATGAGGAGAATATAGGTCTCCATTAATTTGACGCAAAAAAAATGTTTGGGAGATCCCAACTTGAATATGAGGAAGTGATACCAGTATGAGACGTGAAGTAATCAAAGGAATTGGAATGTATGGATGAATAAGTACGAATGAATAGGCGTTTGAATGAGACGATGCGAATTAAAGGGAATCAAATGAAAAGAGAAAATCATAGGAGACGAAAAGTCAAATGGAAAACTGAAAATGACATGAGATAAATGTCACTCTCAATTTCGAGTGATATCTGTTAAAGTTAACAATACCCCAATGGTATTTGATATTGAAGATCTAAGTGATCTAAGCAAAATTGTATCAAGTAGTGACTATGATCATAGATGGTATTTTGAAAGTGTTAGAAATAAAAAGAGAAAAAGAGAAATTTGAATATTGAGGAATATGACACTGATGATAGGCAATTCTTTTGGATTTGAAGATTGTGCAGTATATGGTGGAGTTTCACATCGGAAAGTATGATACAATATGTTGTAAAGGTATAAAGTGATTTTGTATGCACAAAGGCGATTAAAGTCTTGTGAATTGATTGTGATACGTGGCAGAAATGTTGTGATAGAAATTATTTTGAAATCTTGGAGACATTAGATGTGCCAAGTCACTTCTGCCATGTACAAATCTTGTAAGTTTGAGGAAATTATTGAGCTTGAATAGAATGCACAAATGAGTGCTTTACCGTAATCTGGCATATTGATCAGAAAATTCAATAATGACATATTGCAAAGTCAAATATTGAGGTTTCCAAACCTAGTGTAACGAAGAGTGCAAAATTTTAAGTAGCATATGAAGTAAAATGAAGTGTTACTAGTGTACTGAAATTTTAGATGAGTTCTATGGGAAAGAAGTATGAAAGCCAAAAAGCTAAAGAGTCGAAACAGTAAATACCATAGAGGCATTGGAAATGAATCTGAACTTTTGAGTGAAATCGGAAGAATGATAATAGTGATCGAAAGAAAGAGTATGTGTACTCGATAAGGATGTTTGAGAAAACGAATGTGTTAGAGAAGCCTAGGTAACAACCTAAGCTAGACATCCTGGTAGGAATACACTAAGAGCGTTTTCTAGCCACTAAGGATGTAGAGACAAGTGATACATATATGAATTCTCAACAGTTTTAACTGTTGGGAAAGTGTTGAAAGCTTATATTCTGAAGTTCATGAGAATATGAAATTGAAGTATAGCTCCAATTGATTGTTATCATGGTGATTTTATTAAAGTACCTTATGAAGTGTTGTATGATGGTAAGGGGTTGTCTTCCTTTACATTAAATTGAAAGGTGCCAAAAAATGGTCAAAGACCAGAAGTGATTTGAGATATTAGTGATGAGATGAATCTGAATAAATAAAGTGAATTATGAAAGATGAATGGGTTAAGTGAGGTGGATTAACACCGAACAGATGGAATGTAGTGCAATGAATATATGAATTGAGAGTATTAACACTAAAGAGAAGTGAATTGTCAAATGAGAGAGGAATTGTTTCTGTGAGTACCACCTTAGCAAGGTGTGCTTAGATTTGGAGAAATGTATAAATTACGTCTTATGTACGGGTCAGTATGAAACTTGTGATGAGTTAGTGTTACCGGTGAAAGAGATCTTGGATTTCTAGAATGTGATATGTGAATAAGTTTTGAAATAATGACATGCTCCACAGCTTATGAAGTAAAAGTGATGAGTATTCTGAAATGTGCAAGTGAGATAGTTAAGATAGTGTAATAGCAAATAAGTGACTGAAGGACTTATTGAGTCTGTCTATTGTGATCTTTCAGAAAATGAGTAATTGGGTGATGAAGTGTATAGGAAATAGAATAACATATGAGGATTAATACCTCTACTGTATTGATCAATCGAATGAAAATTTAGAGGACAAAATTTATTATGGGGGAGAATTGTAACATCTCGTCCCCAAAGGAAGAGTTAGGACCCGATCTTGTACATGTGAGCTCAAGGAGAGAAAAAGGAAATGCATTGGTCTTGCTCATGCATCTTATTAGCATATATGCATATAAATAATGAATGCTGGCACATAAAGTGGTACATGCATTCATTGACAACTTCCGGGTATAATTGATATTAAGTGTGTTTGTACTGAAAAGGAGTAGAAAGAGTGAAATCGGGATGATTGGTGATGAGGAAAGAATAGGAAATAAGATTAGTGATGATTGGGAAATGCTGACTGAGTATGCTTCAGTCTGTTAGCCATAACGTTTTCTCTAGTTGTCCAAACAAGAGAATCCTTAATTGGGATTAAACTAGAAACGTATGGCTACATTCCTTATGGAGACATCGAAATTAAATTCTGTCTCTAAGAGTCTTAATAGTTGTCATGAAGTATGTGGAATAGAAAAGTGAACGATAGAAATGAGACGGAAGAAAAGCAGACGATAGAAATGAGACGGAAGAAAAACAGACGACAGAAAATGAGACGGAAGGAAAAGCAGACGGAAGAAATGAGACAAAAGAAGTAAGACAAAGTCACTGTTCATATTGCTTCGTCTTATTACTGTTCCTGTGAATCATCTGTGTACTGTTCATTCAACATCGTCTCAGTACTGTTCACTTATTTCGTCTCAGTATTGTTCATTGCACTTCGTCTTAGTACTGTTCATCTAAGACGAAGTTACTGTTCATTTGCTTCGTCTGATTTCTGTTCCTCTTCCGACTTCTGTTCTATTTCGAGCCTTTAAAGGAGAGAACTTGTTTTCGACTTCTTCATGAGAGTTGTAGCTCTTGAAGTCATCTTTTCAACTCTCCAAAGAACACCTCAATCTGAAAATTGTACAGAAAGTTATGGTTGCTCCTTTTGACCATAACTTCGCCTCTAGACCTCTAAATAACTTGATTCCTGAACCATTTGATTCGTAAGGCTTTTCTTTGCATCACTACCTAAAAACTGAAGCTGTATGAAATGAAGGGAGAAAGATTGAGTGAAAAGAGTGCGACGAAAGTTATGAACTGGTGTTATGCCACTGAATGTAGTTGGGTATTTTGATGATTCATGGAGCTCCACTGATCGAAATGAGGTGATTTCTGATGTGAAGTAAATCAGAGACTTAAAGCTATGAAGTATCTGAAGAAAGTGATAAGTCATAATGTTTAAAGATATTTTTGGCAAGACAATTGTTAATTGGTAGTAGAATTTACTGTCAAATGGTGGTGGAAAAGATGCATGAGCAAGACCAATGCATTTCCTTTGTCTCTCCTTGAGCTCACATATACAAGTTTGGGTCCTACCCCTTCCTTTAGGGACGGGATGTGACAGCCATACCTAATTTAAACTGAATATTATCATATAATTACCAGTAAGAATGATAAAGTTATCTCCATTTACTTCAATATCATGAGTTTGACTTAAATCAATTCGGTCTTATATGAAATTAACAAGTTAAACTTGAATTAATCTAACTTTATATTGGAATCATATTTAGAGAATTAATTCCAACGATCCAAACTCAGATGACATTTTTTGGGCCGCCACTTGACAATCAGTGTGTTTTGTTCTAAAAAAATTGTTGAAGTGCTTAATTATTTAATGATTAAAGTAGGCAATATGGTTTAGCTATCCCGATTCAACTCATCTCAAACTAGCTTAAAATTAATGAATTAAGTTCAAATTAAGTCGGATTGATATTTTGAATTTAAATTTTAAGTCAATTTTAAATTTATAATGTGGACTTAACCTACTTCGAAT
>JANKOD010000005.1:12841842-12853030 GCA_026284645.1 Erythroxylum acuminatum | reverse complement strand
CTAAGTGGGAGCTTAGGTAGAGGACGTAGGTCTTAGCACCGAACCTCTATAAAAACAGTGTTTGCCTTTCTTCCCTATACTCTTTATTTAATTTGATTAAATTGTTTTGTGTGTATTAATTCTGTGATTTTTTGTAGAGCTTATCGAAAAGATTAAAGATCTATTCAACCCCCCCTTCTAGATCGTTTACAATACTGTTTAGAAACTCTTTAATTCCTTCATAACTTTTGTTTACTCTACTATATCAATTAAATTTATATTAACTTTCTGATTGGTTTTAAAAAATAAAATTTTCTTTCAAACGTGCTTAATATATTATGGAACTAATTTTTAGCAAAATATTTATTATACAAACTTTATAACATGTGTATTTTAATAGTGTTTTCAATATTGGTATAATTGTTATATAAGATTTTGATCTTTTGTCTAAATTTAAGAGTCGTACTTAATAAGTTATGCCACATATCAAAACATAGTGAAATAATTTGTGTATGAATATATAAGTAGATGAATTGGTAACCTATATTAAAATTTCTTCGTAAGTTATAGAGTGATAAATTCATAAATGAATTATATTACATCAATAGATATATGGAAAAGAAGTTTATACACTAAAATGAAGTCACAATCTAATTAAAAATTTTTTAAAAAATGGTGTTGTTTCTTATGTATTATCTCATTTTATTTCAATATTTTTCTTTTTATTGTGGTTATAATTCTCTTATGATTTAATGATTCATTTTAAAGTTTAACAAAATTTCTTTTTTGGAAAATGAATTTTTCATTACAATAGACAAAACTAATACAATATTACATTGATTTCTATGTTGGTAGCCTATACACAAGCACTATAGCTAAATATACAAAAAGAGGAGCTACATTCTAAGGAATAATTTTAAATCAATACGGGTAAGGGTATGCTGCAAATATTTAGCAAATTTTTTTACTCTGATCCAATTAACAATTTTGTCAGCTAGCTAGTACTTTCCTTCTTCTGAGTTGGTAAATCTTCTGTTGTTTCTCTCCTTCCAAAGGGTATAGATGGTAATAATGAAAGCTTCTTTATAAAGTATAACATTTGACATTCCTTGCTTAGAGCTTTGAATGACCTAGTTCAAAGTTTGTTCCCAATTATATATATAATTGTTACCTGGAATAATATGCAAAATCCTACTCCAAACGGCATTGGAGAATGCACAAAGGAAGAAAAATAGTCTCTATCTTCCCCTTCCATCTTACAAAGTACACAAGTAGAGTCCATATTTCCTTGCCATTGGCTCTTAGTCTTGAGTATGTTTTAAACAACTATCTAAATAATCAACAAGGCTTTAGGATTTAAAGAGTTGCCATAAAGAAGGTTATACCAAGGGGTTTCAGTTGAGTAATGGGTGAAAAGCAGATGATAGGTTTTGTTAGAGAACTTATCACTTGGAGTAAGAGTCCAGGTGATTACATCTTCATTCTCCACATCATTTAGTTGAGAGAAGAGATTCATAAGAGGATCAAATCCTCTGAAATTCCCACTCCATGTATCATTCCTGATTAGGGTGGAAACTTTAAGACTCAAAGGAATTCTATTCCTCAAATTAAGAATCTCTAGATTGTGGATAAGTGGGCTAGAGTTTAGCCAATTATCATATCAAAACCAAGTTTTTTTCACCATTTCCAATCCTATGATTAATACAGGATAAATAAAGCTCCACGTATCATTATTTGATTAAAGATTTAAGAGAACTCCCTCGAACAAGTAACCTGCCAGAAATTGGTGTTTTTGAGGTGGTATTCATCGATCCATAGTGTCTGTTAGTTTGCATAGTTTTGATTTGAGGAATTGATTGACTTAACAAAAACAAATTTTTATTTAAATCTATACCGAGCAAATTATCTAATGTAGATATGTTAGTAGACTCACTTACTAGTAAAAAGGAATATATCAAAATTTACAAATGAATTATACTTAAAGGTGAGCATAAACCCTACATTCCAATCAAATCAAATCAAACTATTATTGATTTCTTTAAAATAGAAAATTACTTTACTTTTTTTAATTAAAAGAACATTAAATAGATCGTTTGATTTTTAATTTAAACCTAATCCAAACCAAACAAATATCATTAAGTTTACCTTATGATAATTTTGCTATCAATACTTTATTGTTAATATTTTACTATTCCAAATAAGTTACTCTTGTGTTAACAAAGTAATCCAAACATTAATGATGAGAATAATCTCATAATTAACTCACTCATTTTCTTTGTTTTTAATTAATTTTTAAAATGTTCTTTCTCTTTAATAAAAGCAAGATATATTTAATTAAAATATCCACCTCACAAGAGAATTTATAATTTTACAGGTATTTTTTAAAAGGCTACACTGATATGACTGAAATTTTACTCTTCTCAACTATAACTTTCTTATAAAAATATTGAATAGATGTTAATATGTTTTTAATGAATTAAATAAAATTTAGAACATTAATATGATACATAGACCACAGCAAATTCATTTAGATTGGCTTGATTTGCTTTACAATTTTTATGTGGTTTTATTATGAAATTATTAATTTGGAGCCGCTATATAAATAAATGTGTTTATAATCTAATAAAAGACAATCAAACAAGCTATTACTCACCTCTACTTTAAAAATATAACAAAAAAGTGTATTTAATATCTATGACCAAATGTAGAAAATAGTTTCCTAATTTATCTATTTATTTACTCGAACTTCATCCAATTTCTCCCTCCATAGTAAGTGCCTTGTATATTGGAATCAACATAATAAGTGACCCAATACAAAGATTAACTGACTTTTTAAGATTTAAAATTTCGAACTGACAACATACGTAATAAGTGATCAAGATTTAAAATTCCTGACATTAAAACTCTTATGGGCCTTGCTTAATTTCTGCCTCCTAAGTCAAACAGAAATGATAAGATAATCATAAGTTAGTTATCTCGTAATAAAATATTCACAAATATTACTTACATATCTTAAAATAAGACTTTCAATCCCAACAATAAAAAGTAGTCGTATATCTGTTTTTTTTTTTTTTTTGTCTAGGCCAGGGTATCTACCGGCAAACCCAATGACTAATCTCCTCGCTGGTTTGTAAGCACCTCCTGCTGATTTGTAGGCACCTCACAGGATGAGACAATTAGCCCAAAGATTTAAGGCTGCTTCATATCCAAAGCCAATGATCGAACTCCTGATCTTTGGTTAAGAATAGATGAGTCCCTTCTGCTCAACCACACCCCTTGGGTTCAAAGGAACCGTATATTATTTTTTTAAAAAGATAATCATATGATTGGCAGTTCACATTAGCCTGGAAGTTAATGCCAACAATAGGCTACTCAAATTCAAGAAACTCAATTGAAAGTTCTTTCGGATGGATCATAGGAAACCAAATAACAGCAATGGACTGTTCGCTATAACGTGAGGTTTACTGGAGTGAAAACAGGAAAAAAAGGTTAAAAAGGGAGAGCTAACCAAAAGGGTGTCATACATCGGTCAAGATTAAAGAAGATACAATCACAACATATGCTAGGAAAAAGAAAATAGCTATTTGCACAAAGAACTTAGGATTCTCTCTCATGTTCGGGGATGTCACTGCCCTGAAAAGAAAACCCATTTACTTTGTTACTGAAGAACTTCATCGGATGCTTTCTTTCAAATTAATGATTTTGCCTTACATATGCAAAAATAAATGAAAAGAAGCTTCCAATATAACAAGTCAATGAAAAGGAAAGATAATGTATTTAGACATCTTCATAACGAAAAATGTGAACCACACAAGGAAAATGAACATCTCCATACACATATCATACCTAGCAATTCGCTGGGAAAACCGTTGAAAAGGCAAACTCTGGATGAATACAATGCCAGGTCCGGTTAGCGTAGCTGTTACTAAATTGTCACCCTATCATTTCACAGCCATGTTTGAGAAGAGTTAGTTCTTTCAAACTCGCAAATGTCAACATCAAAGTGATATGCAACACTACATGCACCAGATGACCAGGGGCAAGGTAATTTCCAGACCTCAAAACCAACAATCTACTTTTACATGCTCATGGATAGCCTTAGCAGCTTCAGAAAGTAGAGAAACAAACCCTATCTTCTGCTAAACCATGCTTCAATGCACCATAATCATCTTACTTGTATGTCACAATCACAGCCCAAAAAATTTGGAGGAGGTGGACCCAACTGACTAAAACATCACAACACTCAACAAACTACATATAGTTGCTGACTATCACCAGCAATCCTTAAATGAGCAAATGAATAAGACTTTCAACCCTAAAGTGTGAAACAAACATAAGGAAGTAAAGAAGGGTACAAATGTTGAAGCAAAAGAATAGAAGAAGCAACTTACACCAAAGACTGCCCTTCGGACAGGACCATTGTATTTAACTTGGACGTTAACAGTGGAATTAATGGCGACAATACAAGAAACATCCACTGCTAATACTTCGCCAACCTCAAGGTTTTTCTGTAGAACTAGAAAAACAGAAAGGCATGTAAATGAGATAGTATAAGCAGAGGCAGATTAAAAAATTGGTATAATATGAGATGAACAAATCCAGGAGGCTAATGTAGTTGAGAACGAGGCATAAGAGGCTAATGCACTGAAGGATAGAGAATAAATAGACGGTCTAGCTCAGCAAGAACCAGACATCTGCTGAGGAGACAAAAACACATCTTTACCAAGCTTGGGCGAATTAGCCTCAATTTTTGATACTGGGTCAAGTAGCTATTTATATTTGTTTTCACCATTTTTATTTAGTCAAAGCAAATAAGTATAATTTTGAACTGGATATTGCAATATGAATTTAGCAACAGACCTCAAGAACCAGCTATTTCTATCCCATTAACATTCTCGCTAGAATTTTAGACAGATTTCAACTTTGAACAATGCCCAAATGGGAGCACATTCAAGGTTTAGAAGAGGCCTACCAGATCCACCAGCAAGAATGAAAGCAAGTCCTTGTCCTGATATCTTCTGTCTCAAAAATCCCTACAAATGAGTATACATCCATCATACAGATACTCATAGGTCAATTGGTGAGCTTGAACTGGAGAGAGTTAAGACTTTGAACGAAATGTAACTACCACTTGTACAATAAATAGCAGTTGGAAACAACTCAAAGTTGAGAAACGCAGGAAAAAATATGCAAAGAAGTCTCATACGCCGCATCATCTAACCTCTGCAGTTGTCATGACGTTACGTCCTCTCTGATCTACTGTATTACTAACTTTCACGTTGTTGATAGAGCAAAGAAATGCATCTGGCTACAACATAAATTGAAGAAATCACATATAGTGTGGCAATCAAATCAAAAACTCACAAACAGATGACATACATGTAATGTAAATAAAGATGCCACAAAATAAATTCTCACTAGAAAGAAGGAAAAACCAAATGTTGCAACTAACTGTACCTGGCATAAAATCTCTCCACCAAAAACTGACAAATCAATCTAGAAATAAAAAGAAAAACTGCAAATCAATTACAAATTGTATTGGCATCAGTAACATTTGTACTCAATCATGCAACAGGAGGCAATAAATGAATCTGCACACAACAAACCGGAAGAATTCTAGCCAGTGAAGGTGCAGCTACTCCAACAAATCCATCACTAGGACCTGAATTCCGAAGAACAATACTGGTAACTGTCTTGCCAAAGAGCCACTGCCAAACACCTACTTCATTTTCAGGGATGAAGATGTTCTCCATTTCAACAGAACCAGACATGAAGCACATGGAACCTAAAGTTTTCATGCAGATCAGTCCCAAAAGTGAAATAAGAAACTCCAAAACTTATAATTGAAAGAAAATCAAGTACTATATAAAGAAATTATAAAGCATAATTGTGATGCATAAGCTGTTAAGAAACCCTATTTGCAACCAACTTACCTGGTCTTGCAATGACCTTTTCATGTGATTTCAACATTATCTGACCATGCAACAATAAAAAGAAAGATGAATTTAGAGCACAGAACCATTATGGAATAGCAACATAAAGCTTAATTTATTGTTCGTACCTGGACAACCTGAGCTTCACCACCCAAAATCTGGAAAGGTGTTATAGTGTCTTGCTGACTCTGCAGAGCAGTAATGACCATTAGATCTCTTAGCATATTTAATACCATGAAAGCTATAGTCAACTTAAAACAGGTACATCTCAGGAATACTTTGATGGAAATGGCCAACACTGGAAACTATAACCATGTCACAAGTACTAATATAAATATTAGTAGGTTGAATCCTTTGTCATCATTATCAATCATGGAATATAATTTCATCACTAGTTTGAAATTCTGTCCATGTGGAACAACACCAAAACACTATGGGTTAAGGCCAAAAGATGTCATCTCCACCCAAACTTGTACTCTGATTCAAAACAAGCAGCATGCTCTGAGTTTGGCACACAAGACACGCATTGCAGTTAAAGTATAGGATCTATCCAAATTCAGTATTTAGTTGGCTGCTGCAAAAGGTGGATGAAAATGAAAAACAACCGACACTTCTGTATCAAGAATCATAAGTTTAGACATGGACAATTACTCAATATCTTATTCATTTGCAATAAAATGTTTTCTTTGTGCAGCAATTGGAAAAAGATATACTTTTTGAGAGACAGATAAAAAGAAATTGAGAAAATGATTCTCCAACATGTTGAATTGGTTTTTCTTGCTTTAATGAACCCAAGTGTTTTGAACTCTAATACAGCAATCCAGAATCCTCCGCACATTCATGAACTTATTTACCAGTAATATAAAAGTTCATCACATTTCCTCACTCGTCATTCCTCTGAACATATATATATATATACAAATAAAAAATTTCAGTCATGTACTGGTATTGCCAATTGAGTTCATAAGTAACAGTAAACAAGATTTGTGCCCCTACTCCCAACTTATTTTCAACTCTTCCCTGCCACTAATTTCAAATAGTTAGAAACTACTAATTTCGCATTTGAGCAAACTCACATCTTCTTGGTAACCAAAAGTAAACCTTAACAGACGTGCCTATCAACAGCACCTTCCCGACCAACATAGAAAACTGCACCGACAACTATATTGGGACCAAAAAAAAGAAACTCAAAGCGAAGACGCAAATTCAATAATCTTCACCCCACCTGGATTTTTCTCTGCCAAAAAAGAACTAGGACTTCCCACGATGCACACAACGGTACTTGCCTAGATAAATAAATAAAAAATAACAAAGAAACGAAAAAAAGAGAAATAGTAGACAATAGTTACCTGATAAACATAAGGTTGAAACGGAGTAGAGAAAAACGGTGCCGCCATGGGTTAGCGAAAAAACACGACAAAGAAGAGATCGATGCCACAGAAACTTAAATTCAATCGACAGGGCTGCTTCTTTTTATAACTCCATTTTCAAATCATCAGATCGACATGAATTCACTAATTAGTTGCTATTGCTAGTGTTATTTATAGTTCTGCTTCAATTTCTTCCTAAAATCAATTTGTACAGAGTTGAGGTTGACAGAGAGAGCCGGATTAACTAATTAAGTTTCCAACAATGCCCTCGGTAATTTATTCCTTTCGTCTTTTGAGTGGGTGGGCTCTGCAGTGGCATTCTCGGACGAGACACACGTGGACACTACGCTGAGGTGGCTCCTACTCATTCGCCCAAGCCTCCTTCTCTACGTGTTCGACATTCCCAAAAGCATAATGAAATCGGTTTTTTTTTTTAATACAAGGGGAGCTACAAAATTAAATCAACGATATGGGTTACACTGTTCTTTGCGCATCTTTACAGAGAAGCTCTTGAACTTCAAAAGGAGTCTCCTGAAATATATGAAGGTCCGAACGTAAAATACCAGCGAGGCTGTTTGCGCACTAATTCCGTTCCCGAAACATATGCTGAAACTGAACCGCCCACTCTCGGTGCAAGAGCTGTTGAATTCCTATTACCAAAAAGGAAATCTCTGTCAGTACTATGGGTGGAGCAGATAGAATATTAATAATCTCAAGTGAGACCACTTCGACCACAACTTAGCAATAGCCCAAGTCTCAGGCCAGCTTGAGTTCTGAGAGCACACCCCATAGTTCTGCAGCTAATGGCGAGCCCTTTTCGAGATTCTGCTGGAACCCCTATCGCCAATTCCCATTCCAATCTTTGATCAAACCTCCGGTGGATACTGTTGTAAAGCCTGACTTCACTGCTCTATCAGAATTAACTTTCACCTAACTTGCTGGAGGTTTAGCCCACTCTACGAATGTACCCATTGGTAAGCCCTGTGCTGGAAACATACAATTTTTCATCGCCCTAGCTCGTGCAATCCACATCACGTAATCTAGTATAATTCCGGTACCCTCTTTGGATGATGAAATCGATTTTAGTTTGATAAAGAGTAAGAATGTTAGAAGTCACCAAGCCTAAGGACAAATTTCAAAATTTTCAATTTCATGGGGTGGTGAAGTAAGTATCTTTAGAAAGTTTATATACCTTGGTTGGGTCAGTTGGGCCGGCCATATAAGGCCCAATCTCAGGCCCAGGTATCAACGGCTCAGTCGTAAGCAATAATCTCCCATGCAAACATAAAGACCTAAGCCTAGCCAGCCATTCCGTATATAAGGTACTATTTCGCCATGATACAGGTACGACACTACAACCCTAGCCTTCTCTATTCTCAGTGAAAAACAACCTCCTCAAAAAGACTAACTTGAGCGTCGGAGGGGCCTTCCGGGAAACAACCCCCGGCGTGCCTTGTTTATTTTGCAGGTACTCAGCAACCAAAATCTCATAAGATTATGGATCCGAATAGCAACGTCCAGCCCCAGCAAAATCTGGCAGAACCATACCTTTAATTCAAAATTATAGATTTAAATTTTGATAGAATTTCTTTACTGTTACATGTCCAAATTTGCCTGCCTTGATCTATCATCAGGTTTTTTTTTTCCCAATAATTATCTTCCATTATTACTCCATTTTCGTACTCGCATGGCATGATACTCCACCAACTCATTTCTACTATTTCAGATATTATAGGCTAGTTTACAAGTTTGTAAACAATACGGAGATAATTTGATATGTTGGATACTAGTTTGGTAGGTATTCCAATAATAAGAGGTGTATTACACGTACGTAACGTTTTCATGTGAACTAGACGACCTATATCGTAGAAGAGTTCTAAGCAATATGTTGCGGCGACTTTAATCGTAAAGATTGATACCAGAGCTCAGTTTGAGGCAAAAACATATGTCAAGCAGTTAAACTAACTTTATAGAAGGACTTAGTTAATTCAGTTTTGGGCCTATTAAAATTTATTATAAGAACTTGTATGATTTATTTTGCTTTTGTGAGAATACAGAGAACATTGGTGGTTCTAAGAATATTGATGTACTTTAAGCCTCGATGATGAGTTGATAATGGTCTTGTAATATATAAAAATCTCATTTGATCCATTAATTAATTAAGCATATATATTTTCATAAACATGAGTATTCTTTTGAAAATTTGTGAATTAAATTAAGCCATGAAATGTAATATCAAAGTTTTTTTATATATATTGTTTTGAACGGGACAACAAAACAATTAGAAAAATATTACATCATAAATCAACCTTAAATATATACAAAACAGGCATTAGTTTCGTATTATGATAAGAATGGAATCTATCTACATTTTGTCTTCAAATGTGATAATGTATTACATGATTGCATTAAGCAACTCTCTAAATAGCCTTTGATGTTGCTTCTCACTGTTCTTGAATATTCTCATATTTCTTTCATTCCACAAGGCTTGTACCAGATATGATAAAGCAACAAGGAAGCACCATTCTTTTTCTTTTTTATGTACAAATAATTTTTATCAATAAGAGTTTTGTAATCTTTATAAGTAGACTTAGAAGCAAAAATTGGGATTCCAAGATATATGATTGGCAATTCATTCTTGTTGAAACCTGTCATAAATAATATCATTGCTTCTTGTTATGTTGCTTTGTTGGATATGTGGAATGAGGTTTTGTTTGAGTTAACCTTAAGTCCAGAAATCCTAGAAAACATCCTGATATTTTTCATTAAAGAAGATACGAAAACTTTGTCAGCTTTAAATAATAGTAACAGGTCATCACTAAACACCAAATTTGTTAAATGTAGCCTTTAGAATTTAGAGTGAAATTTGAACTGCATAGTTCTCTCCACTAGTCTCTTAAATTTTCTGCTAAAACACTCAATAACTAGATAGAATATATAAGGAGAGGAAAGATCTCATTGCCTTATGCCCCTTGCTGCTTTTATAACTTTTTCCAGCCTTTCCATTTATAAGTACACTGAACTGTAGACTTGTAAAGCACTGAAACATCCATTCTATAAAGATTTTAAGGAAAGCCATTGCCCTCATTATGTTTAACAGAAATTGGCCATCAACATTGTCATATGCTTTTCTTAATTTAATCTTTAAAGTACAATCCCTGCCCCTTTTCTTCTATGATAGCTTCTCATGAACTCCTTCGTTAATAAGATGTTATCCCCTACTAACCTACCAGGACTATATGCTAGCTCCTTGTGTTTCAGCAACTTGATTGATTAACACCTTCTTTAACCTATTAGTAATAATCTTATGATTTTATAAATTGAGTTGGAGCAAGTTGTTGGCCTATAATTGCTAAAGTAATTCGGTTCCCCTCATTTTTGGTATTAAGGTGATGGAGTTTCTATTGATTTCCCCAATCAATTTCATGCTAGTGAAGAACTCAAAGGCTCTGTTTGGTTTGAGGGTTAATAATAGGATGAGATGGAACGTAACACACTTCCATCGTTTGTTTGAAGGTTTCATAATGGAATAGAATAGACTGGGATGGAAGCGAAGGGTTTGATGTTACGTTCCATTCCATCTTAAACAGTGAAAATAAGAAACCTCCGATTCGGGGGGTTTAGGATGAAACGTAAACTAATAAATACATACTACCTAATATACCCTTAATAATTCTTCTTAATATCAACTCTGACCAAATTATAATATTAATATATTAAATAGAATATAGCAATATTTAATATAATAAATTTTATTAAATAATTAATAATATTATTTTTATATCATTAATAATAAATTATATATATTTAATAATAAAATATAAAATTTTATATTTAAAATTTATTTATTTATTTATTTATATAGATATATATAAACAATTAAATAATAATTTTTATATATTTTCT
>JANKOD010000005.1:12827831-12841742 GCA_026284645.1 Erythroxylum acuminatum | reverse complement strand
TAAAATAATAAACCTCCTGCAACAACCATTTTAATATAAGGGGTATAAAAGTCATTTATTATACATTACATTCCATTTCATCCATCTTCCAAACAATATTTCACTACATCACATTATGAACCCTTCCATCTTTCCTAAATAACTTTTTACTATATTACATTTCATTCCATTATAAACCATTCCATTTCCTTCTATTCTATTATATTTCATTCCATTAATTAACATCCAACCAAACAGGGCCTAAGACAACATCATGAACCATAGTTCTAGTCAAAGGCCAAGTTTTAATGAACAAAAGCATATTGAAGCCATATAGACCCAAAGGTTTATATGGATTGATTGATTTTACAACATCATCAAAACTTAGATATTTGTAAATGGAATTATCTTTTTAGTATAAGTAGTGTAATTTATTCCCTTGCAGCCAATTAGTTGGTTGCAATTTTATGTACGACATTACTATTTAATTAATAAAAGCATTCCTTATCTTTATGGATTTTTTTAATTACATTTGTTGTTTTAATACTAAAGGTAAGATCCTTGGTATGACTACCGTACAACTGAAATTGTGATGAGACTATAATTATAATATTTAATTTCTATTTACGTATTTCTAAATTATATATAGTCTTAGTTTCATTAAAACAAGATATTAATGGAATGCCAAAACTAGCACCATCATATTTCTTTCTTATAAAGAAAGTATTTGATCATATAAATTAAAGTATGGTGATACGTAATCAAATGTGTAGTTGCTTAGTTTACTAAATTGGCTAGATTATGAGAATCCTAAATGAAATATTACTTATATCTATGTGGATTTCTATATTATGATAGTTGTATAGTTGATCCTTAGACTTAGGATTACCTAAGTATCTCATATCAGAATTATTATATTTTGAAGTTATGTATGACCTATTTTATTCAGGGTAGCTCAAATAGTAGTACTTATACATAGTATGAACTATATTGAGATAGTTGAGTAAGATATTAAATGATTCCTCACTCTAAAGAAATTAGAGAGAATGTTTATTATTCTTGATTAGTAGTAATTTAAGAAATTTAATGGCCAGAGTGAATTGCAATTTAAAAAATGTTTTCAAATATTAACTATAAATTAGTTAAATTAATATTTGAAAATGAACATGATTGGATTTAAATAGTAGACATTAATTCCACATTTTATATCTAATTAGAACATTAGATGATAAATGGATTAAATTATACATCATATCTATGTATAGATAGGTCAAACCACTTTAACATTCCTAATATTTATGTAGTTATGACATGATGCAAGATGTCAATATTGATCTATGATTATAATTGTTTAATTAGAAAATTAAGAATAAATTAAAAAGAGTTCAATTTATCTAATTCTAATTCTAATTATAAATTAGAATTATGATTTATCATCATTGCGTTTCTCTATAAATAAGAGTAAGGCACAAAGGAGCTAGCACTTCTATATTTTCCTCTTGAGTATTAAGTTCTTTTTCTCTACTCCGTGAATATCATTAAAAGCTAGATATATGTACAACTTGTAGTTAATATCTGGAGAATAAAATTTTGGGAGAATCTAAATCAAGTACAATTCTATCATTTATTTATAATTCATGTTTTTCAAGTTATTCAATTAATAATATCCAATGAGAAACTTGGAAAATTTTATTTTGTATTGATTTCATAATTGGATCACAGTAATTCACAATAGTGGTATTAGAGTCTCATTTAATTATATAACTTGATTAAAGTTAGTTGATTGTTATTGATTTGATAAGATTAAGGCTTAAAACTTTTTTAATAAATCACCTAATACAAATTAGGCTAATTAATTAATTTTTAGGTATTAAAGGATGAATTACAAAGGTGCCCTTTACTTAGGCTTCCTAGAAAATCTTGTCGTATTTTATTTATAAAACTTAATATTCTATCCCTCTCCTCTTGTATTTTTTGGAATAATCTATTACACCTACACTTTAAGCTTTTGAAAAGCTTATTTGTTTTTTTTTTGGTACTGAACCTATGATTGAATTGCATGCCCCTACTGATTCTAAAAAGAAAACTTAATTTTGTTTTCTTTTATATTCCTGCAAAATCAATCGTATCCCTCTGTTTCTTAATGTTTATAAAACTTAAGATGCTTGGAGTTTATTAGAAACATAATATGCATGTCCCCTTGGCTTTACGTTTTTAGAGATTACATGTTTGTCTTTTGTGAGTTAGTTGTTATATGAGGTTGAGAAGCCTCATCCCTTCGTCACGTGAAGGTGTCTCTTCCACCAATAGCTACCGTCATTGGTGGATGCTTGTTAGTAGGGATAATCGCTACTGTAAGGGCAAGAAATTGCCTAAATAGAAGCTATTGGAGCAATTAATGGAGATGCCTAGAGGAGAAGTACTAGTGGTAGGAAAATAGGAGACAAATGATGCATCTAAAGGAGCAAAGGTGGTGGTTGGAAGTAGAAGAAATAGAGGGAGGAACTATATGCACCAGACATTCCCTATTCAAATTTTATTTTTAATTTTTTTTTGTGTTTTAAGACTTATTTTTAAATGAAATTAGTCTAATTGAGATTAAATTAATTTAAATTCTTAATAAATATAAAAATCTTATTTAATTGTTTGAAAATTATTTCAAAGAGAGTTATTGTTATTAGCAATTTTGAGGAATTTAGTTTTAATTTTTAAAAAGAAACTATTAAATTAGTTAGAATCAAGTAATGTTTTAAAGCGTTTTCTTACATAATTTTATTATCTTAGAACTAATTACTATAATAAGATCATATTCATTTTTATGAGACTTGACTTTTTGAAAATTTTAATATTTCAATTAAATATTAAGTACGCGTTAAAAACGTGATTTTTTTTCATTATTTAATAATAAAACTATTTCTATTTATTCTAAAGCTTTTTTAGAAAATTTAAGGCCCCTTTAATTCGAATATACTTTTACTTAAATTAACGAGTTATACTTAATTAAATTAGTATAATTTAGATGGGCAAACTTATGATCATATAAATTTAGAAGCAAGGTTAGGAATAATATATAAGACATATTTTGATAAAGAGTTGACACTTAATGGATTCACAAGTTATATAAGATTTGATTGATAAAATTGTTGTTTGCCTAATTTAATTTTAACTGATTTTTTAGGAAACTCAAGATTTAGTTTAAGTAGGGAAAATTATTTGGAAAATTTTGATTTAATATTGAAGGCTATTTTTAATAAAATAGTCGGAGTAGCTAAATATTTACTAAAGTCCTTTTTTTATTGAGTTTTATGGTATAAATTAATACTTGCTCTTTTGTGTATTTTAGTTATTAGATAAAATGAGTAACAATCTATCCTTGAGCATCATAGATGCTAACAAGCTTACTGAACCTAATTTCTCTGACTAGTTTTGTAGTTTAAGAATTGTTCTCAGGAAAAAAAAAAGAAACTAGATGTTCTTGATCCTATTATTTAATTAGAGCCTAGTTCAAATGTAACTAATAAGTTTTAGGAGAGATATCAGTGTTATATTGATGATGATGAACAAGCGACGTGTGATAATTTGTATGTCTCTTGAGCTTTAGAGACATATAAGAATATGGATGCTCTTATTATAATTTTGCATCTTAAGTAGTTGTTTAGTGCATAAAGTAAGGTGGAGATATCATATTTCCAAAGCATTATATCACTACAAAGATAGCAAAAGGATCTTTAGTAGAGTTACATATACTAAAGATGATTAACTATATTGGAAAAATTAGGTCAGTTAGTTTTTACCAAAGACTATGAGTTAAGTATTGATATGGTGCTACAATCTCTTAGTTCAAGCTTTTCACTTTGTTATGAACTTTCATATGAACCAAAAGGATATATAATTGCTTGAACTACTAAAAAACATGAAACAAAACGCTTATGTTAAAGTAGCAAAGCTAAAAGATGGTTTCTAGAAGAAGAATAATTGTTATTATGTTCCAATTGTTACCAAAAACATTTTTCTTTTTCTTATTTAGGGTTGAATAGATTTGTCTTTCTTATTAAGAATAAGAGTTGTTATTTATATAAAGATGATGTTTATTTGGATTACTTACAAATAATTTGTATGAATTAGATCTTGAAAGGCTAACCTTTAATATAAATAATAAGAAAAGAAAATTAAGTGACCAAAATCCATCTTATTTTTGGCATTGTAGGCTAGGTCATATCAAGGAAACAAAAATCGTAAAGTTACATAAAGAAGGATATTTGGATCCTTTTGATTATTAATCATATGAAACTTGTGAATCTTGTTTTTTTAGGAAAGATGACTAAACATCAATAAAAAGGGAGAGCATGGTAATGAGTTACTAAAGCTATACATTTAGACTTATTGTAGCCCTATGTCTACTCATACTAAAGGTGGATACTCATATTTCATTACATTAACAAATGATCATTCCAAATATGGTTATATGTACTTAATGAAATAAAAGTTTGAATCATTTGAAAAATTCAAAAAATTTAGACTGAGGTTGAGAAATAAACTACTAAGAGTATTAAGAGACTTAGATCTGTTCAAGGAAGTGAGTACTTAGACCATGAGTTTCTTGGTTACTTAAAAGTGAATGGGATTTTCTCACAATGGACTCCTCCTAGAACTCCGCAACATAATTGGGTGTTTGAAAAGAGAAATTATACTTTATTAAATATGGTAAATTATATGATTTCATATAGTTCCTCCTTTCTCCTTTTAAGGATATGATCTTGAAATTGTTGCTTACCTTTTAAATAGAGTTTTATCCAAATTAGTTGATAAGACACCAAATTAGATATGGGCTGACAGTAGACTAAAGTTGTGACACATAAAGATTTGGGGTTGTGATGCCTATTTAAAATTCGTAAGGTCTGATAAGCTTCAAGTTAAGTCAAATAAATACAAATTTTGTGGGGTATCCAAACGAGAGTATCAAATGTCAAATTTACTATCCTTTTGGGCAAAAGATTTTTATTTCAAGACATGCTACATCCCTAGAAAGATAATTTATTCTCAAATAAAGTAGTGGGAGTAAGGTGAAACTTTGAGAAGTTTATGAAATAAAGTAATGGGAGTGTGGTAGAACTTAGAGAAGTTTAAAAATAACAAATTTAAGTTAAGATGGAACAAGAGCCTTAAGTTGATACAAATTACATACAATCAACGGTTTAAAAGGCACATAGTCCAGGACGTACTAGTATGATATGTCATCCCACCATTATAGTAGATAAACATATTACAAAAGGAAAAGACAATGTATTGTTCATAGATGATGAGCCTACTACTTTTAAGGAAACAATGTTTAACATTGATATTTTAAAGTGGATGAAGCTGTAGGATTTGAAATGGCATTTGTGTACACTAACCAAGTATATAATTTGATGGATGCTTCTGATGGTAGCGTACCTATTAGATGCAAGTGAATTTTTAAGAGAAAAATTGACATGGATGATAATTTACACGCATAAAAAGCAAAACTAGTGGCTAAAGGTTATAAATAAAAATGAAGAGTTGATTTTGATGAAACATTTTCACGAATAGCGATTCTTAAGTCCATTAGAACCTTATTGGTTATAACCGCATATAATGATTATGAAATTTAGTAGATGGATGCAAAATATTATTTCTCAATGGAATTTACTTGAGGATGTATATGACACAACTTGTACATTTTGAATGCAAGAAATTTCCTAGTTAAATATGAAAGTTATAAACCTTTATTCATATACTTAAACAAGTGTCACGGAGTTGGAAGATAAGACAATCAAAGACTTTAATTTTATAAAAAATATGAATGATCTATATTTTTATAACAAGGTTAGTGGGAGTGCAATCGTATTCCTAGTGTTATATATGGATGACATATTACTAATTACAAACCATATACCAATGCTCCAGTATGTAAAGAGTTAGCAATCCAAGAAGATTCCCATGAAGATTATAGGTAAAGTAACTTATATTCTAGGAATAAAGATCTATAGAGATAAATCGAAGAGGGTGCTTGGCTTATTCTAATTTATATATATAGACAAAGTGTTAAAGAGGTTTGCCATGGAGAATTCTAATAATGGATTATTTCCTATGTGACATGAGATTTTTCTCTCATAGAGTATTTGTCTAAAGACACAGGAAAAGAACTATAAAATAGATTGTGTTCCATATGCTTCAACCATTATATCAATCATGTATGTGATACTATGTACTAGATTAGATGTCTTTTATAATTTGAGAATAATAGCTAATGTACTTGATAAAAGCTAAAGATGTTTTCTTAGTCTATAGAGGAGTTGAATAAGAGTTCAAGGATATTCAGATCCTATGTTTTTAGTTTTATATAGAAGACAATATATCACAGTCAGGGTATATCTACAATCTAAATGGTGGTGTTTTAAGTTGGAAGAGTTCCAAATAATTAACCATTGCGGATTCTACGACTAAGGTAGAGTACATTTAGTGTTAAAGGCTATAAGGAAGTAGTTTACATCAATAAATTCATCATCAAATTTAGAGTGACTCTTAACATTATTGTGCCAATAGTATTGTAGTTTGATAGAAATGTTGCCATTGTATAGGCAACGGAATTAATATCTCATTAACGATATAAAAATGTACTCAAGAAGTTTAACTTAACTCGAGAGATGGCAAAGCGAAAAGATATGACGTTAGAACGTGTTTTCACTGATGAAAATTTTATAAATCCTCTTACTAAGCCATTGTCACAAAAGAGACATGATTAATATATGGATGGTTATGGTATTAGATACTTAGGTGATTAGCTTTAGTACAAGTGAGAGATTATTAGTTTACCTTATAGCCAATCGATTGGTTGTAATTTTATGTATGATATTATTATTTTAATTAAGAAAGTCATTCTTTACTTTGATGTATTTTGATAATTATATTTAATGTTTTAATTGTGCAATTAAAGTCATGATGAGATCATAATTATGATATTCAATTTACATTTATGTATTATTCCTAAATTGTTCCTATTTATAGCTTCATTAAGATGAGATATTAATATTATAATAAAACTAACACATATTTTTTTTCTTATAAAGAAAGATTGTCTCATAATTTAAAGTAAGGTGATAAATAAATGCGTGAGTGTTTATTAGAGAATAAGTTCGCTAAACTTTTTCGATTATAAGGATCCTAAATGAAATATTATTTAGGTGTCTTTAGATTTTCTAATTATAATGGTTGTATAATTAATCTTTAGACTTAAGATTACTAAAGTATCTCATATGAAAATTACTATATTTTGATGCTACTTATGACTTATTCTATTTATGATAGCTCAGTAGATAGTACTTGGATATAGTATGAACCATAAAGAGATAGTTGAGTAAGTTAATAAATGATTAATTACTTTAAAGTAATTAGAGAAAATATTCCACTATTCTTGATTAATAATGACTTAAGAAATTTCCTAGCGATAGTGAATTGAGATTTGAAAAGATGTTTTCAAATATCAATTACTAATTAGAAAAATTGAATATGATTGAATTTAAAAAAGTAGACAATAATTCTATACTTTATATTTAATTAAAACATTAGATGACAAAATGATTAAATTATACATTACAACTCTGCACGGATACGTTAATTTAAACCACCTTGACATTTCTAATATTTGAGTAGTCATAACATTATGTTGGATGTTAATCTTGACCTATAATCATAAGTTACTTAATTGAAGAATTAAAGATAAATCAAAAACTAAAAAGAGATTTAATATATCTATTAAAATTTTTATAATTATTGCTAACATATTAGGAATTAATGAGTCACACGTAAAAGAGTAGTTGAAAAGATAAAAATTAATTTAATTAAGTTAGACTTAGGTATGAAATTTGAGAAACACAAAAATGAGATATTAGATTTTTTAAAAATTAAATTGTGATTATAATTAGAGTTAGACTTTAATTATAATTAGGAAGTTTAATTTTAATAGGAAAAACTCAACTTTCTTTGTAAACAGGAGGAAGGCATATAGGAGCTAGCACTCCTACCTTTCTAAGTGTTGAATTTTTTAATCTACTCTTTGGATATTGTTAAAGACTTGATACATGTATAACTTGTAATTGATGTTTCAAGAAAATTTTTGCAGAAATTTAAATTAAGTATAATATAATCATTTATTTATAATTCATATTTTTAAAAATTATTTAATTAACGAGCTTCAATAGAGAAATTGTAAAATTTTATTTTCTCATTAAAAAAACTGCAACTCACGCTGAAAATATTTCCATTAACCCGTTCATTCGTACAGTGACGGTGTAGCAAGTCACATAAATGTTATTCAACGTACAATGTGACAGTAGTACAGTACTATTCTCTCAACGTACAATGTGACAGTAGTACAGTACTATTCTGTATTATTCTCCGAAGCGACATTGGAAAGTTTGCCCGCACGGCTAAGTTCTGGAGGGCTCGACCCAGAACTATTCGTTCCAAATTTGTTGCCTACCGACCGTATGTAGGGAAGGAGCTATTCTCACACTAGTCAATATAAGTGCAGCTTATGGTGGTTGAATTGTAACCAAGAAGTTGACACTCAGCTCAATAGCCAGATAAATATAAGCACACGTTTTTCTTTAGCAAGCCCTCACATGGACATGGAACATTATTCCTTGAGACAACATGGAGGAGTATCATTGCAGTCGGTAAAAATTAGTTAATTACATCTGACTGATCAAGTTCAAGAAACTTGCTTACCCACTCCAAGCCGTAGCTTCCTTCAGCTGAGAAGTCAAAGAAGTCACTTATGTCAAAGTTGACTTCTGAACTCTCTGATTGTATAGTGTCCGTGGGGTCAGGTTTAGTGTCATGTGTCTCTTGAGGTATGCTCTCCAGCTTTGTTGAAGTTACCGTTATTTTCTCCTTTTGCTTGCTCAAATGGGAATTCCAGTAGTTTTTTATTTCATTGTCTGTGCGTCCTGGTAATCTCCCCGCAATGAGCGACCACCTGTCGATTAACACACAGTTAAAAAAAACTTGAAGAGTTGACAAAATTATCAATCACCGACGCTCTTGTAGGATCCATGGTATAGGCCTACCTATTTCCTAGTAGTTTATGAAGACGAAGAATCAAATCCTCTTCATCATTGGTTATGTTGCCTCTCTTGATGTTAGGCCTTAAGTAGTTCAACCATCTCAATCTGCAACTCTTCCCACATCGATTTAAACCTGAGGGGAAAAGAAATGAAAACAGGATAATCCATTAATTCAACAATGTTAAAGCGAGACATGCACAAAATTGCTAAATCGGCTTCATTATAAGCTCAGAAACTTGCAAAGAAATGCAAGCAACCTGCTCTGATAGCGACTGATTTCCACCTCTTAGCACCATGAGCTTCAATGTATTGAGCCAGTTTCCTATCTTCCTCTGCTGTCCAGGCTCCCTTATTCATAACCCTTTTATTGGGTGCATCATTGTTCTTCCGAGCCATGAGTGGAAGAGTAGGAAAAGAATGATTGAACAACTACAGAGAAGGAAAGAGTAAGCAAACCAAGTATTAAAAATTCAGCTGCAGTAGTAGGATATATATATACTATAGCTTAGTTTATGCTAGCTAGCACTACTGAGGCAGGCAGGCAGGCACGGAGAGAGAGAGAGATAAAGAAGGAGGTAATGGTTGTGGGGCTAAATTGAAAGGAACGGTGAGTCAGTTGGTATCTCTAACAAACCTTCCTAGGGAGAGAAGCAAGAAAAGGAAGGAGCCAACTACCAGTTTTAGGGCAATGGATGTTTGTAGTCAAGGGGGCCGGGGCAAGGGAATGAGCCATATTAACAGGCTGTAGGTTGGTGACGCTTAATGAACTACTCAAAAAGATCATTTAATGCCACCAGTCTACGCACAAGCAGTTCGTAGATACTATGTTAGGCTTAAGTCGCAAATCAATCCCTCTGTTTCGAGAAACTAGGGTCAATCTAACATCATAATTAGTCCGTGGTCTACTTTGACTGAATCTGAATCTGAATCTTCATAGCATTTGGGTTAAGGAGCCTAATGGCTAACGCGTATAAGATGATCTGGTGAACATTATTATACGAATAAGAAACTATTGCAAAGAGATTTGACCATGTTTTTATGTGCAGACTTACAGGGAATGGGAACTCGAACAATATATTTATATAACGAGTAATTGCTTGCATGCATTAAATGTAGACGATAAGGATAATTAACGTATCTCGGTACTCTCGAGATGGGAGTCACTAATTTCATCTTCTAAGAGAAGACTGAAGAGCTGACATGAGCAGCAATTCCTAATATCGCGCAATGAATGCAGATCTATAAGTTTTGAGACAATATATGTGTGTACCTGCTTCTCTGTACACATTTTGTTGCTTATCCATGATGGCTATTTTAATTTCAATAATTTCTGAGGGGTGAATGAAATAAGACGAAATTGACAAAAACATTAACCTTGTGTTACCAGTGGATGACATTGATCTCATCTCATCTCCACCTACCCTTTGAATAACGACAAATATTTTTGTTCTGTTTGGAGCGGGTGGGTGGAGGTTAGGGAGAGAAGGGTGGTTGAGTTGAGACACCACAGCTTCTCAAAAGAATATTCATAAATCTCAAGGCACTAGAATTAATATTGCAATGCAATCATTTTGCTCATTTAATTGTCCCTTTCCGTTTCCTTAACCATCCTGTTACTGGTCCATTCCATCTTCAGAATGAATTTGTCTTGAACAATTACTATCACAAGTTTCGGTCCATCCAACCTACACCTTATCTGTGGTAGAAGATGGGTCATGATCCCTTCAGTGTTCTCATTCCGAAAATGAAAAAAAAAAACCCTCTAAACTCCGTGACGTCTTGAGGATATAATCATTTTTCACTCATTCAATTCAATTTATAACCCTCCAAAATATATTGCTTAATGCGAAATAAATTTATAAGCTAATTCCTATCACCAAATAAATTTATCCTTTGAAGTCTTTTACATCTTAACGACGTTCATATCCAGGAAGACTTTTTGTTTGAAACAAGTAGAAAAAAGTATTAGTACATGTTGAGTTTTTTTGGCTCTTTTGTTGTCCCGAATTGTTTGGGGACAACAATTGAGATGAGGTTATTACCTATATAAGGAGGTTACTACCTCCTTGTTTAATACACCAACTAAAGTCAAAGATTTGTAGCACAAATTTGACTCTAGTTAAATTCCTCTTTTGAGGTGAGAGTTGGAGAATTTGTCTTGGGTATTTCTTTGTGGGTGTGTTGGTGTATTAGGGGTTTAGGTGAGAGGAAAAATTGTGTGATTGTAAGAATTTTTCACATAGTGGATTTTCTTCTCGGTGCCCGTGGTTTTTCTCCGGTTTGGGAGTTTCCACGTAAATTCTCTTGTGTTATTATTTTCTGATATTTTTGTCTATTAAATGTCCTTGGGTGTGGGTTTGGGAGTTCTAAATTCCTAACAGTTTATGATCGAAGCAACATTATTTTAACCAAGAAATTGGAAGATTCAGAATATAATTAGGGGTGGCTGCACCAGTAACCCGGTGGTCAGGCCCACCTGATGGAGCTGTAAAGTACAATCTTGCTGCCGCAGTGCACGATGTGCAAGGGACAAAGTCGTATGGTGTAGTCCTAAGAGATCCAAGGGGTCAATTTCTTAGAAGTTTTTTCAGGTTTTCTCACGCTTATTACACCCCTCTTACAGCGGACGCTATAGCTTTTAAAGAGACTCTATCTTGAATGATACACACAGGAGTTACATCGGTGGAGGTGGAGACCGATTGCCTTCAACTGGTACAATGGTTCTATGGCTCTAGCATAAGCATCAATGAATTGGGAGTGATCATGGCCGAGTGCAAAGCCATAGTTGTGGGGTTTCGGTTTTTTATTTTCACCTGAATTCCTCGGCATGTTAATAGGGTAGCCCACATGTTAGCTAAAGCAGCTACTCGATGCCCCAATAGATATAGTTGGGATCGGCCGCCGACTTTTTTATTAGACACTCTCAACGCTGGATTATCTATATAATTAAATCTATTTTCCAAAAAAAACACTTGATTACTCTCGATGAAACTTTATAACTCAATGAAATGTGTCCAACACACTGATATCAATATATAAACTTGACAAGAACTCATGGTTGGAGTGAATCGCCAGAGTGTGTGGTTGAAAATGACGAGTTATCTTCATCCCAAGACGTGGTGGGTGATTTAGACCTTACTGTAGCTTTCATGTAAGTGTTTTTATGGCAGCTTCTTTATGGAATTTATGGCAGGATTTGTTTCTTGTACAAGCTTTTCCCATAGAAAAATCAAAGCAGAAATTTTGGTCCAGTTTGACTAGTTTTGAGTTCGAGTACTCAAATCGATAGCAGAAATTTTGGTCGAGTTTGACTAGTTTTGAGTTCTAGTATTCAGATCGATAAGATTTTGTTCGTCAATTGTTTTGCAGAGAACACCATACAAATGATAGTTGTTCACATGATTTTCTGACTTCAGAAGCTACAAGGCGATCTAATAAAGAATATATCAAAACTGGTAATGGATTATTATCATTACATTCTGATAGGACTCGTTATATATCAAACAACATAAGGTAAATAGAGAATTGATGGAAAAGAAAAGATAGATCTGTAGAAGTTCATTAATAACGAGAATGTCATCAATACTGCCCAAGAGCACTTACGAGGAGCTGTGAACCTCTACTAATCGCTACAAAGACCCAAGATAAGAAAAATGACCAGCCCCTCTCTTATATGACTTATAATAACGGATTCTTCTCACAAAGATGACGTGGCAGCAACACTTACACCTATACAGACGCAATAACAACTTATCATGGCAAAAATAACAACTTCAACAAACTGACACCAGCTCGTATAGGAACCAATATGACAGATCCTTCACAGCCTTGCATCTCCCAGCTTTCCCTTCTCCTATAGACCAATGGGAGCTTATCAATACTCCCCCCTTTTAAGTTCACCTTGTCCGTCCGCAAGGTGGAAGGTTGGAAATTGTTGCCAAATCTCACTAGCCAACTCCCAAGTTGCTTCAAAGTCGGGCAAATTCTTCCATGAAACCAGCACCCCCACTCCCTGAGGTCCCTGGCGCACCTCCTTAATAGTAGCTGGTTCCACTAGCCACTCCAGGCCTTCAGTCAAAGAGGGAGGCAACGGTTGCACTTTCTCCAAGTTGCCTACAACGCGCTTTAGTTGTGACACATGGAGGATGGGGTGGATAGCAGCTGTTGGAGGCAACTCCAACTCATAGGCCACCGGACTGATACGCTGCAACACTTTGAAAGGGTTGAAAAAACGTCGGGACAATTTTTCGTTAACCTTCCGAGCTAACGAACGCATCCGGTAGGGCTGCAGTTTCAAAAACACCATGTTGCCCACCTGAAATTCGACCTCCCTACGAAGTGTGCCAGCTTTCTGCTTCATATAGTTCTGGGCAAAACATAGCTGATCCATCAACTCAGTCAAAACTGCATCCCTCTGCTTTAAAGACTCCTCCAAATCAAAGATGGCAATGCACCTGGAAGCTTCATACCGAAAAAGAGGTGGAGGATCCCTCCCATAGACAATCTTAAAAGGGGTGGTATGTGTCGTAGAGTGATATGAAGTATTAAACCAATACTCAACCCAAGACAGCCATGAAGTAAAGTAAACTGGACGATGATCAAACATGAAAACAGGTAATCTACTGTAAATGGTCGCACCCATTTCTGCTCATATGTCAATTCTCATGGTTGATGAATCAAATTTTCAAAAGGAAGTGATCAATCCAGCTTCACTGATGAGAACAAGAAATGCACGAACCAGAACGATGACAGGAAACCGACCGTGCCCATCGCAAGCATAATTGCTAGAACCATCAGAAGAGAGTATCCTAGGTAGAGGGTTGCAGACACAGGTCCACTCAAACTC
>JANKOD010000005.1:12803820-12821341 GCA_026284645.1 Erythroxylum acuminatum | reverse complement strand
TTTTTCTTAGACTAGATGCACATATCACCTCATCAATTACTCAATTGTAACAATAAATTCCCAATTCACTAATTATATTCCATCAGTTCATGTTACTGGTAAATCAAAATGCAAAACATTGGGAATGCACATTCATATCACATTCATTTTTGTTCCATACCTCGGAATATGTCAATTGAGTACATATACTATCTTGTAATGTTTTCTAAATCGTGATTCATATGTGTATACGAATATTATGCATGTGAATGAAATGTACCTCTTAAATTCTTAAATGAAATAACTCTTGTGACTCAATCTAACAATTTAATCTCTTAACAATTTTAGGAGGTAGGATATTATACATTATTTTTTTCTTATAAAAGAAGTAATCGATGTCATAAACTAAAGTATGTAGATACTTAAACAAACATGTGGATTCTTGTTAAAGAACAAGTTCACTAAATTGACCCTTTATGAGAAATTCACTTAGAACATTACTTTTATGCCTATATAAATTCTTATTGTGGTGATTGTATAAATAATCCTTTAATTTGAGGTCTCCAAAGTTATCTTATTTAAGGATTTCTATATTTTTATACTACTTGTGACCTATTTTAATTATAGGTAGTTTAGTTAGTAGTCATTGGATGTAGTATGAACTATATAGAGGTAGTTGAGTGATAAAGATGAGATTTATCACCCTGAAGTAATTAGGGAGAATGTTTCATTGTTCTTGATTAGTATTGATTCGAGAAATGCTTGGTCAGAGTAGAATGACGTTTTGTAAATAGTTTACAAATTAACTATTTACAAATGTTGTAAGATGATAAAGAAATAAGGTATTAAATTGATAAAACCAATTAACTCCATTAATGTCCTTTTTAGTAACAAACTGTCAATATAACAAGGAATAACAAAACCCCCTAGATCTTCGATTAACTCCTACTATTTGTTTTGTAAGGAGTAGCAACCTTTTGTACTTAAGACAACTACTAATAATTTCTTAAAAGCCTCCTCATTTGGGTCCTCCTCTTCATCTTCCTTTTTCTCCTTTACCTTCTCTTCTTATTTCTCTTCTTAAATGGTAGCTTCCTTTATATCTTCATCCTCTGGCTACTCTTAGCTTTATAATTTTATTGTATTAACATGTTCCCTCTAAGTTAGCTCTTTGTATTTGAGTAAAACACTTGCCTATTTGGTTTTAAGTAGAGTGGCTTCGTTTGATGCAATGAATTTCATAAAAGCATCTTCAATATCTTGATTCCCCTCTTACTAATATTGTTGTAGAAATCTAGATGAAGTGTGATCATTCCATGTATAATTGTAATAACTACTCCACTTTAGATTATAACTATTCTTATATAAGGTATTCTGAGGCTAATGAATGCTCTTATATATAGTTTGATACCTGACATTCATGATTAGGGTGGTTATCCCTTAAAATGTCACAACTCACTATGGATATTAATTGAACTTCCTCGTATGTGTTATCATGCCACTCTTTCTAAGCTCCTAAAGTTGTCGTAAGCGATGACATACTATAGTCCTCTTGAAAATACTGCCTTCTCCATCATTACGTTGTGTTTAGTAGCTATGATAATAAATACTCAAATCCTAAAAATGATCCATAAAAAATTAATAGATCAATAAACATAAAAGAAACAAAAAATACATAAAAATTAATAGATTAATAAAAATAAGGTTTTCTTAATATTACAACCCCTATCAATAGATGTAAAAACTAGATATATAATTTTATATTTTAAACTACAAGTGATGATGTAGTTGTAGTTAGAATTAACGTACGAGCCTACTTTATAAGGAACAGAATTACTAATACTCACTAACTTTCTATTGTCTAACCTAATAAATTATTATGTTTAAGATAAATTAAATGCAAAATTTTGAAAAAAAACTAAAATAGCTTAACACAATTAACTAGCCAGAATGAAAAATAAACTAAGAATCAATTAACAAAAATAATGGTACGTCGATTTCGTATCTCCCTAAGACTTTTCATGCAATTAAGATTTCATTGATAAATTTAATATTTAGTTCATTGGAACATGAAAATTACTAGTTTGTCCTAATATCTTTCTCAAGACTATTAGCACCTATTATCTAAAATATTTTTCTAGCTAAAACCCCTAAGATGGCATTAATTGATTTGTGATTTTACTATTAGGTTGAGCCCTAATCTATACAATTTATGTCAACCTATATCTAAGTTTATATGAAACTCCTTCCAATTATAGTAGATTTATTCATATAAAAGGATTCCTCAATCTCAGTCATATAAAATCATACATTGAACTAATATATTGGACATATCAATTCAAGAATTAAACACATAATTGAATTGCCTTGAATCAACATTCAAATTACATTAAATAAAAAAATCAAATCATAAGGTCCATCCCAACTTTGTGTTTTCTTCTAATCTATGTACCAATAAAAATTTAGTTCATAACCATAGAAGACATAACATTAAAACTAAAAGAAAATCAGAAAACTAAAAGTGATATGATGAAATCCCTTTTGATCTTTAAGAAATCAACTTTATGTTGATGGAAATCCACTTTGAATGTGCTTCCTTGCTCTTCATTCTCTCTATTGTTTTGGGCTATCAATTTGTGTTTCCTAAAGCTTAACGTGAACCTCCTACAAACCTCTTACGAATTCTCCTTTATTTTCTCTTCCTTTTTCCCTTTTATAGCTCGAAATTAAGGTTTTTAAAGTAGACACGATCACCTAAACAGCTGTGTGCATAACTGTGTTCCTTAATCTTACTTCAGTTCTTCAAAAATCATAAAGAAGCACGATCCTAAAGAGCTACTTAGTCACTTATATGGCTGTGTGTACTCACACAGTCTCTCCAACATAGCTCCAAAATCTTCCATTTCCTATCATAATTTTTCCCTAATTCTTCTCTTTTTATCCATAAAGGAAGATATGACCTAAAAAGACAATAAAAATAAGAAAAGTAACAAAAATAACGAGAACTTTCAAATAAACAAGAAAAATGCATTAAATATGGTATTAGAAATATAGTCTATTTAGCAATTATAAACCTCTATGGAAGATCAAATTAAATGCAAGATTAGGGATGGGAAAACAATCATAATTTTCTATGACAATTGTTGTTTGGCAGGTTCCTTATATAAAAACCAACAACTCATCTCCTTAATGATTGTAATTCCAAGTGATGCTAAGGTGGCAACATAGGTGTGTGACAACCAAAGGAGTGTAGTTGAACAAATTTTTTTCCTTCTTATAGAACCAATTTAAGCAAGAAAAATGGGTATATATGGATTAGAATAAAGACTGACCAATATTCCAACCTTTCTTTTAAAGATACATTAAGTGTTGGAGGGATGACCAGACCTAGAATAAAATAGTATAGGATGGATGCTTGCTCTCCAAAAGTATCATTCCATATGTGTTAATACCAAAGGAAGATTAAACACGATCAATAGGCTACGGTACCTAAAATTGCCTAATGTCTATCTATTATACAAAGGAGATGCTAAAACTCTAGAGCACATCTTCTTCAAATGCAATTTTTCTAATAGGATTTAGGGCACAATCAAAATTCTATGCCACTAATACACGATCGGTGATAATTTTCAAGGTGTATTCAAATGGCTACAAACCCGTTCCCTTCCTAAGAATGACAAAGCTCTAGTGCTAATCACTCTTGAGACTTGTCTCTATAAACTATGGGAAGAGAGGAATGCTACGTGCTATAAGGGGTTGAAAAATTAAGAGCACTGCTAGTTTTAGAGACAATCTAGTGGGTTATAAAGAAAATTATATTGGACGCATATGCAAGCAATTATGGTAAAATCCTATCCAACTTATTGAGAATTTTTTAATCTATAATATGTAGAGATTACTAGATTTAAAAACATCATCTAATGGCAAAAAAAACATGTAGTATATGGAATACACATGCACATATAATATGTATGCAGCGAATTCAAAGTACAAAAAGGTAAGAGGACTCATAGAAACCATATAGTTGATAAGAGAAAAAGGGTTTTGAGTCCAAACTAGTGAAAAGGAAAGCTAAGAAATACGAAACCTGGAACAAAGCATTAAATTAGTTCTCTTAAAACTGATCAGTAAGGAGTCAATTGTAAAGAAAAAATAGCTTAAAAGACTATAAGAGTATTATCTAAACACTTAGGGTATAAACTTCATGAAACTTATCAAAGATTATTCCAGTGCTAACGTTATAAGCTTAATGTATAAGTTTTTACTTATATTAGAATGTCAATATGATGGACTATCAACATATATTTTTTTTTGGTGTAGCGAATTAACTATAAGGGTCTTTTGACCTAGTTTGGAACTTATTTTCCTTACAATTAATGAATGCATTTGAAGCTCATTTCTAAAGTATTGAAGCATCTCTTCAAAATCAACAAGGCCTCTATTCACAATGTAAAAAGATCATATTAGACAACTTGCTAAGTTTGGTTCTGAAAGGTAACCAGGTACTTTGTCTAGTAACATCGAGCCAAACTTAGGGAGCACGTGAATGTGATGACTTTAAGGAGTACAAAGGTAAAGAGAAAGTGAAAGAAAAGAAATATGATGATAAGGAGAAGAGAAGGAAGAGGAGCTAAAGAAAAAAGTTAATAAGTACCAGTTGAAAATTCCACACCCTAGTCTACTTGAGAAGGATATAAAGAAAGATTGATTTGGTAAGTTATTCATGTTTTTAATATTATTTCATTATTGGATCTTGATATCCACTGCCAATTCGTAGTTCTCAAAATATATCTACTTAAACTTTATTGTTAGGAGAGTATCAGTTATCATAATTTCTTTCTTTTCGCTTATTTTCTATTTTCATTATTCTTGTATGTTGTGTAGGTTGAGAACAATGTACAATTTAAATATGTGTAATTACTTATGCTTATCAATTTTGTTATCATTAGCTTAATAGGGAATAATTATGGGAAAATATTTAACATTTAAATAATATTGATTGACATAAGCTATTATAAGTTTGGTTGTTTTGTTATTTGATTTGTTTAAGTATACAGTCATGAACTTTTATGATTAGTTAATTCCAATTTTGCTTTATTAAAGTTTATAAAATGTAAACTTGATTTTCATTATAATAATTTTTGTATAATTTGAACATAAAATTAGTTTAAAGTGAGTTATTTTAAAGCATTTTTAGTATCCCAAAAAAAATATAGCATGTATTAATACGTGAGTATAAAATAAATTTACGTTACTAGCTTTAAACGAAATAAAAAGTTTAAAGTTAAATAATGGCGCTAATAACTATTTGAAAGGTAACCTAATTGAGTAACCTGGAGTATTTATGACAAGGTACTTAGTTTCATGTCAAAAGATAGGATGGTTTTTTAATCAAGCCTTTAATTGCTCTAGTGTTAATCTAAATATAGTTTTTTTTTGCTTCTCTATCAATAATGGTCATGAAAATGTTTTTAAGTTGAAGTATCTTTCTTATGTATGTTCACTTTATGCATTAGGTTAAATTTTTTTGGATACAGTTAAAGTTTGAAGGATTATGGAGTTAAATAGAATTAATTTACGACTTGGCCCAACTAGCAAAGTGTTTTAAAAAATTGATGAACTTTACAATTGCTTAAATGATGGAGAGTTTTGATTGATTCAATTATTTTATTAAATTATTTCTTAGAGTTGCTACATATTTAAGTTATGTTCAAATTGATTTGCTTGAACAAATTAAATGCTTAACTATAGGCAAGCAAATGCTTAGGTGTGGAAGAATTTTGTTCATAAGGAATGCATATTTGACTATAATCTCATAGAAATAGGGTGATTACCGACATAGACGTAAACATTGGTTCAGAAGTTATATCACAAAATGAGTGTTCTAAATATTTAGGATGTATCATCCAAAGAAACGAAGAGATTGACGAAGACATAATTCGCTGGATTAGATCAAGATGACTTAAATGGAGAAGTGAATCAGGAGTTTTTTGTGACAAGAAAATACCACTTAAATTTAAAGGTAAATTCTATCGTTTTACGATGAGGACAGTCATACTCTATAGGGTGAAGTATTGGCGCATTAAACAAGTACATAGTAATAAACTAATGGTGACAAAGATGATAATACTACGTTGGGTGTGCAACTTTATTAAAAAAGATAAGGTCAAGAATGTAATAATAAGGGACAAATTAAAATTATTGACAAATTAAGAGAGACAAGACTTAGGTGATTTGGACATATTAAGTGGAAACACTCAGATGCTCAAGCGAAAAAGTGCAAGAAAATTGTATTTAAAGACTATAAAAGGAAAAAAGAGCAGCCTAAGAAGAATTGGAGGGAAATAATCGAGAAAACTTTAGTGAATTAAGGTTCAGATAAAGGATCTCTCGTAAAGAATTCCTTGTAGTTCCCATTAGAAAAATCTAAATTAATTAGGATACAACAAAAATTTCTCCGAATAATATCTCGGCTTGTCAAATATGGAGACATCTCCAACCATCTGGCTCCAGAATTTTTTAATCAAGCTAGGTACAAGATTTAAAAATGGAATAAGGGGGAAAAAAAGAAGAAGCTTCTGACTTAAAAATGGAAGACGGGGGGAAAAGGAAGTGGAAAAAGTAAAAAAGGGGAAAAAGTGGAAGCTTCTAAGAGCAAAAAGTGGCCTAGAAAGAATTTGAGAGATAGAAGATGATTCACGAGACAGTAATAAGGTTATAGCTTCTACAAGAGCAAAAGCAGGAATTGAGAACAGTATAATAGGTGGTAGAGTCGAAGAAAATACTTTGGAGGACAAGGAAACAAAAGCTGTAACAGGTAAGGGATCAGCTGTAAAAGGAGAAATCTGGACTAAGGTAAGGTGACAGAGACAGAAAAGGTTTGAGATGAGTTGAAAGATAGGACTGAGCAAAAGCTCAGGGGTCAAGAGATGAGAATTAGGGTGTTAGGAAAGAGTGTAGACTGAAGATCTGCACAAGGAGAAGAGAGGGCGGCAAGCAAGCTGGAGTGCTGCTTGGTCCCTCAGCTTTGTAGAGGCGATAAAATAGTTCCTGATATATTGGAAATTTGTCACGGCCGATTTGTTAATTTGATTGACAGATTGTAGCAACATTTACCTGGATCAAAAAACTGCCTTATAGACAATGAAACCTTAAATCGACACACGTCAGGCTTTTTTTATATAGAGATGCATCAAGGCTCCACTAAAACTGTGAACTGAACTCTTAGATTTCAGCAATTCTCTTTCCTTTCCAACTGATTGACAGAGAACCATTCCAATTATAGCACCAAACACGAAAAGGTCGGCATCAGAAATTATGCGAATACGCGTACACTGCAAAAATCAAGCTAGAATTGGGAACAGTCACAGTATGAACCGAGACACAGAGCTGCAAAGTGTACCACAGAGAACTGCCTGTACAAAGCTCAAAGGCCTCACACAGGAAGAGAAACAAAAACAAAAAATAAGCAGGCCGTAACACTGTGACACCTCTTTTCTTCATTCTTTACTTTTCCTATATTCTCTTTTCTTTTTGTCGGTAAATCCAATTTTCTTCTGTTTTCATAATTTTCGGTATTTTGCAGTATTATCGTTTCTCCTATCTACACTGGGTAAAACATTCCAAAAGTTTTCTTCACTGTACTGAATAAAGCATATATGCAAAAGAAGAGAACGATTTTCTTTGATGCTAATATCCTGAGATTCACCCTCAAACCGTGCTTTCTCATCAATCCCACCAACGATGCAACCAACATGAGAAGCCAAGAGCCAATAGCACACAACAGCATCTTCATGGTTTCTATTGATCCACAAACCTTTTCGTTGTCACCTGCAACTTCCACATATGACCACTTTCGATCCATACAGCTGCTCTCGGACTGATTTAGCCCAAGATTTTCGTTCAGCCAATTTGACAACCATACGAGCAATTTGGCAAGCCAAGCTACTTCATCATCAGAAATGGGTCGCTTCATCCAGTCACCCTTGTACTTGATGTCAGCCGAAGACTTGTTGCCAGTTCTGCGGGGCCTGAAAATCTCATCTCGGGAGTGCTCACACTGGATTGCTTCTGATGTTTTACAGACCTGTTTAACAGTATAGCCACCAAATAAGCAGCTTACTTGCTCCTTTAATGAGTCTATGTGACTTATGCTATCTGCAAAATTATCACCAGAACTGGCTTGCAACTCAGCTTCAGCTCGCAGTATGAACAGCTGATTTTAGAAACCAAAATTAGCAAACATTTGCCATACTTTAAATACAAGTAACTCATTTAAAAGACAAACAAATGAATTACCTGAAGCAAATGTTGTCCACCATCTTCCCCGTTGCTAAAGAGTTTCAAGTCTCTGTTCCAATTCTCATGCAAGAAAGATCCGTCTGCGTCAGTCTCACACAAACCATCCTCCCAATCCTGTGGCCAAAAAGACTAGGTCAGTTAAATATCAGCAAACGGAGTAACCACTTGGGCATACCGTGCTTGTTTCTCTATAAATTAACATACTGGAGTCGAGAATAATTAAGGAGACAACATCCACACTCAGGACAAGCAAAGACGTAAGATAAAATTGTCTAGTTCAATGAAAAAGACACGGGAATTACAAGCGACTTGCACCATGGTCACATCTGATTACTAGATAAGTTAATTAAGAGGTAAATTGACCGCACAAAAGAAACAGCAGCTGGTAGATATGTACCTGTAACTGTTCTCGAATTAGAGGTATGTAGCCATACAAGCTGTTAAACATTGATTTGCTCAATCCAGCTTGTTTAGAATGAAAAAGTATATCCACACTCTTCATAAGATGAATCACCTCTTTAGATGCAGTAAGTACCTTCATAACCTGGCCAACCAATGTAAAGCAGAAATGTAAATATTGACCGCAAATCTTTTGAAAGTAATGGTCATCGGTTGCAAGTCTTAACCAGGAGTCCCCCAATCATTAGGCTTTTAAGCTATTACTCTCACGGAAAAACAGGAGGGTAACAATGCAAAAGAACCTCTGCCAGGTGAAGTTATTACAGGAAACTCTAATCTGAAAAGCCACTCCATTGGACAACAGATTAATGCTAGCAACATTAATACATACACATGAGACATAAAATCAGTTACCATGGATCTAAACAAGACACCATTCTTTTCCTCCCAAAGACAACGCTCACAACACTGATGCGTTGTAGATCTGACCACAGTGGTCAATTTGAACCCTATTCACTCAAAATCAATACTCTAGCAATCTCTAAAATGCTTATTTTAAGTTACATGAAAAAAGATATACATAAACTACTTGAGATAGTCAATATTTAATAGTCAAACAGTGTTGTACTCCAACAATATAAAATATCCATGACATTAGTTCTTCCACTGATCATACATGCAAATATGTACGTTAATCGCTTTCAACTACTATGCCACCAACACGCGTGTTTGTTTCCAGTTTTATGAAGTTAAAGAAGGTTTTCAACGTTTCTATTCACTAAGATCAGGGACAAAGAGAAACAGAAAAGATTCATTTGTGGACATAGGGAGTGGGAGAGAGACGTGTTGATCAAGTGAAAGCAGTATCGGTTGCAACTTAAAGTTATTAGGGAAGTGACGCTGTAGCCTACAAAGAAAGTGACAAAGACAGAAAAATACATCAAGTGTATAAGACTCACAAAAAGCCTTCAAAGAGTGATATAAACATCAAGAAATGGACGATTATTCTCATACCTTTGATACCATCTGGATTACAGCTTCTGGATCAGTGTGAAGAAACTTGTGGGCAAACCCAATAAAATGCATAACCAAAGAACTATAATATAAGTAATTGGAAAGCACATAGCCTCTCCACATTGTTTTATAACCACACTCTTCAGTACTCTCACCCTCCTTTACATTCTTTAGTGGCCCATCCACAATCGCATCAAGCTCCATAAAATCATCCAGTCCAATATTCCAAGGTTCCATATAAGTAACCCAAACAGAAAAGACCTGTGAAGCATTCTTAATGGAAGTCCCAACTGGGCAGAATAGAAACGTCCTCAGAATAAACCTATACACCGGCCTCTGAATCCAAGAATTCCATGACTCAACAACACGCATAGAATTGTTCAACGATGGAACCAATTCCCTTGACTTCGAATCAATTGAACCTGGAGAAACATTATAATCAAACCCTTCTTTAACCTCGATCGCACTCAAATTCAAATACCTAACCAACAACTTCACCACCTCACCTAAATTGGAACTAGGCGGAGACTCCCCTAGAACTGACCTCAAGGGAAGCCACAATCCAAACGACTTGCAGAAACTAACAGGCAGAGGCGAGAAATCATTCTCAGCCAACCAATAATGCACCAAAGTATCAACAAAGAACTCGGCCCTCAACAATGTCGATCCATCACTTCCATGTCCATAATTTAAAAGGGAGCTACGATAAGGCTGGTGTGAACCCAAATCAAAAATAGGCACAAAAGCTCGCAAATAGGCGTACAAAAGCCGCAGATAAACATTACACTCCAATTTCTGCTCATTTCCACGCTTAACCCCCGAAAAGCCGGTAACAGAAGAAGCCCAATTCTCCAAATTGAATCTTTTAGGTCTTTTAATAGAGAGCGTGTTGAAATTCTCACTATTGCCTTTGCAAATTGGGTAATAAGCAAACCAGAAGATAAAATACTGGAAAACATTAAGTTGAACTTGGTAATGAGAAGACCCTTTCATTGAATCCTCTTTAATTTTACCTTTGAATATAATACAGAGCTCGTTTAGAACATTACAATCTTTCCCGCTCGACAGCAAGAGTCGGGCCCACTCAGGCAAGCGTTCGACCGGGAACACGTACTTGACGAGTGATAGACGATCGACGGCTGAGATTGACTGGAAAAGAGTGCCGTTTGGAGAGAGGAGGTTGAAGATTCTAGAAGCAAGATTGGGGTCGTTGGATTGGAGGACAAGGTCGATCCAGCCACCCCCGGACGGCGAGGGTGAGTGGTGGTGGGTAGCGTTTGGAGTGGCGGTGGCGTCATCGAAGCCGTAAAGCTTGCAAATTAGGATTGGAAAAGTTAGAGAGAAGAAGTGGCGAGATTGATCGGGCGTGAGTGAATGGAGGAAGGTGTCGATGGAGGCGCAGACGGAGGAGACGTGTGCGGGCGTAGATGAAGCGAGGATTGCGGCGGCGAGGTCCTGGGATTTGGAAACGGAATCGATGGTGTAGGAGTGCGGGCGCATGTTAATTGGAATATCAGGGGAATTCTAGGGTTTTGTAGCAGAGCGTATAAGTGAAAAAAAAAAGGAAAAGAAATAAAAAAGACGAGACACAGATAAAGAGCACAGAGGAGAAGAGAGGGGAGGAGAGGGATTCGGTTTGGTTGAAGTTTGAAATGAGAGTGGCAAATGGCGGGTTCATAAGCGGTGGGCTACGTGGCGACAGATTTGGGGATCGAGTGACCGAGTGTGTGAAAATGTGGGGCCCACTCTTGTTGTTTTTGAATTGAAATCTGGAGTGAACTGATTTGGTACAGATTAAAGGGGAAAGAAACAAAAGTTAGTAAGAGCCAATTGCCTTGTTATGACCAGTAATTAGTGTGTAAACAAATGGTTCTTGACAAAGTTAGGAATCACATTTATGTTAATAATTTAATTGTAAGGAGCTATTTGCTCGTAATTAGAGTGTTACTCATCGGCATATTTACCGAGAGGGCAACAGATATGCCGATTGGTTCGCTTCTTATGCAGCGCATTTTGATATAAGCATTCATTATTTATCTACTACACCTATAAGGTGCCACCTTCTCCTTCTAGAAGATATGTCCGGAATGTTTATCCCGAGACACCTTTTGTAATTGTCTTCATTGTAGTCCCTTTAAAAAAAATTTTAATTGTAAGAATTGGCTTGGCTGCTAATTCAAGAAAAAATTGAATAACAACTCAACATAAGTGCAAAGCATTATGCAATTAAAGAATACATTGGCAACAAGCTTTAAGAATTTTATATTAATTAGTGTTTGATTCTTTATTTGATTAAGTACTTTGATAAAGGCAATGGTTATTGTTAGCTTTTTAAATCCAAAGTGATGAATCGCTTAAGTGTTTGTGAGCTTTAGCTAATGTTTAACACTTGGGTTGATATGTAGATGATTTGTTGACAAGAGAATAAGGTAAGATAAAGACATATGAATAGATGAGAAAAATGAGCAATGTTGACAAAAGCTGGAGAGTAGCTAAGTGTTAACATATATTGGTGCGAATTATAGAAAACCTTTAACAAATGTGAGACCAAAAATAAAAGGTACAACTAAGTATTGTTAAATCTAAAGATCAATAAAGGTACTTAACTTCGATAAGAACGACAAAAAGTATGTAAATTTGCAGTTTTATTATACAATAACTTGGATTGTTAGGCCAAAAGAGCAAAATGACACCTAACGTTTATATTGGTGTCTAAAATGGACCCTAACATTTCAGGGTGTTCAAAATAAACCTTAACATTTACAAAACATTCAAATTGAACCCTAACGTATGGAAAACATTTAAATTAAACCCTGACCACTAACGATATTAAGCCCCCCTTATTATTTGCTGACATGGCAAAACTTTTTTTGACATGAATTTTTTATAAATTTTTTGATGTGGACCCACCATTTGATGTGAAATGTTTTTAAAGATAGTCGCACTTTAGTTTATAACGCTGTGTTTTTCCATTTAAACGCAGCACCCCACCCAAATAAGACACAACGAGAATTGTCGTGAAGAATCAAATGACATGGTACTATGAGTTCCTCCAGTACTTGCACTGATTTATGAAACTTTGGGAATACTATGAAGGGAAATGAAGATCCTTAGAAACTAGTTGGGGAATGCTTAGCTCTTTGATAAGTTGTTGATTGCTTCTGTAATAGATAGGAGCAACAGGAATGAACCACATTCTACATGTTCAAAATGAAGGAAGAATATGAACCTCTCTTATTTCTTACTTACCTATAGAGATCAGAGTGGACATATACTTCTATAAAGTGAATATCAAGTTGAGCTTCTACCGTAGGAGAACTAATCTCCAACATCCATGTAGCAAGGTTATGGTTCTCTTTCACTTGTGGTATTCATGGAATATACTTAAAGAAAAGAATTCCAAAATATAAATGTCTTAGCAGATGCACTTGGTTCATTTGATCAGCCAAAACAATGGTTGATTTTAGATGGATTTGCCTCAAAATAATCAGTAAGCTTGTAGGAATGTAGATCGAGAGGTCCAACATATATCACTCTTCCTCCTTTTTTCGTCAACAAGAGCTACAAGATATTTCAAACTAAGGTGGATTTCACTTGGAAGATATAGAATCATATATGGAGGAAAGTGTAGTTTAAATAGAAAGGGAAAAACACCTCATCGAAGGCTTCGAATATGTTAATGCTTAGTCGGTGTATTATGTAGACAACATTTCTTCCTATATCCACTGCATTTCTTATAGTGCGTATAATAACAGCAGCTGCTCTAACATCAAAGCCTGATGTAGTTTCATCCATGAAGATGACGGATGGATTAGCCACCATTTTTACTTCTATTGTTAGCCTCTTTCTCTACTCTATATATGTTCCCCATGAACGATGGAATGATTAGAGGTTGCTATCCTACTTATATTATATCAACAATATAGCTAAAGCATGATAACACTACTGATCACCTATGCTCATATTAAAATTTATTGGATGAATTTGATTTGTTGGGTGACCATGGACTTAACTATTTAGATTATTAACTTATAAGTATACTTGTTTTGATATTGAACTAGGTTAGTACATTATACTTGCCTTGAAATTTTTCAGCACATGAGTGTACATGCATCAGGTGTAAATATTAGTTATTTGTTAAAACATGGAGTATCTGTAAAAATGAAAGAGCTTCATGGCCATTATTTTCTTATTCTTATAGAATTGTTTAAACAATGAAATTTCCATCTATTCATGATATCCATAAACGGAGAGGGATAATTAAAAGGCCTTTCATATTTCTAAAATGATGTTACATTGCCATGCTGTAGATAACTTTTAATTAAATAATGTAAATAATTTTCCATCTTTATTTTAGGTGAGCTCTTAATTGAAGAGCTTGAAACTAATATTGATGATGGATTCTTGTGTCTTCCTATGTCTCAAAGTAGAAAGAGCATTGATTCATCAATAAATGAACAGTAACCTGCCATGATTTAAGGTCCTAATGTCAACTAGTATTCTAAAAACCCATATTGAGATTAGATCCATGAAGAGATGCTAAGATCTTCAAGATGGTGATATTTTTCTTTTTGTGAGAGTCATATGGAATTTTACCTATATAATCCATCTTTGGTATGCATCCCCAAGGGAAAACAATATTGTAAATGTCGCTTATATACTAGTAGAAAGATAATGCATTCTTAATGTCAAGCTAATGAGCCTATTTGGTGGATATATTTTGTTGCCCAGAGAATGACTTCTAAAATGATTTTGCTCCTTGTGATGTTATGATTCTGATTAGTGTAATAAGTAGTGTGTTGGTTGTTTAAAGCATTACACAGAGGAAAGTGAAAGGAAAATACCTATCAAAGGATAAATAAGATTTAATGTTATTTGGTTTTCGAGGGATTTTGGTTTCTGTTTGACATATTTACAATTTCTATATCAATCTGTTTAACAACCATATCACATTTTGAGAAAGTAATAGCTTTAGCTCATCCATGCTTCTTACAGTGAGTGATCGATCTTGATGATATTTTATCTTGGCCACAAAAATAAATTGTTGCATTTAGGTTTTAAAGAATTTAGTGATAGTTGCAGCCACTTTTTTCGTCACTTACAAATATTATCAAATATTGTAGAAAATTCTTTCCTTTGGAGGGTTTGAAGAAATCTTTTAAGCTTAGAGTAACATTATATACTTTTCCAATCTGGCAAAAACAAGAATGGTATTAACACAGACGTCAAGAAGTCTCATTGGTGCAAATGGCTAACTATTTCTCTGCTAAGCAGGTACTAAAGTCAAATATGCTTATGCATTAATTATTTCCTTCCATATGAGACAAACTTACAAGGAAATAAAATCAAGAAAAAGGAAACAAAACTAGAAGAAACATGGAAAAATGGAAAGAATGGGCAGAGTATCAAAGATATAGAGGACGTGGTTTACAATTAAAGGAACACATTTTTTCTACAAGAAAACCCTAAAAAAGAAAGAATAATTTTAAATGAAGTTAGGTAGGGTTAGGTATATGATATGTGCATATATACATATATATATATGTGTGTGTGTGTGTGTGTGTGTGTGTGTATATTTTTGCAAACTGGAGCTGTAAGATAGTTCAAACTAAGGTGGATTTCAAATGGAAGATATAACATTATACATGGAGGAAAGTGTAGCTTGAATCGAAAGGGAAAAGCACCTTATCGAAGGCTTTGAATATGTCAATGCTCAGTTAGTGCGTTATGTAGACAACAGTTCTTCCTATATCTATTTTATTTGTTATAGTGCACATGTAACAGCCCAGACCACCCACCCACAGATATTATCCACTATGGGTTGCCCCTCAGGCCAAACCCCTCACAGTTTTGCTCTTCCCATAGACTAGCCGTCCACAGATATAGTTCGCTTTGCGTTACCCCTCAGACGAAACCTCTTCGAAGGGTGGGAAGAGCAAAACTGTGAGAGGTTTGGCCCGAGGGGCAACCCAAAGCGCACAATATCTGTGGGCGGGTGGTCTGGGCTATTACAAGTGGTATTAGAGTCGGTTCTTGAACCGTTGTGTCAGCATAGGACGCTGGGCCCTAAGAGAGTGGATTGTGAGATCCCACATCATTTGGAGAGAAAAACAAAGTACGCCTTATAAGGATATGAATACCTCTCCCCCATAAACGCGTTTTCCTAAGGGTGGGAAGAGCAAAATCGTGAGGGGTTTGGTCCGAGGGGCAACTCAAAACGGACAATATCTGTGGGCAAGTGGTCTGGGTTGTCACAGTGCATGACAACTATAGCTACTTTAGCATCAAGGCTGATTTAGGTTCATCTATAAAGATGATGGATGGATTAGCCACCAATTCTATTACTATTTTAAGCCCTTTTCTTTGCTCTGTTGAAAGATCATCAACTCCTGGAATTCTTACGAAGGAGGTACTCAAGGACTTAAGCTTAACTAATTCCATTACTTCTTCAACAAACATCTAAAACAAGCAATAAATTCATAGTCAAAGCAATAAGGATATTCAAATCACATGTTTAGGGTTGAACAAAGATAGTCTGAAAAGGAAAAAGAGAAAGGTAGAGTTATAACTAATATGAGGCCCACCTCCTTTAAAAACATGGTGGTGTGTCCCACATCAAAATAATTTATTCAAAAATTCCACGTTAGCAAAAGTTTCACCATGTTAACAGATAACTAATGGTGGCTTTACATCGTTAGTGGTCAGGGTTCAATTTGAATGTTTTCTAAATGTTATGGTTCATTTTGAACATTTTCCAAATGTTAGGGTTCATTTTGAACACCCTGAAACATTAGGGTCCATTTTAGACATCAGTGTAAACGTTAGGATTTAGTTTGCTCTTTTAGCCTAGATTGTTACTAACATAAGTTAAATAACAATGTGGCTATATCTATAGACACGTTTAGTTAGACCATGCACAAACATGGATCGAGATGGTTAAAATAAAGGGTCATCAAATAACTCGTCTTCAAGATGTAATGATATGGCAACATATGACAATAATATTTAAATAGTGAGCTAAAAAGTAGGAACACTTCTTCAAATGGTGTGAAACTAGGTGGATGATGTCGTAATAGAAGGGGCATCTTTTAAACACATTTTCCTTGTGCAAAAGAGAAGTTAGTAGCCTAAAGTGGATAACTCCTTACTAACTTGATGAAGTTAGTAAAAGAAGTGGCAAATCCCCACTAACTCGGTGGCTTAATAGAGAAAGTGGGTAATTTAGCTTATTTGGTCCCTAAGTTCTTGTAAGTTTATATAAAGATATCCTATCTAATTAATTTATATGTAAAAGGAGAACATTTAATCATCTATAAGATAGCTAAGAGCTTTTTAGAAAAGTTCTTATTGAGTGCTTTAAGTAACGAGTTCTTGAGTGGTGTTATTGTAGAGTGCCTTGAGGATGGAGTTACTTAAGTCCTTTATATTATATATTCTCTGAATAGATCAATAAAAGGTTTGCTTTGTCATATCTCTCTTATTTGTCCCATTTGATTGATTTGTACTAAGCACTTTTATGTTGTGAGTGTGAGTGAAACATTTAAATATGAGTGGTGTAAGACGATTAAAAACAAACAGACATGTTAGTTGACAAATATGAGAGAAGGTTGAATTAAGCTTTGGGAATTAATCTTAACTGTTACATGAGAACTTTGGCAATTTTACTCTAATTCTGCTATGTAACACCCAAATACCCCCTGAGAGGATATGTGGATGCCACCCAATACAGTACAATCAAATCAGACTAGTTTACACACAACATCTCAAACAGTGCTTACAATACATCACATCATACTGTCAGAAACAGAAATTCAAAGTTATTACAGGC
>JANKOD010000005.1:12728301-12741383 GCA_026284645.1 Erythroxylum acuminatum | reverse complement strand
CGACTTATCGGTGCTGGACATGTGTAAGTCGACTTATCCAATGAACAAGTCGACTTGCACACGACTTTTACTTACATGCAGTGCCACAACTCTATGTCGTCTACTTCCTTTGCACGATTTACACACCCTTGCTCCGTTGCTCTAAAGAGGTAGACCCCGTCACGCTGCTCACCTGCTCCAATCAAAATCCTTGTAATGCGGTCATGTATCACACAAAGCCTTTCGGTGAAAGTGACAATACAATTTAAATCTTTCATCAAACATGCAACAGAGATAAGGGTACAATTCATTTTGGGAACAAATAAAACGTAAGAAATAAATTTGTTGTTGCCTAAACACATTATTCCTTCTTTTATGTCAAAAGTTTATTCTCATTGGGTAACCCGATCCCAATCGGAACTATATCCTGCACATTTGACAGCAAATTGAGGCACCTTCTCATGTGATGAGATGCACCAGAGTCTAGTATCCATTCTTGATTTGTGTGTTTACCACTCAAGGTTTCATTCCGACCCAATTTTTGATTCTTCACAAGATTCATAAGAGCAATCCGATCTTTGTTGCTCATATTTGGGAATGTCGAGTGTTCTGTCTCTGTGTGTCCAGCAGCAACAGATGTCCCTGTACTGGACTTACGTCGAGTTGGCTCATGGCTGTCCTCACCCTTTTTCGAAGCCAGATTGGCCTTTACCATGTCCACTATCACCTCTTCCACTAGTACATGTCTTGTCTTCATATTTGTCTGTGTACCACCCTGGATATCCAATGAGTTTATAGCACCTAACAATGTTATGGCCAGGTTTACCGTAGTGGGTATATGGCCTTTGTTTCTCTTTCTTGTTCACATATCCCTTATTGGGTCTTACTGTAAACGCAACTGCCTCGGCTTTAAAACCTTTCCCGCGAACTGAGTTCCTGAGTTGTTATTCCCTCATTATAATAGAGTATACCTGACTATCATTTGGCAGAGGTTCAATAGCCAAAACATTAGAACAGGTGTTTCTGTAGATATCGTCATCGAGACCCATCATAAACTGGTGAATGCGCTCGTCTTCTTGTCTTTTCACCAATTCAGTCGTGATGTTACATGTGCAGCCCGAGCACCTACTGTTAAGTGACCGTTTTACCACAATAGCTTAAACTGTTGTGTGAGGTCAACTTAATTGGTTTTATATATTCACTAACACATCCCCTCAAGTGAAAGCCCTTTGGGCTTGAAACTTGCACAGGCCCACTCTACCTTGTGCTGAATAATAGGTGGGTGGTAGGATTTGAACTCACGACCACTTAGTCATAAAGGCTCTGATACCATGTTAAAATTGCCTAATTCACCCCCAAAAGCTAGCTCAAGAGGGGGAGGTTTGCACATTATTATAAATTGTTGAATGCTTTCATGGTTGTCCGATGTGGGATTCCTGACAGATGGACAGGTTCAAGCAACATGGAGCAAAGCCCTTGATCATTTTGGTTGTGAAGTGGTTCCTTCATGCATACATTCTTCGTGACAAAGTAATTGGGAAATTTTCAATTGAAGTACGGTTAGCTTTAGTAAAAGAATAAACAGAGACTAAATTATTGCACGAATTAAGAATTATTAAATAAATAAAAATTTTATTATTAAACTTGCAAAAAGCAAAACTAGTATTTAAGATTGGCAGAGTTTTATCTTTTCCAAGCTTAAACTCGTTGGAACTGTGATAATCAAGATGAGATGTAAGATTATTTAAATAAGAAGTTATATGATAAGTAGATGCTCTGTCCATAATCCATTATTATAGGTTAGAAGATGGCTTATTTGCTTTTGCAAAATTAACTGCAGGTTTTAGAGGTTGGTGTGGACTAAATGATTATTGAAATCTCGGAGTAAGACATCTCTGAGCCAGTTGATAATTGTAGTAAAATTTACGCAAGATCAAATTTTAGTGCAGCAGAAATAATATAATTTTTTTCTATAGAATCAAATTTAATATAATTTATTAAGAATATAAAACAAGAAATTAACTAACCTATTACGTTTTCGTATTACAATTCTTCTGTTTCTTTGAATATGTCAATCCACAAGCCGTTCAATCATCTGGCCTCTAACGGTATCCACATATTTATTCAGAGAAAACTAAATCGAATTTGACAGGAAAAATGTAAGAAGCGCTAGCCTCCATTTTTTTTCTAATTTTTCCTTTTATATGAAAAATCTTATTTTTCATGTCCTTGGATTTTATTAAAATTACAAATAAAGTCAAACTTTAATTATAATTATTAATTAATCCTTATAAGATCAAATATCACATACTGACTCTTAAAGTTTCTAAAACTTCTCAATTAAGTCCAACTTAATTCAAATTTCACTTTTTCCTTTATAGACCTTTTATGTGTGACCCATTAGGTTCCTAATATGTTGGCAATGATTATAAAATATAATTCTAATTCATAATTAGAATCAGATAAATTAAAACTCCTTTTAATTTATCTTTAATTCTCTAATTAAACAATTTATAATCATAGATTAAGATTGACGTCTAGCAACACATCATGACCACTCAAATTTTAGGATTGTCATAATGGTTTTGACTAACCTTTCTATGTATGATTTTTCCGTATAATTCAATTCTTTCATCATACAATATTCTGATTAAACATATAACATGAAATTAATGTCTACTCTTTTTGAGTCCAATCATAGTAGTTCTCCATCATTAGTTATGATTCAATTAATGACATTTGTAAACTATTTACAGAACGTCATTATACCTTGGCCAAAGATTTTCCGAATCAATACTAATTGAGATTAGTAGAATATTCTCCTTAATTACTTAACGGTGATGAATCATATCTTGATCACTCAACTACCTCTATATAGTTCATGTTACATCCAACTACTACCGAATGAGCTATCTATGATTAGAATAAATCATAAATAGTATCAAAATATAGCAATCCCTACACAAGATAACTTTAGAAAGCTCACGTCAAATAATTACTTATACAATCTTCACAATTAGAATTTCCATAGACATACAAGTAATGTTTTAAATGGATTTCTTATATCGGGTCAGTTTAGTGAACTTGTTCTCTAACAAGCACCTACACGTTTGTTTAAGTATCTCCATACTTTAGCCTATGAGGTCGATTACTTTATTCACAAGGAAAAATATAACATGTGTAATGTCTTTTTATATTTTATTATTATCTAGTCTTAATAGAATAATGACTAGGAACAATTTCGGGATAATACATATATGCTAAATGAATCTCATAATTATAATATCGCCATAATTTCATTTGCAATGTATAATTATCTTATGAAATTTATCGTATACATCAAAACATGTACAAGATAAAGAATGACTTTAAATTATTTTGTCACTAAACTACAATCAATCGATTGGCTGTAAGGCATAAACTAACAATCTCTCACTTGCACTAAGCCAATCTTTTAGTATCTTATACTATATCACCATATGACGATTATATTAGTACTGGGACAGTGGCTTAACGAGAGAATTTTACAAGATTATTTATAGTAAGTACTTAATTAAATCTTACAACTTTCACTGTAATCGTCACCATAATTAAGAAAATTTTGCCTGACTACATCCTTGGATATTTGATGAGACCTTAGTTCTTTTTACATGTCTAATGGCTCTAATATTCCACAGTACATTGCTGTCTTGAACAATGTAAGGAACTATATTGGGTTCACTATAGAATTTATTGATCCAATTAATCATTTTCACTAAATGAAAAATATATTATGACTTAATTAGCAACCATTGCTATATTATAACCTTTCTAATGTTGAATGATATTGTTCTTGAGTAAAATAAACCATAATTAGGATTACTTCTAAAGTAATATGTTTATCTTCTTGAACTCAAATATCAACTCTTATTTAGGATAATGGATCCCTTTAATACTTCATAAGTATTAAATATCTCAAATACTAAATATCTATAGTACATTATCTACGTACTTGGACTTATAATAGGTAAACAACTTCCAATATGTCTCGATAGATCTAATTCCTATAATTAAATTATCACCTTTTCATATCCAACAAGAGTCATTCTTAGACAATTATAATTTGAAAATTAAAATTGTTGTTCTCTATGACTAATATGTCTCTACATGCTCCCACTTGAGAGGACAACTATACTCCCACTAAACTTCTTGTAGACACAATAAATTTACAATCATCTTCAAAATAAACTTTTTGAATCCATCATAAAAGTGAATCTTTCAACATCTCATAGCCTTTCAACTATGCATCAAATGTACCATCAAAAGCACTAGTTCTAGTTGGATGTATTGACATGAGATTTGAACCTTTCAAATTTCATCTTACTCCCACAATTTATCTTAAGAACTATTATTCTATAAGTATACATTGAAACAAATAATTTGTTCAACAGGTCTTTAAGAATATATCCAACATATTATATATCTTATAACCCCTTTATTACCTATTTTAGTTCTAAACTTAATGGATAATACATGCTTGAACTAAGCATTACATCCTTAAATCATTAACTTCGACTCTTTCAAAAACTTAATGTTTAGTATCTAATATGAAATCAAATATTCAATTGGAACTATTGAAGGTAAGTCAATGTACTAGGCATAGCTATAGAATAAATAAATATTACATTATACAACATCTCATATTGTATTTTACTCCTTACATAAATTCATACTCTTGTGAAATTTTGTTACGAAGGAATTTACCAGAGAATCTCATTTACTATAAATAACTGAAAATTTAAAACTCACAAAATAGATATCATCTAAGTGCTTCAACATTCTCAATGCTTAATTTCTATTTACATTTAAAAATTTTGAACTTTTCAAAATTTTAAATCATTATTTTATTTAATACATATGATTACATCACATAAAGTCTTTAGTAATATAATAAAATATAAGTATTATCCTTTTATAAATTGTTATTCCATCCAATACATGACATGTATAAATTTAACAATTCAATACCGTTCATCCTTTCACCAAAGGTTAATTTGGTTATTCTTCGACTTAATAAGTTTCACAAGTTTCATACGATTCATAATTAAAAGGATACACATATCCTTGTATGTAACTTTATGATTCTCATCATGTTGATTGAACCAACATGGCATAAAATAAGAAAATGATTGCATAACTTTTCTTGCCTGTACTCGATATTCTATAGCAAATGCCTTTAATTGTAGTCCACAATTATGCTTTTAGTAGGCTAAATTAAATGAAATAATTTCATCAAGGTACTATACCTTTCAGCTCTAATTCATTGCAACCTCTTGAATCTTGCTACCATGGTATTGACATACATCTTACATGTTGTCATCAAAGTTTACGAGACATTAGTTATCATTAAATTTTGTCATCTATATGATTTTGACATATCTCTATAAATTTTTCACTGAATCCTCAATAGGGATTATAGCAAAATTATATAATGGACATACAATTTTCTATCTAACTTTGAGAACTCTTCTTAAACATAATTTATGTATAAGAAATTAGGTTCATTAACTTAGTTTCAACTATACTAAACAAGGTTAATTCTAATAAGAACATAATATAAATGTAAAAAAGCAAGTAATTAATTATATGTCATGACTACCAAATAAGATTAGGACTTTAATAATATATTTGGTTACTCCCGCTATTTTATTTGAAATAATAAGCCTCACTATTATTCAGAAAGATTACTATAATGTTTTTAGTGGGTTAGGATCTCATTAAAATTTAGTTGATCTTGAGTTTGCTCAACAAATTAACTAAATTTACATTAGATAGATAACAACTTTATCAGTCACATCTCATGCGACTCTTGGATTTTTTATAAGACAACTCTTATCAAAACGTATCTTATATGTTATTCCTAACCCTGCTTCTAAATTTAAGTGATCATAAGTTTGATCATTCAAATTACACAAATTTAGTTAAGTAAAACTTACTATCATAAGATCAAACATAATTGGGTTAAAGTGGCCTTGAGTTTACTTAACATGCCTAACAATAAACAGAACTCTGGTTTTATTCTTATAATAATAGAAGGCAATAATTATATTCAAAACATGCACTTAATATTTTAACGAGGAATTTAAGTTTGTTTGTCTCATTAAACAGAAAGTTGTGTGTAAAATATTATACATACAAAACATACAATTCAATGTGCATAATATATCAAACATATATTCCAACATGCAACTTATGCACTCATAATAAAGTTATATGCATAAAATATTAAGTTTCGTTTGATTATAGTTATTAATCTTCATAATCTAAATAATATTTCCAACTATTTGAAAAACTAGATTAGATTAAATTCACTGATCCTTAATGAATTAAAATCTTATCTAAATAGAAATTTAATTTGATTTGAAAATATTTTTCAAATCCATTTTAAAATTATTTCTAATCATCTTAACTCCTTTAACAAAATTTCATTGAAAATATTTTCAATAAATTATGCTTTTTTACTTATTATAATTTAGAAAAAAAAACTCTTTTTTCAAAATTATACAAGTAATTCATTCTAATCTAATTAGAAAACTGTTTTTAATCTAATTAGAAATTCATTTTTGTTAATTAGAAAACTATTTCTAATCTAATTTGAAATTCATTTTCGTTAATTAGAAAACTATTTTCTAACATTAAAAGGAAACTACTTTTAAAATTAAATAAAATACTTTTATTTGATTAAGAAAGACATTTTTTATTAGTAAAAAGCTCATTTTCTCAATTAATAAGTAAAAATACTTTTCAAATTTTAATCAAGAAAATATCTTTTCTAATAAATCAAGAAACTTATTATTCATAAATAAAGAAATAATTTTTAAATAAATAGAATAATAGTTCTCTAAACAAATAAAATCATAATTTTAATTTATCTCAATTAAATTGAAGAACATAAATTTAATTACGAAACACAGTTCTTAATTATTTAGAAAACACTTTTTCTTAATTTTAAGGAATCTAATTGATTAATTTCAATCTAACTGAAACTAATCAATTCTAATTTAGAAACTACTTTTCTAAAATTAATTTAGAGTCAATAAATTATTAATCTTAATTATAGTAAGAAAAATAATTACTCTAATTTTGAAATTGATTTTTAGATTTAAAAATTTATGTTTGGGAAAGGTTTTGGAATACTTTATTCCAAACCAAAGATTGGGTTACTTTAATCCAAGCAAACCTTATTCTAGGATTAGAATATTCTTATCCTTGTACCCAAACACTGCTTATTCTAGCCTTAGGATACATTATCCTTCTTGCCAAACAACCAGTACTAGAATAGTCTTAACTTTACGTCCAAACATTAGCTATTCTAACCCTATAATAGTTATATCCTTGTATTCTAACACCTTGCTTCTTCTCTTTAAAAAACCTTAAATTTAAAGAAGCCAAACCTTAGCTGCCATTTGTAGCCTTTGCCGCTGCTGACTTCTTGCTCCACCACCAGTCTCGGTCACGCTTCACTCTGACGCAGCCATCGCAAGAATCTTCCTTTCCATCGGTACCACCACCTAGTCTAGCTTCAACGAGCCAACAGTCACAAATCTGTTATAGAAGTGCTCTAAAGGCAGTCGTCTTTAGTACTTATTGCACAAATATTTGTGATTAATAAAAAGACATTTTTGTTAATTTGATGCTCATGTTCTTTATGAATTGGTAGTGATCTTAAATCGAATTAATAAAGTCCTTGATACAATATATAACATGAAGGAAATCATGATGAGATCATGATAAAGAGATTCCTATCATGTGCAATTATATTAGTATCTAAATTATCCCTCGTTATAGGATTAATGAGACGGGACATTATTAATCTAGACAGACTAGCACATGTTATACTCCTTGATTAAATCAAACAATAGATCTCATAAGTTCTAAGCATGAGTTGTTTAGAGTTAACATGTAGATGCTTGTTAAGAGTAGTAAGTACATTGGATGACCTGTCATGAGACTATCATATAGATAATCTATTTTAGTTTCAGTGATAGTCTTATCATAGCAATGGTGCAAATATCCTTACACTTGAGGTGCTCAAGGATGTCTTGGATGTTGATCCTGTACTTTGACTCCATTCCTCGTTGCCTCTCAAATGTTGCTCATAGGGTGGTGATTGGGTACAACTTGAGGTATTTGAAAGTAATTGAGTAGCCAACAAAGGATTCACCACTACTGATAGGAGGAGATGATACCCCTGGCCTCTTGTCGCGGTTATTAATCGGGAATCTCTGACCAAGGTAGAAATGTCATTAAGATAGTCTTCAGTGACATATCTAATTGAGTAATGAGCTTCGGGTGCAAAAACTAACATCAGTTGGGCTAAATGTGATGTAGTTAGTCTAATAGGAGTTGACACTTTAACCATATTTTGAACCAAGTGGGGTAGAGAATGGTAAAAGGACGAATTGCATGGGAAAATTATCTAGGGAAGGGTTCGTAGTCAAACCACTGACTTTTTGGATAATTGGGGGTCATGATGTGATGCTAGATACCGCTCATGACTTTCGTGAATTAAGTGTTAATTCAAGTGGCCAATATAACCGGGAACCTAACGAGTCACACGCATTGGAGATGCAAAGAATGAGTAAAATGGCTTTGGATGAGGATCTAAGATATGAGAGATGCATGACTAAGCCACAAAAGTGTGGTAATTTAGGGTCATTTGGTTGTGAATCATATGACATATATGAATCCAGCGTATTAGATAAAATGACAAAATTACCCTTTAAAAAGGAGTGACCGTTTTTATGCTAAATTAAGTGAGATTAAAGGCCACTTAATTCCCACTAACTATCCATTGATTTTGGGAGTTGTAGGAAGGCTAAAGGGCGTCAAAGACACTTTATTCTCGTCTGTCAAGAGTAGCAACTGTTGCTGCCTTCGTGTGACGTTGTTTGAGTGGGTACTACCTCACCTTATTCTGTTTTTCTTTTCTAGTTGCAATCTCCAACCCAAATATAAAACACATCCAACGTTTTCTAACCACCATAACTTCAAAATCTTATTAATTTTATTTTCCAGATTCTCATTCTGTTCGTATCTTATTGTCAACTTCCAATCTTAAGCCCCACAACACCAAAGCATTATATGCATTGGCTTCAAAAACCAGTCATTAAAGTCCAGGTTCTTGGGACTTTTAAGTTTCTAATTGTTTAGGTTCAAAGCTTATTGAAAATTCCAGATTGTATAAGCATATTCTCATTAATTTAATGAATTTCTAAAATTTTGAACCTCTACAATTAATACAAACTTTTCATATTGTTAATTTTTGGATTTCATTTAAATCTGATTTTAGGTTTGCAACTATTGCAATTTCATGTCAACAACAATCAAACAATTTAATCAAATTATATAATTAAAATTCACTTTGATACCATTATTGGAAAATCGGGACGGAATCAGATCCCGATTGTAGCGAAATAACTAGGAAACTTTTTTATAATTTGATTTCCTAAAAATCAAGATTGCTTTAATTTTATAAAATGATTAACACATAAATCATAATAAAGCATGAATCTTAATTCATACCTTATTCTAAAGCTTGATTATTTTCTTGTCGTATCTCTCGAACCGTTTTTGAAACTAGTCAATCTCAACCACCATAGCCACACAAGTGTCCAACCTCTAATAGTATTAATAGAATAAGTTGAGAGAACTCTGTAACTCTTACTGAGAGGGTTAAGCAAGAAGTGTTACCTTCATTAAAGCTTAGACATATTTATAATAAGTTTTGAACATTATAGTAATTTAACTAAAATTAAATTATACTTTCAGTTAAACGTTAATCAGAATTATAAATAATTTTAATTAAATATTAATTATGCCCAAATAAGATTCAATATCTCATACTGATTCCTATTTATTAAATACCTCGTATTTAATCATAAAGTTTCTTAGACTTTACAGTCAAGTCTAGTTTGATTAAAATATCCTTGCTCTCTTAAACTAGTTCTTTATGTGAGACCCATTAGATTTTTCAAATATGTTGGCAATGATTATAAATTACAATTATAATTCATAATTAGAATTAGATAAATTAAAACTTCTTTTTTATTTATCTTTAATTATCTAATTAAACAATTTATAATTATAGATCAAGATTAACATTTAGCAATACATCATGGCCACCCAAATATTTAAGAATGTCAAAGTGGTTTAGACTAACATTTTCGTAGATGATTTTCTATATAATTAAATCTTTTCTTCATATAATGTTCTGATTAGATATAGAACATATAATTAATATCTACTTTATTACTAGTCAAATCATATTAGTTCTCACCATTAGCTGTTGATTCAATTAATGACATTTGTAAACTATTTACTTGAATCAATACTAATCGAGAGTAACAAAACATTCTACCTAATTACTTTAAGGTGATGAATCATATCTTAATCACTAAACTACATCTATATAGTTCATGTTACATTCAATGACTACGAAATGAGCTATCCATGATTAGAATGTCATAAGTATTATCAAAATATATCGATCCCTAAATAAAATAACTTTAGCGACCTAAGTCAAAAAATCCCTTATACAATCATCACAATGAGAATTTTCGTAGATATACAAGTAATATTTCAAATTGATTTCTCCTATCTTGTCAGTTTCAGTAAACTTGTTCTCTAACAAGCACCCACACATTTATTTAAGTATCTTTATACTTTAGTTTATGAGATCGACTACTTATTGCATAAGAAAAAAACATAACATGTACTAGTCTTTATATTTTATTAATGTCCAGTCTTAATAGAGAAATAACTAATAACAATTTAGGGATAATATATAAATGAAATATAAATTTCATAATTATAATCTTATCATAATTTTATTTGTAATGCATAATTATCTCATGATTTTTATCATATACATCCAAAAATATTCAAGATATAAAATGTTTTTAAATTATTTTTGTCACTAAATTACAACTAATCGATTGACTATAGAACATAAACTAACAATAAGCTCTACAGACACAAAACTCAAATGCAATTTTTTTTGAAAAAAAAAACATGAGATCCTTATATATAGTACAATCTCCAAACCAAATTGACGAGAAAACAATCTCATAGTAATTGTGTTTGTAAATGTAGGCCCTCGAGGGTAGAACCACGTAAAATATTTGTACTATTTAGCTTCCATATTTCCTTCTAATTCAGATAAAAATAACAACAATAACAATTCAGAAAGATTTCGCTGAACGCAAGTCCGGGAGAGAGTTCACTTCAGATACCCATACATAAGAACAAGAAGCTGGCACAAGTGAACAATTGGAGCCTATCTAAAGCAACAGAACAAAGACATGGGCCAATCTAAGGAACATCATGTATGAAAGCTATAACATGAAATATCAATTTTATTGAATGTTCATCCTAAGGTATAGCGGCATGTTTCTCACTTATTAAAAACAAAATTTGACATAAAAAAGATTATTAAATAAAACTGCTAAAAATAATAAAATATATAGATTCAATTTATTAAAAAAATTGTTCACTATTAATTATATAATTAATGATATTAACTATATAAGTAACAATGCTGACATGATAAGTCAAGATTTATGTAATAAACAAGATTATACGTCAATAAAATAATCCTAAATTTTTCTCAAAATCAAATTAAGAGTTGTAATATTATTTAGATTTATTTTTATTTTTTAAATACTAACATATAATATTATTTGTTACGTAAATACTAATTTGTTAAAGACTAAATTGTATATTGTAACTTCTTATATGGATTTGATTCATCCAAGCTAATGGGCAGTCAAAATGCTTCATAGAAGGAAAGCATTTGGTTGAATTCTACAGTATATAGTAATACTAATTCAAAGTGTGACTGCCCTTTTTTCCGCATTCGAAATCAGTTTACACATGTAACCAAACAACGAATTGCGTTTCAAAGTAAAGCTTCGTGCTTCTCTCCATGAGTGTGCAAGTTATTCAAGACGTGGAGAACACGCTCGAGAGGGACGGAGAAATCTCGTGCGCTGACTTTCCGACCTGAAGGAAGCACTTAAAGTCAAAGAGTCACAGGTCAAACTTTGCTTAGCAGGATTTTGTGCAAGACTTATCGTTTAATGAGTCAGCCTAAGAATTCGACCGTAGAATTACGTGAAAACATTGGGTAAAAGAAATAATAATAATCTTTAAAAAATATTTCTCACAAACTTCTTCCGTTGAAAAAACCAATAAAATACATGTGACATAAGTATTACACATATACTAATCCAGGGTCGTTCCTATAGTTTTATAGGCCTCGGATGAAATTAGAAAAAAGGGCCTCATTAAATCGACAATATATTTAAATTTACATATTTATATGAAACATAAATGACTCAATTTATAAGTTTACATAAGTTATAACGTTAACCTATAACGTTAAAATCATTTAAAGCCAACGTATATAAGTTAATGTTAAAATCATTTAAAGCTAATGTTCTTGAGAGGAGGCTGTTGCGTGTTGCGTGTTGCCTGTTAAAGTCTATCGCGTGTTGCCTGTTGAAATCTGTTGTTGTTGGAGAGAAGGCTGTTAGAAAAGCCAAAGTTAAAACATTGCATCATCACTTCTTAGAGAGGAGGCTGTTGAAGTGGGCCCCCTCTTATAGTGGGCCCTAGATAGGGGCTCCAAGTACTAATCCAATATTGTTCACAAGACCATTTATTTTAATTTTTAAATTTAAACCAAATAAATTAAATTTATCTTAAATTAATAATTTTCTGTAATTATCTTAAATGGTTAATTTACAAATTTAATAATTGAATTATGTTATCATATTAATAATATTTGATTATTTCACATCTGAAATTTATATTAAATATGTTTTGTTAATAATTTTTAACTGAGATCTATTTGAAAGAATTTTTCAAGAAAACTATAAATTAAAAGAATTTTAAAAAATTAAAGGCTAAAAACTTTTTCTAAACTTTTTTAAATGATAGGAGAGATTTATTTCTTTTACCTGAAAATATTTTCCTAAGTATTAAAAATTAAGAAGCGTATTTTGTTATTAGTTTTAAGGTGCCCCATAATTTTTGTTATGTTTAACCATTTTTTTATCATA
>JANKOD010000005.1:12700136-12721304 GCA_026284645.1 Erythroxylum acuminatum | reverse complement strand
GCATCGAGCTCCACTTCATGTATCTTCAAGGATCCAAGCAATTCATCAAGCTTTAATACGCTCAAGTCCTTAGCTTCCTGTACCGTGGTGACCTTCAGTCTCCATATTTTCGGTAGGCTTCTGAGAATCTTTTGAATATGATCTTGATTATCGTAGATTCTCCCAAGAGCTTTAAGTCCATTGATGATAGTTTGAAATCGTCCAAACATCTGATCGATAGACTCATCTTCCTTCATTTTGAACAGCTCACACTGGTGTACAAGAATGCTTATCTTGGACTCCTTCACTTGGTTGAAGCCTTCGTGTGCGATGCATAGTGAATCAATATGTGTAGATTCAATGAAGAGCTGCATCTTGTCTTTCCAATAATGATAATCTTCACAATTAAACGCAGGAGGTCTAGTGACAAAGGCGCCTTCAGCTATATAAACGTGTGATTCTGCCATGGATCTTTATCCTCACTTTGTAACGGTGGTTCTTGGACACCGAGCTATGATACCAATTGAAGTAAATCACGCATTAGTACAGACTTTACGTTCAATATACAAAATGAACAAGAAGGGGGGTTGAATTGTATATCCTTTTTTGTGAATACAATCACCTTTTATATTTCTTTGAAAACTTACTTTTTCAAAGTTTATTAAGTAAAAATCACAATGTATTGCAATTAACTTCTATATACTTGTATAAACAGTAGAAATTAAAAGTCAAAAGTTAGAGAGTAGACACAACGATTTTATCCTAGTTCACCCCAAACTGTGGGCTACGTCCATTTCTCAGAACTCTTATGAGATTTCACTATTCTTCTCAAATGTACAAGTATTCTTTTTCGCAAAGCCTCTTCAAGTCTCTTACACCAAGTATTGCTTCCGCTCACTTAGCCTCTTCAGGCTCTCAGCTTTTCTTCTTTCTTACAGAAAGATATTGCGAGCTTTGTTATAGTAATGATAGTTCTAGTATTTCGCACAATGAATACAGTGTTTCGCTAAATTCTCTAACTCAAAATCATTAACGTTTTCAGTCTTCGACTCCAACTTATATATATAGCCTTCGTCATCAACTACTTCTTGATAGTTGCTTCTTTCTTCTTGTTTCTTGATTCTTGTAGAAACCGGTATTCAGTTGAGTTCTGTAACTAACTCAAATTTATTAACCGTTCGACGTAGTATTGGGTCTTCGTCTTAGTTTTTCTTCCATCTTAGTTTGCTACCCTCTTACTTTTGCTTCTGCTTCCGTCTTTGTTTCTTCCGTCTTACTTTTGCTTCCGCTTCGTCTTAGTTTCTTCCATCGTAGTTTTGCTTCCGCTTCATCTTAGTTTCTTCCGTCTTACTTTTGCTTCCACTTCGTCTTAGTTTCTTCCGACTTACTTTTGCTTCCGCTTCGTCTTAGTTTCTTCCAACTTACTTTTTCTTCTGCTTCGGCTTAGTTTCTTCCATCTTACTTTTGCTCCTACTTCGTCTTAGTTTCTTTCGTCTTACTTTTAATTCCGCTTCCGTCTTAGTTTCTTTTGCTCCTGCTTCGTCTTATTTTCTTCCGTCTTACTTTTAATTCCGCTTCCGTCTTAGCTTCTTCCGTCTTACTTTTACTTCTGCTTCGTCTTAGTTTCTTTCGTCTTACTTTTGCTTCCACTTTGTCTTAGTTTCTTCTGATCAAAACAGTTCAATAATTTCTAATATTATTATTATTTGGTTTTCATCAAAATTATTAGATGTGAAGTCATTTTAACTTAACATGTTTGAGTTGTTATGTAGTGATATTTCATTAGAAGATATGAATTTGAGAATATTATGAGTAAAAGTGATGTTAGGATGGATGTAGGATCAATGGGAGATGTCTAAGATGGAGTTTTGATTGTAAAAACCCGTAGGTTACACGGTCAGGCCGTGTAAATGGACACTAACTGTGTATTCCAAGTGCAGAAAATGGACACTGTATGTGTGTTTTGACCTCCTAAATGGCCAAATCTCTCTTTTGAGTCTTCATAAAAATTGTAGACCTATAAGTTTTCTTCCAAACCGTCCTAAGAAGACTTTAATCTGATATCTCTAGTGAAAGTTATTCCAATTGTCCCAAAATAAGGTTCAATATGATTGAGGACAAAATCATGTTTGATTCTTTTGGACATAACTTCTTCATCCGACCTCCAAATGAAGTGATTCTTGAACCAATAGATTCCTAAAAAAAATCTATCTCTACATAAAACTTGGTAGCATTATGAATTGATTTGAAAAAGTGTGATTGAAGGAAAGTGAGGGAATCTGTTGGAATAGTATGAGCTGGTATGATTTCACTGAACATGCTTGGGTATTTCGGTTATATCTTGATCTGTGGATTTCCAAATGAGATGATTCTTAAATTGGAGTAAATTAGAAATATAGGGTTACAACATGTTTGAATAGATCGAATTTTAATTTTATCTCTAAGAATTTCAAATTTTCTGGATTGAAGTCAAGTACAAAATACTGTTATAGTTAAGAACAGTTTGAATTATTTGGAGAATATCTTTCGAAATACTAGACCAATTTGTATGATTTTGGTGTCATTATAAACTTAAGAAATAGGGGAACATGTTTCTAGAAGAAATTTGTGCCAAATGAGTTCATTATTTGGGTAAGAAAGAACATAAAAAGTTGACCTGAAATGATGTTTTTGGAAAAATATGATGTGACCAATTGAGTTATGAAATTAGATTCAAGTGGTTGTATTGAGACATAAACCTTAAGTATAAATGTTATTTAAGTGAGTTTTGACATTGGAATGACTTTATGACTTGAATAATGGAAAAACACCCGAGAATGTCATTGAGCATGCATTGTACATGGTCCATATACCTACTTGTGCATAAATGAGTTCTTATAATTGTGCAAAGTTGTAACGTGTGTGCAATGTGTATATTGCATAATTTTGATGTGCAAGATAAACGTCCGCATTCAGTCGTTTTCAGGTCATGGAAGCTAATGCTAATCTGGAGCGTACTGTGAGTCAACCTAGATGGTCTCATTTCATTGTTTGTTTTGATTTCAATTTCTGCCTTAAATGACTGTTGATAGGATTATTATGCAATATGAATATGATTGATGTGATTATGCTGATTCTTAATATTGAAGGTTCGAGATTTTTGATGCGCGAATGAAATATTGAAGTGCTACTTGAATCTGAATTGGGCGGAATATGTGATTTCTTAAATTGATTGCTAAATGTCGGACCTAGTACCAAAGGAATAAATGTGAATATGCATATGAATAAAAAGGTGATTCTCAACTTAAAAGTTCAATGTCGGACTAAGGTCTGATGACATATGAAAGTAACTAATTGATCCATTGTGATTGATGCATTCCATTACATGAATGCATAAAAAATAAAGGCTGTTGTGACCAGAGTCGCCAGTGAAAAAGAGATTAAAGCTCGATATGTGATAAGAGCCTCAAGCTCAGTTATGAATGTATCCGGTATCCACTAAGGGATATGGGACATTATCTGATACAGCTCGGTATCCACAAGGGATATGGGACAGCCAAGTATCCACTAAGGGATATGGGCCAGTGACAAAGGCACTAGGCCACAACAAAGTAACAAAGTGAAAGTGAGTCTCATTTGTACTACATATGCATGATATGAATGATTGTAATGATTTGAATGACTTGTGAATGTGATATGTGTTGAATGTAAAATGTGAAATGACTGATTAAGTATATGTGATTCAATATGATTAATACTGAAATGATGTGAATTATGTGAATATGTAAATTGTATGTGTTATGTGATGAGTGAGCCATCGAGGATGGTCACTCACTGAGTTTGCAAAAACTCACCCAAAATTTGTAATTATTTTTCAGGCTCAGACGAGTACCCTATTAGACAAACGGGAGTATACTTGCTGCATTCAAGTGAGAGATAAACATCGGGATCAGATTGCATCTGCATTTGTATTTTCTTATTTTTGTGTAAATCTGTACATTTCACGATCTCTGTACAATGTGTATTCAAATATTTCTGTGTGTAATAACTGGTCAAAATTGGAAATGCTTTGTTAAAGAGATTGATCAAAGTGTAATGACAATTGTGATTTCAACTTTTATAAAATAAAAGTATGAGTCTGATTTGATTACAGATTTCCGCATATGCATATGATAAATTAAAAAAAATTATTAAGTTTCAATAAGTTTTGACTGTTCTAGTATAACGCCCTTGCGGGATTTGCACTCGGGCATCACTCAGGATGTCATACACGTGTGCAAGGGTGGGGTGCTACACTGGTAACATATAAAATCCTTTTGTTACAATCTTTTGCCATGATCTTTTCCATTATCAAAGGAATGAATGATCCTCTCAACAAGCAATCATCGAAGTACTTATTGTTGATAAGAAACCTTACTTTTTAGGATTATTGGAGACTCGTATTAAATCTCACAAGTTAAAGAATTCTATGATGTTTTTGGGGCCTAATTGAAGTTTTAGTTCCAATTAGAGAATTTTATTAAGTTTTTGGGCCCTAATTGGAGTTTTGGTTCCAATCACCAAGACCACTACAATAGCATAATAATTTTTGCTTTTTTGTGAGACAAGTTTCAAGCATCAACAAAGTGCAACTTAGATTAATACATGCATCTTGTTTGTAAGTACCAAACTTCTCAGTTTTCATTCGAATTGACTATTATTTATGCTTCTAATTTTGCTTTTCAAAGATCCAAATTGTAGGAGGATTTGGTTTCTACAAAATCTTATGTAGTTTGCCCCTAGATTATTGATGGAGATTTTAATTGTGTATATCCTTATGAAGTTTAAGGGATAATATCGACCTTAATTCTTTGGAAAAATAATTGGAATCTTCTTTAGGCTTAGTAGAACTTTTTGATTTGAGCTATGTGGGATTTCACTTTACCTGGTCTAATAAGAAGCAAAGGAGTAGCTTCACAAGGAGCAAGTTGGATAGAGTGCTAGTTAACCATCTTTAGACTAATCAGTGCCTTAGTTCCTTGGCTTATTTTGGTCCCCTAATATGCTATTATCACTCTTTTATACAAGTTAATGTCTCTACTTGTCAAGTTTCTTATAATTCACTAGGTCTTCAATTTCCTAGCTCATAAGGAGGGGCTTTTGGATTTAGTCAAGGGTATTTGGCAAACCAGGGTTCACGGGTGCAAATCCCTCCTACTTATACAGAAGCTGAGGCTGCTCAGGAATAGGATGAAGTTATAATTGAATCACTGGGAGAGTATGGCACTTGAATTCTACTCAAGGGCCCTATAAGATCATAATTCCTTGATGTTTCAAAAAGTAAGGATTTCTTGGAGTCAAGAGGGTGATGCAAACACCAAATTCTTCCACTTTCATTCTTTCTAGATGAAATATTAATAAGATATTCAACTTGCTAGACGATGATAATCATTTGGTAACAAATAGCCATTCCATTCATAGGATGGTTTATGACTACTTCAAAGGTATTTTTAGTTTAGGCTATACATCTCTTTGCAACCCTCAGACCATAGCAGATCTTCTTAATGCTTCTACTCCTTTAAATGTTGATATATATGATGAGCTTCAGAAACCTGCCTCAATATTGGAAATCAAGAACATCTTTTCAATTTGAATCCAAAGAAAGCTCCTGATCCTGATGAGTTCAATACTTATTTCTTTCAGTATACTTGGGATATCACTGGTGATTTAATTGTTCAAGTGGTGCAGGAATTTCTCTCTTTAGGGAGAATGTAAAAGGAGCTGAATTCTTCTTATATTTCTCATTCCCAAACTTCACTGTGTTATCAACCTTAAGGATTTTCGACCAACATCCTGCTACACTACTATATACAAAGTAATCTCCAAGTTGCTTGCAAGTAGACTCAAAAATATCTTGTAGAATCTTATCCATCACTCTCAAAATGCTTTTATTCCTGGTAGATCAATCTCTAACTACATCTTATTGATATACTGAGGGAGTATGAGTCATACAAATCAATCAAAAGTTGTGCCACTAAAGTTGAGTTTTCTAAGGCTTTTGATACCATTAGATGGGACGTCATCAAGAGTTGCTTTGAGTGGTTTAGGTTGCCTAGCAATTTCATTTACTTGATAGATGCTTGTACTTTTACCAATACTTTCAACATATTGATTAATGGTAATCTCACTCTACATTTAAAGGGAACCAATAGGATTAGGCAAGGGGATCCCTTTTCCAATTATCTTTTTGTGGTTGCTTTGGAAATTCTTACAAGTTTGATTTTGAAAAATACTCAAAATTGCTCCAGTTTCAAATATCACCACAAATGCAAAGCTCTAGAACTTACATATCTCAGTTTCGTAGATGACTTCATATTGCTTTCCAAGGCTTACTACTCATCTGTCTCAAATTTGTTCGACTATGCTAAGGTGTTTTATAGGTTTCTAGGTCTTGATATCAACTTATAAAAGAGCATGTAGTATGTTTCATTTGATATTATTCTAACTGTAAGATTGGAATTGTTGGCAAGGCTGAATGTTCATCCTCTACCTTTTAAGTGTCTGGTGGTTCCTATTTCTTCTAAGAAAAGTTACAGGGACTGTCTCCCTCTTCTAGAAAGGTATAGAAAAAGAATCAACTCCTAACAAAATAAGTCTCTATCTTATGCAGGGAGACTTGTACCAATCACTTCTATGTTAAGAAGCCTTCACATCCACTGGATCTTCCATTTATTCTTGCTTAGAAGGATCAACAGGGAGCTTATGAAAAGTATTAAAAAATTCCTATGAATTGGTATTATTGACAATTTCAGAGGGGATAAAATCAAATCAGAACATTTTTGTTGGAGAAAAAAAGGAAGGGAGTCTAGGGCTTACTTCTTTGCAAAAGAGCCAAAACTTGTTAGTTGCTAAAAGAATTTGGAGATTGTTCATAGACAAGGAATCCTTTTGGTCTAAGTGGATCAATGAAGCATACCTTAAGCATTCCAGCTTCTAGCAGTTAGATAAGAGGAAAGAATACTCTTGGTACTTCATTCACAGACTTAGAAAGAGGCTCATCATATATCCTCTCATTAAAGCTCAAATAGGGAATGGTCTTTCCTTTTGGTTATGGTTTGATAATGGGTCTTTACATAGCCCTCTGATTCTAAGAGAAGAAGTTTCTCCTTTCATCACTAGAATTCCAACTCAATCTCGAGTGAAAGAGATTATTCATGGAGGTGAAAGAGTTAGATCTTATTTGCTATATTACTCCCCCAACACTTCTAAAGATGATAGTTTCCATTGGATGACTAACAAAGGTAGAGATTTCACTAATCAAAGTTGTCTTAAAGTCATTACTCAGCATCATCCTAAAGTTGAATGAAAGGATCTTAGGTGCCTAAAGCCTCCCTTGTAACTTGACTTGCTGCAAGACTCAAATTGAAAACCAAAGATAGATTGAATGGAGCCACAAATCAGATATATATGCTATGCAACTTGCAATGTAAGTCTATTAATCACCTATTCATTTATTATGATTATACTAGTGTCATTTGGAACAAAATGCTGCAAGTAATGGGATTACAATGTCCTCATCAGGAGTGGCTCGACATACTTGTTTGGCCAAATAAACTTTTCAAAAGCAAGAGGGTGATAATGTAAATTTGAATTTGGCTACAAATAACTCAGCTTACTCTACTCGAAGCGAAAGGAAGAGGAGGATGTTTAATGGAACTGAAATAGATAAGAATTAGCCCACTTTGTTTGTTGCTCAATTAGGAAGCTTTTACCAACTCATGTCCAAGAGAAAATGAATGTAGCAATGAAACGAAGATGGAGACTGATTTTAGATTAATATCGTTGCAAGTCTACAAATAAAAATGTACTGGTTATTTGTATTTTAAATAAGTTGTACTTGTCCCTTTCTATTAGTTCTTCTCAGTGTAAATGACATTCTCTTGTACATTTTTGTAACTTTTAGAGTTAATGAAAATTTTCATTTTTTAAAAAAAATATTAAACTAATTTAACAAGATAAAAAAATGTGGCAAAACCCAAAAGAATCCATCTTGCTTTATCTGCCTACGGCAACAGAAAAGTTGACGGCAAGAATCTCACTTTAAAACACACTACTGCAGTATACAAGGTGCCTATATACCTGTCATAGATGCTGGCGTACTTTACCAGCAAACTCTTCGCCTAAAAGAATAATAGCTCTTTGCTGCTAGTTCTTATAGCTTTAATATTTCCCGTGCATCCCAATCGATGAAAATTTAAAGTCATCTCCTGGCAAACCTACTTTTTCGAATTCTCCTCCTGGGAGTTGTATGAGAAGCTTCTCCAACAGCTCTTTCCAGATTAGACTCCTCTTCATCCTCACTTGTTTCATCGGACCTCCATCTAAATGCGCCATTCACATTCTTCTCATCGATGGCAAATTGCTCCTCTCCACCACTACAATGAAAAGACAATGAGAGACAACTATAAGAACTATAATGCGATCACTCAAAATGCAGAAAAGGATCGAAAGAAAGAAAAAGAACACAGAAAGAAAAGAAAATTATAATACCTCCAACCAATGGACATTGGATCATCCCCAAAGGTCATCTTGTAATCTCTATCATTGCCATGTGAATGAACATTTTCACCAGGATGACGTGACCAAGGAGCGTGTGCAGAATCATTAGGAAAACCAAGGTTGCTGCCTGATGGAGCTACTGCATTAGCTAAAGTGCTTGGGGAATACGCAGGACTGCTCTGGTATTTTTTACTAAAACCATTCTGTTGCATTTCTGGTGAGAACTTATCAAATTGATACTGGTGAAGGTTACTATTGAGAAGCACTTGAGATGTGCTGGTGATTTCCCTTGATGGTGTGCCATTTATGGGCTTAACATGAGAACTTCCCGGAGTTGAGGCACCATCATATCCAAAATTCTTACTCATGCTTTCTTGAGGTCTCAGACCTCTTTCTGCATTTGCAAGGAGAACTGATGGACAGCCATGATTCTCAAGTGCAAACCGAGGATGATAGATAGATATACCACTATTAATTGGAGTTTCAAGAACTGATGGCCCTAGTGCCGTTGCATGATCTGTATATATAACAGAAGAATCACCTGATTTTGGAAGCACTAAACTGTTTGACATTGGTTGTTGCACCAAGGGTATATCAGATTTTGCTGATACTTCAGGTTCTTCACCAAAGCTGTCCAAAATGCCAGGCAACAGTTTTCCAGCTCTTACCACTTGTTGTTGCACTTGTGGCAGCAAGTCTATGGATCTGGCCTGTTTAAAGCACATTTAGTTCAGAATTCACTGTTCATCCAATGCCCAATGTCTATAACATTAGCAGGTTCCAACTTGCGTCACTAACAGAAATTATTTAATTATCAAGATCCTTAACTTGGAGTCTTCTATATGGCAACACTATTCAAGAGTTGCACTTAGCAGGGTAGATCAAAAGCTTATTGTTGTTATTGAGCATAGCTTGTTGAATACAGTTTTTAGATGTTGCAAGATTGAAGGCATAGAAATTCTACCCATATTGCATGCTCCACAAATTGAACATTATTTGAGAAAATTGGTTCTTTACAGACAAAAATGCATGCAAAAGCAGTGAAATGTTTCAACCACTTACTACAAGTCCGGCCCTCCACTGACTTGCAGATCTGATTCTAGATAAAACTGATTCCTCAACAGTATTCTTTGAGAGGAAGTCCTCCTCCAATATCTTAAGTTTGAGATCAATTTGGTAGGCCTCAACATAGCGATACCGCTGCAATACCAGGAAATATATATCATCTCACAAGTTAGAAGACAGTCCACAGATAAACTTCTTAAACAAAAACCAATAGTACATAGTGCAGTTTCAACAGTTACATAAAGTTTAGATGAATCTATACACCCATTGTTGAGAGATTATGGACTGTAATATAATTGTTACTATTTGAGGTAATGAGTTGGAATTATACTTCATAGTATATCACCAATACGTCAAACTAAAATCATTGATAGACTCCTATCACTAGGACTAAAAATCTGGCAATCAAATGTGCCTCTGAAACTTGGCAATAGTTACCATGGGTGCACATTAAATTATTTTTTACCCTTCCTTTTTATTAATGCTGTTCCATATAATGTCCAGTATTTCAGAGTGGCAGGCATGGGAAAAGCAACAAGAACATCTGGAATATTCAGACTACATGATACAAACTTAAAGACGGATTGGACTTGATGATTACCTGAAGATAGAACACCACAAGAAGACTTCCAGTAGTAGTTGAGGGATCATGATCAGCATAATCGAAGAGACACTTATGGATATACTTTTCCTCTTCTGAATTCCATGGCAACTCTATCATTCGATCTACCAAATTACTCTTGATACAGAGACAACAAATTTCAGTCACTAGTATCTCTACCCAGTCCTCCCAGGATCTGTGGTAACCCTTTAAACCATCAGATGCATCCCCAGGTACTCCAAACTTCGATTCCCTGAATTTGTTGCAAATCATTCTCTGATACATAAATGCTTCAGTCAGAAATCCACATGCTACTCTTATCCGAACTGCAGTAACAGCCTCATTAAGTGAAACTAGCTGTGATCCATCCTGCCCAGACCATCGTAAGACCATAAGAGCTGTTTCAGGAGCTTCCCTTTCTAGCAGGACTTGAGCAATCTTTGGATGAGTTGACGGACCAGAGATCTCGGAAAGAAGATTGCATGCCTCCTATGTAACACAATGTAGCAGAATGATCAGCATATGCAAATCAAGTACAAAGAACAATGCATGTGCCAAGTTACTAAACAGAGACCTCTTCCAGTTCATGAAGATGCACATTTACTTAGCCGGGAGAACTGGTTGAAAAATGCAACCTTCTGACGTAAACTTACCATCAGTAAAATATACTTTGGCATAGAAAAGTAATTAACAATTCAGATAAAAGCATAAGTCAAACAATCAAGTTTATTATGTATTCACCAAATGTGATGTAGTTAGCCAACATAGAAGCCCCATCCACAATTCTCAATCTTACATTTATTGTCCTCAGCAACAACAAAACTGATAATAAATTCCTTTTGGAAGCATAGTCAATTACCTGAAGAGCTTCATCTGTGTTGTCATCCAGAAGATAAAAGGTCAGTGATTCCAATAATGAATGCCTGGTTATACCAAATGTAGCTGCAAAGTCATCAACAATGTGTCTCCAGGCCTCATCAGGCCTTGTCCAGTGTCGGTCAAAAAGGTAGTACAGAAACTGATCAAATGTGAAGGAAACAAGAATAACAAAAATTCTGCAAACTGAAAATATATAGTTATAAGGAGAACTATTAGAAAGGATACAATTGCTTGCTTTGCAACCACCAAATCAGAGCTTCCATGCAAAAACAGTAGATCTACAGCAGTTCGAAGACTTTCAAATGGATAGCATCCTGCCATGCCCTCTATCTTAGACCTAAACAATAATCTTTTATCCTTGTGCAAAGATAAAAGTTCCGGTTCCTCAACATCATCCCTTACATGCCCTATATCAAGATTTTCCAGAGCATCATCAATGAACAGGGAACCAGTTGGTGTACTTGGCTCAGCATCTTGATTAACAACATCCGGCCATGAACGTCTAATAGCAGCGGATTTCCTTTCTCCGACGACTGAACACCATGATGTAACATCAGTATAACGGGCTTTCACATTCTTCAGAAATTCATGTCTTATACACCAAGCCATAATATCCGCATGCTGAAAATTGAGAATCAACACTACGAATAAATTAAATTTTAAATGCAGATAGGAGAAATGATGCTGCCATCAAAAGGGTCTGAAAGTTTAGAAAGGACATTTTAGATTCAAACATAAAACATTAGAAAATATCACTCTATAGCAGAATAAAAGTCATGATGTGCAGAAGAAATAAGCCTATTCTGTAACTCTTGGCGGCTTTAGATACTAGTATCTGATGGGTAGAAGAAAATACATGAAACAGGCTACTGAGTACTGATGCAAGGAAAAGAATATCAACAAAGCTTACTGTAATAAACCAGCAAGCAACCACACAAACCTGCTTTGTCTTTAAAGCATTCTCTTCAAGAAGTTGCAAGTCATGAAGCTGGGCTGAAAGACTATCCCTAATTGATGACACCAAAACTTCTAGCACATTTAATATTGCAGCCAGACGAAATGAAAGTTTAGGAAGTAAATCTAATCTATCTTTCACATCTTCTGCTTCCAGATTATCTAGCAAACAGTTAAGAATACAAAACTTTATGGATTGACACATAGTATGAATCAGTCAAACACAAATGTTATATCTTCAAAACTTAAAGAGGATACATATCTCCTGAAGTTCTGATATGACATTTGCAAAAGTCCGCTTGCACCAATCCTTGATGACCACTTCATCCAACAAGAAAGCAATGACAGGATCACTAGAGACAGCACTTTCATCCATACAAACATCTGTAACATCTGTTAAATTATGTTAAGGATATTGGAAATCAATATTTGTTTTTTTTTTTCATTATTCCACCACATTGAATTTATCAGGCAAAGTGACATAAATGAGAACACTGGATAATCCACTTTTCAGGTAGTCCTATTACAGGCATTCTTTTAGGACACTTCCACATGGAAGTTTCAAATGAAAAATCATATGCAATTGGAAAGGTAAAATTTAAAAATTATGATATGAGATGAACACCAAGCACTCAGTGAGGAAGGGAAGGGATACAGTGACAAATCAAAGAAACCAAGTTATTTTCCATGGCAACATCAAACAAGGAATAGAGTCGTTGAACATCAGCAGTTAATTGGCTGTCCCCATCTTCTCCCTCTTGAAATCTTTCATCGCATTGTTTGGAAATGAGGCCAGCCTCTATACACTTGTAATAAAGGCGAAGACGTAATCGATTGCTATTCTTAGGTATTGGGATTCTACAGATGGGGCAGAGATCACAACGTTGACTGCACTCAGAACATAAGGACGCATGCCCGCATGAATTCAACACATACTGTACATATCTTCCACAACTTCTCAAGTCCCTAGTTGCCCGACAACGCTCAAGTTTCGCCTCACCGCACAACTCATGCAAATCAATTGATGCCAAGTGTTCCAATGCTTCCTGAAATGAGGTTCGAAATACAATAAAATATTTCAGAAAAAGAATATAATCCATTACCAAACAAATTGTATAGAACAGACCACATAAACAACGACTGAACAACATTCATCAATCCATACTAGATCTCAGTTCTGTTGGTACAAAAGTTTTTTGCTAAAACAATCAATATTCACCAGTCTTGCCCTTTAAGTTCACTGGTCAAAATTTCTACTTCAATCATGAAAAAAGGGGGAAAAAAAGAACTAAAATGATTTCAAAAGCAAACCAATATTGCCGTTCGTATGCAGTTTAATCCAACCCTAACGAACAAATAGGCTGCAGCTAAGATCCTACCATGAAAATAGCAGTGAGAGGTTTTTAGGGTTTTATGGAGAAAGGGAGTAGATTGCTTGAACGTACTTGAACTGCTCGGCTACTGTAGTTAGGCAGAAGTCGGGGTCTTCCGGCACTGCCGCCGCCGTCGGTGGAGGTGGAAGGATAGAAAAGCCTGCCGTTGATTGGGTTTCGGTCCATTTATTCTCCAAAAAATCCTCTCCCGTAAAATGCTTTAAGAAATCCTAACTGGGAATCAAAGGATAATAGTTAATGTGAATCTTGTTGGAGAAGGGAAGAGCGGCGGGCGGCGGACGGCTGAGATGGGCGGAGTTGGCGCTGGAGCCGGAGGTTGAAGTGAGGAAATTCAAAATTGGAGTGTGCTCGGGTTAATTGGAGTGTTTATGGATCCTAAAAATTGGGCCCATATTTAACTCATTTAAGAAGCCCGAAGTCCAATATTGAATATCTTGCTCACTTGAGCGTCTGGGTCTGGGAGCCAATCCTGATTGGCTTGGTTGGTTATTTAGCTGTTTGAATAGCTTGCGATAACAGGAGTTAAATGTTGACGAAAATTTGTTTGTCTTTTGTCGTTTCCTCGACTTTCCATAATTTAAGAGCTAAGGGGCAATATTTTAAAAATCAGATTAAACATTAAATAACTTAAAAAGGGGTTTAAGTTTTAAAGGTTCAACCAGTATATAATAAATAAGAAATTAAAATTAAAAAAATAAGTAAAAATAAAATATTTTATTGAAATAAAAAATATACTAATATCTATTATTATATAATGAACTAATAATAAATCATATTTATAATTCAAACTAAATATGACTCTAATATAGATGGCTTTATACAAAAATAAGGCCATTTTAATCACAAGATGTTACGAGAAATCAAATCGACGGGACAACACTCCTTATTAGCCTTTCATTAAAACTACCATTTACACTTGGACTTAACTAAAGATTTAGTGATCAGGAACAGATGATTCTCCAAATCAAAACTCACATGCATGAGCAAAAAATAGCCTTCTAATTGATGAGAACCTACCGGATTAACTCACAATCATAAGCAACATTGTGTCAATTGAATAACTATCTAAATCAATGTTCTCTAGCATAAACATTAGACAATCAGTAGGTAGCACGATTGTTAGCATAAGTAGGGCAATAATAGAATTGCCCCATCCAATATGAATATGCAATGTACAAGACAATTGCACATAATACTACCACCACAATACAAATGGAACAATAAGTCAACCCTTAATACAACAAGTAGCCCATAAGCAAACCATAATAAGAAGGCCAAATTAATGAGAGTAAGCCTAATGATATGCACATTACACTAAGGACTTAAGCACTGAAACTTCTATAAACAAACAATACTTTGTTTAAGCCTAAAAATTGTTATGTCTATGATAGTTGTAGTTTCCACCAACAAATCAGGACAATAGAAATTAAGTTATGAAATTAATAAGCTGAACATAATACCATGCTTATAAACCTATGAATATGAAATTATTGAATTTCTAGGAGACAAAATTGCATGGTCTAGCAGAATTAAAGAGAGATAGAGGTATAAACTGCCATGATCACTAATTAAAAAAGAAAGGGAAAAAGGAGCACCTGCCATGATCACTAATTAAAAAAGAAAGGGAAAAAGGAGCACCAAAACCAAAACCAACCACAAGCTTTTATAATCATATATAATTTACTCAATACCAAACATGTCATTAATGAAATCAATAAAAACCACATGTATCGTCAATAAAACAAGACCTTAAAGTTACAAAATGAACTGTATTCAGTAGCTCACAGTAAACATTAATACAAAATCAGAGCCAAACTATCAACCTTACAACAATGAAAAGCATAATTCATCAAGAGAAAACCAAATTTATTGTAAAAAGATCATAAAGAGATTGCCTTTTTTCCCAAAACAATTCATAAGGAAGGGTTCTAATGTAAGGCCCTAAATTATACCCTAGTTGGAATATTACATGTCCATAAAGGTATATATGATAGGTGTTAAAATTATGACCTGATTGTAAGTTGTATATGTTTTGAATTTTTGTTTGATTTTGAATTTTGGTTTAATGGATCATACTTAGTGATTTGGAATTAATATTAGAAAATTAAGGTATTAAAATGTACACTGGACTAGGAAAATTGTCAAGTAGTAAAACAAGTTGTTACATGGGAATTTGAATGACTAAGTTTATATCATTGAGTGACAAATGGCCTAGCATAATTGTGACATTTTAAAGCCTCATAGAAGAACATGTGTGCTAGCTATGGAGAGGACATGTGGCTTATGTCTTTATGTAACAAGTGTCCCTAAAGCAAGATGAGTCATCTTACACATGGCATGTCTCTAACATTGGCTTTGCTTCTACTGTTCACTTTCTACTATGGTCCATCTCTCTTTTCTCATCTCACCACCGAAACCCTCTCTTTCACTCACAATTTCTAGATTTTTGCTTCAATTTGAATCATCATCACTTAGAGTTCTTGCAAGATACTACATCAAGGAAGTAGATCCTGCTATCTTCTGTGCTATTGTCTTCTTGGTGCTATGATTTGCACCTTGATCTTGGATATGTGCTGGTTACTTGGAAAGGCTAGACTAGTTGGTTCCTTGGAGTTGTTCTTTGAAGTTAAGAAGGTAAGGGAATGCTAAACTTGATTGCATGCTATAATATGAATTATTTTATGCTTGAATTGGATAGAATATGTGTTGAATTGATGATGAATTGAGGTCTGGAACATGGTACTCGTTTAACAGCTTTTACTTTAGATGTTGATACCTGAAAGATCATAGATTATGAGATGCTTAATGAATGATTTTTGAATTGGTTTGATCATAAAATTGATGACGTATTAAAGCATGAATAAGGTAGAATTGAAGTGAAATTGATGGACTTTGGTAAAGGTGTGTCGAATGTAAGTAAAGAAGTTAAGTTTTGGAAACAAATTGAAGGTTGTGGGTGAGTGAACTGCCCACGATTATAGGATTTATGAGACACATTCCCATGGTCGTGTGAAATGGTTAGGAAGGTGAAAAACTTGGTTTTGTGCAATTGTTGAACTATATAAGGTTAGGTCTTTTATTTGGTACATTGGGGCTTCATTAGACTTGTTTAAGGTGTTAAATGAACTTAAATTGAGGATAGATTAATTGAGTAAAAGTTACTTTAGTTATGGATTGTTAATTGAGGTAATTACTTAAGGACTGTGTGGTTAGTGAATAATGTGTCTAATGTTGAAATGTATGGTGTGTTCAAGGATGAATGTGTCCTTATGAATACAAATGTGTTTTAAAGAATTTATGTAATGTGAATTGAATATGATTGTTTGTGAATTGGAAATTTTTGTAATTATATGTAATGTGTAAATACATAATGTATTTAATGATACATTATTGCAAATGTTTATACTCATAAGGTATGTTAATTTTGTGTTAGATGTGCATGTGTATGTTCAATTTAAGAAAAATTGGAATAAAGACATATGTTATACACTACATCTTTTGCATTTGATTCTGAAATCTGAAATGTTTTAGTTGTGGGTAAATAGGCATGCTTAGAAGAGTCTGCAGCTGCTCCTGTAACCAGACACTAAGGTGTCTTCTGTAACTAGACACTTCAGTGCCTTTTGTGCTAGACACTCCGGTGTCTTCTGATTTTAGACACTTCTATGTCTTCTATTTTAAAGACTTAAGACTCTTTTGTTTCAGATACCAAACATGGGTATCTTCTGTTCTGGTCCCGTTACTCACTTTTCTAAAAGTATTAGCAGGCTAATTTGTTTTGCAATCTATTACATGTCTGTTCTGAAATAACTAAATTATGTTATGATAATCAAGTTTTGTTATGACACAATCAAGTTCTGTTTTGATACCTTAAAGTTATGTTGTGATATTATAGTATTATGTTCATATACTTTTAATTTTTGTTCTGAAGCAAGTATATCCTGTTTTGATATGTTATATTTTGTTCTGATGCAAATAATGTTGGATTGTTCTTTAATTTGAACAATTAAAGGTTGTATGTGATTTGACATGATTCAGTGCATGTGAATGCTAGACGATTGTTAGAAATAGTTGCCAAATTACATCTTGTTTAGTTATTCCCCGCTAAGCTATATGCTTAGCACGATGGTTTTGTCTCCATGTAGGTTCTGTTAAGAAGGTTTGAGACTAGGACAAAGGCAACCGCAGTGGCCAAGAAGAATCACTACAAGAGTTAAGACATTTAGTGACAATTGTTTTGTGACTAACTATTATTTCGTCACAAATACAAGGTTTTTTGTGACAAGACAATGGATTGACACTATTGTTTGGAATAACTATGATGATTTATTTTTTTGTCACTAATACAATAGTAATTGTGACATTTTAGTATCTTTCACAATTAAGTTGTCACTACTAATATATTAATAGTAACAACTTTTCTTTTATCACTAAGTTTTGTCATTAAAAGCCTATGCAATTTGGCACCAAAATGATTTTGGCGGGAATAAATTGTAATTGTGACAAAACATATGTTAGTAGCTAATATTTTATATTTGTTGTGACGAAACATAGTTTGGTCACTAATATTTTGTTCTTTTTGTTACAAAATTGTTAATCGTCACATAATATTTTACTTGTTGTGACAAAAAATTTTGTCAATAAATATTCAATTAATTAGTGCCTACTTTATATTGTCACAATAACCAAACTATAACTACAGCCACATCCATTCATAATTTAATGACAATTTTTTGTGACTAAATATTTTTGTCATCACAAATACGGTATTTTTTATTGCCAAGGCAATTAATTGACACTAATGTTTGGATTATTTATGATGATTTATATGTTTTGTCACTAATACAATGATAATTGTGACAATGTAGTATCTTTCACAGCTAAATTGTCACTATTAATATATTAATAGTGTTAGTCTTTATTTTATCACTAAGTTTTGTTACTAAAAGGCTATGGAATTTGGTGTAAAAATAATTCTGGCAGGAATAAATTGTAATTGTGGCAAAACATATATTAGTAGCTAATATTTTCTATTTGTTGTGACAGAATATAGTTTGGTCACTAATATTTTGTTTTTTTTGTTACGAAACTGTTAATTGTCACACAATATTTTACTTGTTGTGACAAAAAATTTTGTCAATAAATATTCAATTAATTAGTGTCTACTTTATATTGTCACAATAACCAAACTATAATTACGGTGACAACTATTCGTAATTTAGTGACAATTTTTTTGACAAAATATTTTTGTCATCACAAATACGATATTTTTTAGTGCTAAGACAATTGATTGACACTATTGTTTGGATTATCTGTGATGATTTATATGTGTTGTTACTAATAAATAGGTAATTGTGGTAATTTAGTATATTTCACAACTAAATTGTCACTATTAATATATTAATAGTGTTAAACTTTATTTTATCACTAAGATTTGTCACTAAAAGCCTATAAAATTTGGGGCAAAAATAATTTTAGCGGGAATAAATTGTAATTGTGACAAAACATATGTTAGTAGCTAATATTTTCTATTTGTTGTAACAGAATATAATTTGGTTGCTAATATTTTGTTTTTTGTTACGAAACTGTTAATCATCACACAATATTTTACTTGTTGTGACAAAAAATGTTATCAATAAATATTCAATTAATTAGTGTCTACTTTATATTGTCACAATAACAAAACTATAACTATTCGTAATTTAGTGACAATTTGTTGTGAAAAAATATTTTTGTCATCACAAATATGATTTTTTTGATTGCCAAGACAATTGATTGACACAATTGTTTGGATTATCTGTGATTATTTACATATTTTGTCACTAATGCAAAGGTAATTGTGGCAATTTATTATCTTTCACAGCTAAATTGTCACTATTAATATAATAGTGTTAAACTTTATCTTATCACTAAGTTTTGTCACTAAAAGTCTATGAAATTTGGCACAAAAATAATTTTGGCGGGAATTAATTGTAATTGTGACAAAACATATGTTGATGACTAATATTTTATTTTTATTGTAACAAAACATTATTTGGTCAACAATATTTTTTTCTTGTTGTGACGAAACAGTTTATCTTCACACAATGTTACTAATACTTTTTTCTACCTGGACAAGCTTTGAGTCAAACTGCATATTTTTTCTTGTTACCGTTCCTATTGACAATCGATATGTTTCGGTTTGTTAAAATTAAAATTTTTATCTTAAATTTTAAGTTTTGAAATTAATTTAATTTATTAATTTCAAACAATACCTGACTATTTTATTACAATTAATATGACTTTAAAATTCTTTAAGTCCAAATTTTAGTTAATCAAATTATATTTAATTTATTAAATTTGTTTAGAGTATTTATTTTCAAAATATTAAATTATAAAAAATATTAGTAAAATTTTAATGTCGTTAATTGAGCAACTGCATTCCAATTTCACATTTTTTGTCCAGGAAACAACTTGTCATCCCATGGTTTACTTATGGAGAAGTTAAGGAATGAAAACAACCAATTTATTTAGTCTATTTTTGTATTCCTACAGTTTATCGACTTCTTGTTTTGTCTGCACATCAATTTACTTAGTCTTCATGTGTCTTCTAGAATCGGAGACATTACTGCAGCAATTATTCAGGTAAGTGCTATTTAAAAAGAAAAAAACTACATTAGAATAGCTGATAATTTTGAAGATGTCGAGGACATAGAATATCAATTAAACCCATTTTATATATGAATTAGTATAGAATATCAATTATTTTTGAAGCCCAAATGCTAGGTAATGTTGCAAATTCAAGAAGGTTATATACGAATCTCTACAACTTTCATACAATACACTTAAATAATGGTTCCTTACATGCAGATTCATCCAAAGAAGGAATTCAAGAGAATGAAAATTCAACTAGAAGTGCAATACTCAAACAAGGATCACTCATCAGAACAAAACTAGAACAAATACTGCATTCCTGTAAAAGTTATATAGTATCATGTAGCCCATCCGCTGGTAATTCCAATGTCTATGCACCAAAAGAAGGGGAACCAAAAATCTGAATTGTCCCATTGCAAAATCTTATGCCATAACAGCTTGTCGACCCTCTTGTCCACTTATACCAACTCCAACATCAGCCATTTGAATCATTGAAACAAAAAATTGCATTTGAAAAGCATAGATCATGCATATTATAAACTTGAAGCTTATCATCTCCCTGTTACTCACATCATGTGAGTCACATGAGCTGCCAACTTTTTTCTTAGTTTTGTAGCAAGCCCTCTATTTGAGTTTTTTTCCATTTCCATCTCATATCCCACATGGCAGACCAATGATAATAGTTGATAAACAAGTAAGGAACCATAGTTAACATTGAAAGGGAGATAACTTCTGCAACTACCAGTAGGAGAAGCAATACAAAAAATAAGCACCTCAATGTATGAAGAATTTAATAATAACTGCGCTTCTTCAAAAGCCGTGTCAAAAGTTTTGTCCATCAACAAAATATCAGTTTATAGTCTTTGGCACACCAACGACAGCCACTCTCAACCTTCTTTTACGGCACTAAAACCAGACTCAAAAGATATAAATACTTGGGAACAGCCTTAAGAACATGGAAAGTATCTCTAAATCTAGACAATCTCTTAATACGATCTCATTAAGTGCCCTAGAAATGAATTGATATTTACCAGTACAAAATGATATGAAAGTGATATCATTTAAGGTTAACTTCAAGACAAATGAAATCTAATATATCAAGTACATGGAACTTCACTTCTACGGTTATTATGACAACTAATTTAC
>JANKOD010000005.1:12685778-12697860 GCA_026284645.1 Erythroxylum acuminatum | reverse complement strand
CCTTCTTCTTTTCATCTATTTTCATGCATGCCATACAACTAATTCTTCATTCGCAATATTCAAAATTTAATTTCAGAAAGTTGGCCGGCAGTCAAGTAAATCCTAAAGGACACGCATTTCGAGGAAATAAGGAAAATTTAAAGTTGACCAACTCTTAGAATTGAAACATCATTAAAACTTACGAAGAGCCTTGTATGGCGAACGGTAGATACAGATAAGAGTTTACCTAACCTAGCTCCCACCTAACCCTTCCTCTTTCCTTTTCTCTTTTATAGACAGTTATGATTCTTAAAACGACCCTACTTATGTTGTAGCTAACTCATCGCTTCTAATTAAAATCTAAACACCGCGTTACGTTTAACTAACGTTCATTCTTCTAAGAAAAGTCGGCTAACAGTCGAATAAATCCTAAAGGACATGCGTTTCGAGGAAATGAGGAAAATTTAAAATTGACCAACTCTTAGAATTGAAACATCGTTAAGACTTACGAAGAGCCTTGTATGGTGAACGATAGATACAGATAGAGTTTACCTGACCTAACTCCCACCTAACTCTTCCTATTTCCTTTTCTCTTTTATAGACAGTTATGATTCTTAAAACGACCCTACTTGTGCTGTAGCTAACTCATCGCTTCTAATTAAGATCTAAACACTACGTTACGTTTAACCAACGTTCATTCTTTTACGCTAAGAAAAGTCAGCTGACAGTGGAGTAAATCCTAAAGGACATGCGTTTTGAGGAAATGAGAAAAATTTAAAATTGACCAATTCTTAGAATTGAAAACATCGTTAAAACTTACGAAGAGCCGTGTATAGCGAACGATGGATACAGATAGAGTTTACCTAACCTAACTCCCACCCAACCCTTCCTCTTTCCTTTTCTCTTTTATAGACAGATATGATTCTTAAAACGACCCTACTTGTGCTGTAGCTAACTCATCGCTTCTAATTAAGATCTAAACACCACGTTACGTTTAACCAACGTTCATTCTTTTATGCTAAGGAACCTGTAATTATTACATCTTTTCAAATAAATGTTAAATAAATTTTAAATTGGTTGTATAATACAATTTAAGATAAAATAATAGATACTAATTAAAAAAAACCGTAACTACCCCCTTTAATATAAAGTCTTAAAAGTCTTAGCAAATGATAAAAACATATGACAGTGGGTCGGGAGGCCCGATCGAGGCTAGGCCGAATCGGGCCTCAGGCTAGCCTAACTTTTTAAAATTTTTAATAGAACTTTATTTAATTAAAATTTTAAAGTGATTAATTTAATTGAAGTTGCCAATACAAGAAAATTACCGATTGCTGACGGAAAATTACCGATGGAAATAATATCGTTGAAAATTAGTGATAGAAAAACACATTTTGTCTATGAAATTGTCGTAATATAAGGTACTTTGCGATGGACAAAATACCCGTCGGTAAAGATAGATGGAAAATTATCTCGCTGATTTTTGTGATAAAATATAGTGACAGAATAGGAAGCACCGTTGGTAAAAGAGGCACGAATGAAAGGAGGCAAAAAACGCATCGTCGTTTACCGATGGAAATGTATTACATCGATAAAGCTAAAAGTTAAACGTTGTCATTTGCTTCGACTGAACATATTTAATAAAACGTAATCGAATCGGAGTGTACCGACATAACTAAATTCTGTCAGTGATTTACCGACGGAAGGATTATTCTTTCGGTAAATTTCAAATTTAAACGTCGTCGTTAGCTTTGTCTTCAATGTTAAACATAAGATAAAAAACGACGTCATTACCAGACAACATTGTTTTCGTTAAACTAGAACTGCTTACCCACGAAACCTTCTTTTTGGCTATTACCTCTTTTTAGGGTGTTCTCACTTTGTTCGGTTCTAAAAATAGCGTTAAACCCGCAAAACACGAAAAAACTCGGGCCTGAAAAAGCCTCTGTCATGATCGTGATCTCTATCATGGTCATGTTCAAGCTTCCTCCATTTTTTTCATTCTTCAATCTCTTGATTTCTAACAATCACAAACACATCAATCACTTCTTAAAACATAAAATTAAGATCAAATTCTTGATCTATACTAAACAAACACTTAAATTACATATAAACACTAATAATAACACAATTCTAAGCTTATACACATGCTAATCTTCTAAAAAAATACTTAAAAACACACTTAAACACCTATACAAACATAATATATTTTACACCTATCAATTGTCATGCCAACTGTATTGGTAAAGCAAGCTTAAGTCTTTTTATAAAGGATCTTAAAGAGAGCACGATTAGCTTAAAAATATTAGAAGCTGAATTCTTACCACCATTTAACTTAACATTTTCTAGTGATGAATCTTGAATAGATCCAAGATTTATATTTCTCTAGAAGAATTAAAAGAAACCTCTCCCTTATCGACATAGGGAGCTTTTGGCTCTAAATCACATTATGAGCTTTAAGCTTATTTTTGGTGGATACTCAGGTGACAACTGTCATTATCTATTCATGCATTCTTGTAATGAAATGCATCACATATATTCATTAAATCAAAAGTGCTCAATATCACACAGTCATATTCACTATCGCATTCTCATTCACATTTGTCATCGAACCTTGGTTCGGTATTCAACATATACGTTGAGAATCATTTATTTCGTCAAATTCACATACAAGGAACACTTCCAATATATTATTCATGCATTAAACGTCTCAAACATTCAATGTCCGGAATCAACACAATCAAATTCACAAATCAACACAGAATTTAAAACAAAAAATTATTCAAGTAAGACTGTCTAGGTTACTCACAGTTTGCTCCAAAAAGCTATTACCTCGAAGTCCCAACAATGTCTGGATGTTATCGCTTAATATGCTCTTCTAAATCATGCAATACATACACATTTATAACATCTCAACTTTGCACAATTGTAAGTATTCTTGGATTATGTACAATGCATGCTTGATGATAATCCCAAGTACATTTCCTTAATATGCGTCTCATAACTAATTAGCATGATCTTTAAATCATTCCTTATTACCTAATACACTTTCCTTACTTTAATCGCTCAATTCATCATCAACTAGGCTCATTCAAGATCACACTCAAGCCTAAATACCTCACAGGAAAACATTAATAAGTCATTTACCAAAAAAAAACATTAATAAGTCAATCATTTATATATATGCAGGATATTGGGATAAAATGCATAACTTTTCCTATGGATGTTAGATTGATGTCATTCTAGAATGATTTCAAATAGGACTTCGAGTTCTACAACTTCCATAAAGACCCTGAAGAGAGATTTTGTTGTCTAAAGGGCCAAAATTGCACATTTACGTAAGTGTCCCGAGAATGTCCGCCAAGCGAACATACGTCCCTCCAAACGGACATGAATGGAGCTGGGAAGCTGGGAGACCCGAGAAGGTCCACCCAGCGAACCTGAAGTCCATCTAATGGACATGTGAGAAGCATATCTCACTTAAAAACGTTTCTGACGATTTCTACATATATTCTAACATCATTTTCACTCTAAATTTTCTGCAATTCACTTCCTCTAATGCAACATTATTTCATACTAATTCAACTACCAAATTGATTACATTAAACTCTCAGCCCTCTACTCATTTGATTCATCATTTTCAACTAAATCTCATCATTCATAAAATCCTATCATAGCTTCTTCATTTATACCTCAATTTCAGTTCAATATCATCCACACACAATCAAAATCCATGCTTGATCATAAACTCCAAAATATAACATATTCTTATACACTTTCATCATAAATTTTTTGCACATGTTCTACTTCATTTTTTACCTTCATTTCATTCCTAACTGTCACCTTAATTCATCTCATTTCAACACATCATAAAACTACCTACTATTCTCAAACTGCACAGCACTCAGTACTCCACTTCAATTCTAATTTTGAAACTCTTAAAGGCCGATTTTGAATTCGATGTCTTCATAAAAATGTAGCCATATGTCTCTAACTTAATCCAAATAAAGAAATCATCCCATTTGGATATCTACAGATCAATTCATGGCAAAAATATAGATGCATATCTAGTGGAAATGATGCAGCTATTATATTCTAACACACTTTAAACACCATTATCACTATATCTCTAAACTTCCATTCTAGCTCTTCTCTTTTCAAGAAACTAAACTTGCCTTTTCTTTAACTTCAATAACTAATACAATCCATTTCTAAAACAACCAATGATCCACGTTTTTATACATAAAAAACAAAGCTTGAAAATATCCATTCACAAGTAAATTTTTCTGCACTTCTTCTACATCATTTTAGGATTCATTATAACTCTAAATCATCTCTACATCAATTTATGAATCATTAATCATCATACATGTACAAGCAAGACATCAATGAATTCATTTCTTTGCCAACATTACAGCATACGGAAAACACCATTTTATGCCCATTTAACCTCTAACTATCATCATACATGCTTCATTCAACAAATCAAGAAGATTAATGCTTTATACTTAGTTGTTTAGCTTCAAGATCTTCTAATCACTCTTAACCCACCTTCCCAATATCACACGATCACTTTATACTTAGTTGTTTAGCTTCAAGACCTTCTAATCACTCTTAACCCTACCTTCCCAATATCACATGATCATTATCAATCAAAGGTTGTAGGGTTAGGTCTTTTAGTGACAATGAAGAAGATATCAAATGGAGGTGAAAGTAAGCTTCAACGTTGAGAGGGTGAGAAATGAGTATCATAGATGAAAAAGATTGAAGAAGATGAGAAGAGAAATTATCAAGAGGTGAGAGCAAATGAATAAAGTGAAAGACAATTAAAATGAAGATGGTCATTCACTTAGGAGAGAGTGTCATAGGTGGTGGATGTGTCACTTGCCACTTGTCCACTTCCTATGGTCTCACTTGATTATCTTATTTAACTAGTCCATTTGTCTCTAATTTCTACTCCAATTGTCTCCCAATTTTTAATGACATATGTCATTAAATCCCAATGTCATTTATAAAAATTTCCACTTCCATTTGAATGTTAATTCTACTACCATTTATTAATTGCTTTGTCACTTAGAATTTTTCCTAGGCCAAAATTCGCCAAAATTTCAGAATTATCCCAAAATTTCACAAAAAATTATAAGTCAATAAATATACTCTCCAAATCAATTTTTAACACATATAATTCACAATTCCAAATATAATCACATTTATAGATCAATTATATCCGAAAATATCAATGAATGTATATACAATCATTTTAATGCGAAAAAATCAATATTCATGTGTGTGTATATTCTATATTATGCATGAGCATGAAATGTACTTTCTAACTTCTCAATAAACTCTCATATACACTATTTTAGGGATTTGACCCTTAACATGGGATAAAGGGATGTTACAATTCTCCCCACTTATAATTTTTTTTTGTCCTCGAAATTCTTACCAGATTGTTCGAACAGGTGGGGATAATGTCTCAGCATGTGCTCCTTCGTTTCCCAGGTTGCTTCCTCAATTGAGTGATTTCTCTAAAGGACTTTCACCAGTGGAATTACTCAGTTTCTCAGCTGTTTTATCTGAGATCCCACTATCTTAATCGACTCCTCAATATAACTTAAGTTATTAGCAACTTTAATCTCTTGAGCTGGTAACACATGCATTGGATTATATCGGTATCTTCTGAGCGCACTCACATGAAATACATTGCGTAACTGAGACATCTCATTCGATAAAGCTAACTTGTATGTCAATGGTCCTATCATCTCAATGATCTCATAACGACCAATGTACCTAGGGCTCAGTTTACCCTTTTTACCGAACCTCAGCACTCCTCGCCAAGGTGATACTCTTAGAAACACTTTATCTCTTACATTGTATTCCATATCGCTTTAGTGTTGATTCGCATAGCTCTTCTATTTATCTTGAGCTGCTTTAATTTGGCTTCAAATCAGTTCACTTTGTCCACCGTATCTTGTATCAATTCCGAGCCTTCAACCATTCTCAAGCCCTCTTCATCCCAATATAAAGGCAATTAACACTTTCTGCCATACAATGCCACATATGGTGCCATTCCACTACTACTATAATAATGGTTGTTGTAAGCAAATTCAATCAATGTTATATACTAATCCTAAGCTCTTTGAAACTCCAATACACACTCCCTGAACATATCCTCAACAGTTTTAATTGTCCTCTCACTTTGTCCATCTGTTTGAAGATGAAATGCAGTATTGAAGTTTAACTTTGTACCTATAGCTGACAATAAGCTCTTCTAGAATCTTTTAATTAAATATGAGATCCTTGTCCGATATAATGGACACTGGAACCTTATGCAGCCTAATCACCTCATTTACATACTTCCGGGCTAACTGGTCTAGTGAATTCTCTCACTAGTAAGAAATGGCCTGACTTAATCAATTGGTCCACCACAACTCATATAGCGTCATTCTGCCTTGGAGTCTTTACCCACCCTATAATGAAATTGTTGAGATATAGAGCCTGATAATCAGTTTTGGATTTTAAACCAAGCCCACGATTGTAGATCAAGAGCTCTCACAGGCGAAGTTATGTTAGGTCTTTTATATTCTCTTGGGCATATAAATACGTTGTATTCTCCTAGTGTACCATCATCGAAAAAAGTTCACAGTGAATAAAATTCTGGCCACGTATGGACGTAGCCATATTTTGGTGAACCACGTAAATTTGTGTGTGTTTGATATTTTCGCACTTATTTCTTTGGTTGTCGTGATTGATCGTTCGTAACAACTGGTATCAGAGATTGGTTTGTATCACAACAATCTGAAAAGATGGACAACACGAAGATTCAAATTGAGAAATTCGATGGAAACGATTTTGGTTTCTGGAAGATGCAGATGGAAGATTATCTGTATCAGAGAAACCTCCACGAACCCTTGTCAGGGATGAAGCTAGAAACCATGAGACAGGAGGTTTGGGATCTGAAAGATCGGCAGGTGCTAGGGTTGATTATTTTGTCGTTGGCGAGGAACGTTGCCTTCAACATCGTTAAGGAGACAACGACTATAGGAGTACTGAAGGCTCTATCTAAAATGTACGAAAAATCGTCAGCTATCAATAAGGTATATCTGATGCATCATTTGTTCAATCTGGAGATGTCTGAAAGTGGATCTGTCACATATCATATTAACGAATTTAATATGATTATCAATCAATTAATAATTTTGATGATGAGATTAGAGCCCTTATTTTGATGTCCTCTTTACCCAAGTTATGGGATACTGTTGTTTCCATAATTAGCAGTTTGTGTGGGTCTGAGAAGCTAAAGTTTGATGGAGTCTGAGATGTTGTATTAAGCGAGAGCATTCGCAAAAGGGAAATAAGAGATTTGTTTGGTAACGCACTCAGTGTCGAGGGAAGGGGCAGGAGAAAGTCGAACGGAGACCATAGTAAACATTGTCGATCGAAATCAAAATGGCGGGGAAAATCTAAAGGCAAAAATGAGGTCACTTGTTGAGACTGTGGTGAAAAAGGACACTTCAAGAAGGACTGCCCTACAGCTAAGAAGAAGAAAGATCAGAAGAAAAATAACTCTCATGAAGATAATGATTCTGTATGTTCTGCGGAAGACATTAGTGATGCCTTGATTCTCAGTGTGGACAATCCGATTGACTCCTGGATACTTGATTCCGGTGCATTATTCCACTCTTCTCCTAACAGAGAGTTATTCCATAATTTCAAGTCTGGAAATTTTGGGAAGGTGTATCTTGATGATAATAAAGCCTTGGAGATTGTAGAAAAGGGGGATGTGTGTATCCAGATCTCAGGTGGAGGTAAATGAAAGCTATATGAAGTCAAATATATTCCTGACTTGAAGAAGAACCTAATTTCTATTGGTCAGTTGGATAGTACGGTTTATAGGGCAGTGTTCGAGGAGAGTTCCTAGAAAATTGTGTAGGGAGCTATGGTGATAGCACGAGGTACAAAATTTGGAACTTTATACAATATCGCAGGGTGTTCGAACATGGTTGCTATAGTCGATAGTACATCGAGCTCGAGTCTATGGCATAACAGACTAGGACACATGAGTCAGAAGGGGATGAAGATGCTAGCTTCAAAGAGGTATCTGCAAGGTTTGAAATCTATTGATATGGGTTTTTGTGAGAGTTGTGCTCTGGGAAAGCAGAAACGGGTCAGTTTCACAAAGGCTAGCAGAGAACCAAAGGCAGAACGGTTAGAACTAGTACACATAGACGTGTGGGGGCCATCTCTAGTTTCCTCCCTTGGTGGTTTGAGATACTATGTCACCTTCATTGATGACTTCAGCAGGAAGGTATGGGTTTACTTTTTAAAACATAAGTCAGAAGTGTTTGTTACCTTTAAGAGGTGGAAGGCCGAAGTTGAAAATCAGACTAGGTTGAAGATAAAATGTCTAAGGTCTGATAATAAAGGAGAGTATGATTCTACAGAATTTAAGAAGTTTTGCGCTGATGAGGGAATCAGGTGTACCAAGACAATCCTTGGCAAGGCAAGACAGAATTGGATTGCTGAAAGGATGAACAGAAAGTGGAATGAGCGAGGAAGAAGCATGATACTACATGCTGGGCTGCGCAAAACGTTTTGGGCAGATGCAGTGAGCACGACAACTTACTTGATAAATAGAGGACCTTTAGTTCCTTTGGGTTTCAAGATGCCAGAAAAGGTTTGGTCGGGTAAGGAGGTCAAGTTTACTCACCTGCGATTTTTGGGTATGCTGCCTATGCTCATGTTGATCCAGAGAAGAGAGACAAGCTTGATGCAAAGGCTTTGAAGTGCTATTTCATTGGGTATGGTTCGAATCAGTTTGGATACAGATTTTGGGATGACAAGAATAGAAAGATCTTGCGACACTGTGATGTGACCTTTGATGAGAATGTCTTGTATAAGGACAAATTTAGGGTGCGATCTGAAGATGCAGAAGAAGTGGGAGCTAAGATTGAGTTGCAGGAAAATCCAGAAAATATTGCTGCAGAATCAGAACAGCAACTAGTCACACCTGAGCTAGTGTTGAGGAGATCTACCAGGGTTATCAGGCCATCAGAAAGGTATTCACCATCCTTGCATTATTTGTTATTGACTGATGGAGGGGAACCAGAATCCTTTGATGAGGCTTTGCAGGTGAAGGATTCGATCAAATGGGAGCAAACCATGGATGATGAGATATGGTCACCTGAGAAGACTGACACTTGAGAGTTAACTAAGTTGCCTGCAGGGAAGAAAGCTTTGTTGAATAAGTAGGTTTATGATAGGATTGAATTTTCTTAGATTTTCTTATGCATTACTTGTGATTTCAATCCTATTTTTATGATAGAATGCTCAATTTGTGTTCAATTTTTGTTGATTGCTAGATTGGATTTATTGATATATTTTTTAGACTAAAAAGGCAAAATTTTCTAAAGCAAAACTGAAGCATAATCATTTATTTAGATAAAGCCTTAATTAAAAAAAAGTAAAATGGTTCATGTGATTGTTTGGCTTTTAAAAATGTGAATTCAACCTTTGGCTAGGGCATGTCGGCGTAGGACTTAAGTGATGTTTTAAAAAATTGTTTTGTCATATATATAGGAGGGCCGACGCATGTATTGGAGGAGGTATTTTTATTCATTGTCTAATAGTTACAAAAGAAGAGAGAAGCCAAAGGTTTAGGAGGTTTTAAAATTGAAAAATTAGTGGACCATGGGTGAATAGCGCCGACGCATTGATGTATATTTTGATGGTCTTATAGGAACATGTGGAGAGTAGATATACGCGGATATAAGGGAGACAAGAAGGGTTTTAAGAGAATAGTTATTATTTGTCTTATGACAGGAGAGTTACATTATCGGCACACAAAACAGGGGCAGAACGCATGAGCTAGAGCAAGGATTAAAGGAGGCCTTTTAATTGTCACATCAACTTAATCAGCTAATGGATTAAAATCACAGGAGTAGAGCATAAGACACAGGAGGGCTACGTGGCTTTCAAAGGGAGCTGGTTGTTTTATTTGTCGAATCCTTGGAGAGTGCCGGCACACTTATATATATATTGCGTGTCTTATAGGAACGGGGGTCGGCGCTGGTATAGGAGAAGAGAGGGTTTAAACGCAGATGCTTTTAAATTGTCAAATCAACTTATGGTTAGGGAGAATCTCGGCGCATGAGGGTTTTAAAAGGGGGAACTGATTTTTATTTTTCCTTTTTCATTTTACAGTGGCGGTAGTGGACATTAAAGCAGCAACCAACGTACGACGGATGGTTTCAAGTGATGTTTTTTAAATGGTCCAATCATTGAACAGTACCGGTGCAACTCTTGGGAAAAAAACGCCGATGACCACGCATAAAGAGAAGCAGGGTTTTCAATGCGTATTATGTTTTTAACTTGTGAATATCATTGCTGTAGGAACAAGGTCGGCGCAGATCATTGGAGACAAGCACAGAAACAGTGTCGGGCAAAAGCAAAGTAGAGGAGGAACGCATTAGGAGGGCAACACTAATTTGTCTACTCAAGGAACAGTAGACACTACTACATTGATGCTGTTGGTAACGTGATTCTGCTGCATTAAATGAAAACTATGAGTCATTTTTGGAGCATGAAAATGAAGATGATCGGCTAACTTCCCGACACCGGTTCGACGGGGATATCAACGCCATGTTATGGTGAAGCTTTTTCTGTCATTTTAAAGTTGTGATTTATTTTTGGATTGTTGTGTTGTTGGTATTGATTCAGATGGTTTTGGGATTAATGATCTTAAGATATTATTTTGATCGTTTTATTTCAAACCTGTTGCTAAAATATTAATTGTAATCCGTAATTGTTACTTTTAATATTTGTGAGTAGCATCTAACGATTGTTAATCGTTAGGAACAACATAACTTAGGTTAGATAACCCGAACGTGTGAGGTTACTGCCTATATTGATCGTTTTCTAATTCATAATGCGACTGCCAAATTGAATCTAGAGATCGTATCCTAGGTTATTCGGTAGTTAGATTTAATTAATGATCGTATCTTGATTAAATACAACCTAACGGAAAATTGAGATTTGTAGAGCGTTCTACTAGTCTCAGATCAATAGTCCGAAAGGAATTGTAAAGACTTTAGAATGAAGGAAAAAGTTTGATTGTGCTTAGGCCGAGATTGACCCTAGAATCGGACCTTACTTTTACTCGACACTTTTCTCATTTTCGATAATTTGTTTTAATTTATTTTTGATAATTTACTTTTACTTTTAACTTCTAAACTGTTTGAAATCCAAAAACCCCCCATATACTTTCCTTACATCAATTAATTTCATTACGAAAATTAACCGAACATTCCCTACGGATTCGATCCTGACTTACCATAACTACAATTTTTAGTGTGGAGAGTCAGGTAAATTTTGCAGTACACTTGACACGCGCTGTCAACAGGCATGTATGTGATCTTGTAAGTTACTGTAAATTTTGTTCCATACATATAGGGCCATATACACGAACGTTTATGTGACCTTGTATGTTACTTCATGTATGTACAGTTTAAGTTCTCAAAATTTGCATTCACTTATATGGTCACATACAGTTACATAGTCACATACAAGCTCATGTATATGATCGTGCAAGTTTGTGAAATAGCAACAATCCTAGAAATTCTAGTATTTCACAAATTCAATCTTCAATCAAAAGATTGAGGAAATTTACCTTGGCAGGAGGGTGGTGAAGGAGCAAAAACAGATGGTTGTGGGGAAGTAGTGTTGGGACCCGATCTCAGGAACCGGATCCCAACCGGAAAACGGAAACAAACGGAGCGAAACAAGGAAAGCGAAGGATCGCTAATCGGAATACAAATCGAATCGAATCGGAAAACGAATGTTCGACATCCGGTAACGAAGATTGATCGAGAAACGATGCGAGACGCGTTGGAAACCCTAAGACCAATCCAAAAAATCCCGATATAATTTTTTTCATATATTTCTGTTCTCTTTCTCTTTATTCAAACTCATTCAAATCATAACCAATCCATACTATTTCCTTTTTGGAAACTCATCCTCGTGCAAATTTCAATTCACTTAATTCTTCTTAATCATGCAATAACTCAATATTTCATCTTTGAACTAAACACTTATCTTTAACAAA